>RJVU01050431.1:2802483-2829371 GCA_003731715.1 Anabarilius grahami | reverse complement strand
TTTTTTCATTGTTTTTAGGAGGCCATCGGTCTATTTCTTCGTCCATAACAGTATTAAAGTCCCCACCCCAAATAATCATTGCATAAGGAAATTTAGAACACAATTGGTTGATTTTACTCTCAATTGTTAAAAACAAAAGATTATTCTTCTGCTTATTATTTGTGGCATATAATAACTATAATAAATTGTGAAAGATCAATACTAACATGTAGAATTATCCATCTTCCTTCAGTATCTGTTTGCTTACTATGAATGCGTCCTTTGAATTTAATTTTAATATAACTACCCCTGCAGATTTGTTAGTACCAAATGAGAACCAAACATCATTCCCCCACTGACTTCTCCAAAAAGTTACATCTGCTTCACAAGCATGAGACTCCTAAATGAAATAAAAGTCTGCACCTTTGTTTTGACAATACAAAAATAAAGATTTTCTTTTCAGTTGGTTTCTTATACCTCTGGCATTAATGGAAAGAATTGAAACTGACATGAACAACAACAAAATGAAGATTAACTTATCCCAAGTGCACTTAATAAGAACATAAATGTCACAGTTTAACTGTGTTGCATTTATCAACAATAACTCAGAACAGTCTTCTTTTGACTTCAATAGGCACCATACTTTAACAGATAAACAGTCAATATCTGAAGTCTTTGATTATTGATGGAGAAATGAGCCCTATACTGAAATGTTCATCCTTTAATTTCTTTTCCATTAACAAATGCTTTATTTACCAACCAGGTAAGCCTTCTCTCCATTTTTCCTAGCCTTCTCTACTAATGGACACAGATGAGCACGTGTTGCCTGGTCATCAGCTGTCAGATCTTCCTTCACTATCAATTTATATTTTCAAATCCGTTAAAGGATTATTAGGCTGCATAAAATAGGTCAGCCGGAACCAGGAACACTTTCTATAACACCAGATGTACTCGTTACATCTGAAAAAGAATGGCATCTACGCTAATATTAGTCTTTCTGTTTATCCCGAGGTTTACCGTAGTCAACCGGATCCGGGCCGTATTCAGCTGAGACCAAGGACCGGAGCCATGACACGACCACAACGCAGCCCTGAAGTATCAGCAGAGATCGAGTCGACTAGATCATCCATTGTGAAGGCCTCATCGACACGACAGCCAGTAGCACAGTTCCTCAACAAACCGTCCATACCGGCGTGATGAATACGATCCTCAACTGGATGGAACTGAAATGAACACTTTGATTGGTGCGATTCTATCAGACTTATGATAGCAACCTGATTCGTAACAAAGCACTGTTCGCCAGAGGAGGACTGGCCCCCCGACTAAGCCTGGTTTCTCCCAAGGTTTTTTTTTTCTCCCTTTTAACACCTATTTGCCATTTGTTTGCCACCTGATGTCACCTGATGGAGTTTGGGTTCCTTGCCGCTGTCGCCTTTGGCTTGCTTAGTTGGGGACACTTGACATTTGACTTGACATTTGATATTCAACAGTATTCTTGACATTTAATCAACAGTGCTTCTGATCTGCCTGCATTGACACTATTCTTTAAGAGCTGCTGTGCAGCCAAAATTATGTACCAGTTATCAATGTAAAGCTGCTTTGACACAATCTGCATTGTAAAAAGCGCTATATAAATAAAGGTGACTTGACTTGACTTGAAAACCTCTGCTCTTGAGAAACTCGTTGTTCTTGGCGCCTTTCCAGAAAGCATCTCTTGCCGCTCTAGACGTGAATCTGACGATCACTGGCCGCGGAAACTGACCGCTGTCCATTCTGCCGATGCGATGAGCCATATCCACTGCTGCCACGATTTCTTCACCATCACTGCCTGGAATTGCTGCACAGCAAATCTCTTTCACCTTAACTTTGACGTTTTCCTCCCGCTCTTCAGCTACTCCATATGTAGCGTGTCTGGACCGGTCACTCTCACATTCACACAAGGACCACACGACCACTTGTTGAGATTCAGCACTGTAATTAATGGAAATAATCAGTGAAGCAACGGGGCGACAGCTTCTCCCTCTCTGGTATACTAGACTAGAGCATACAGAATATTTTTCGGGGAGAAGCGAAAATCACATGCGTCATCGGCCTCATACATATGTAGACTGACATTATACAATAATGGAAAAGAATTATATAAATGTAAATCAATTATACTGCTTATAAATATATAAATCTCTTGTTTTTTCTTATACATCAGATCAATATCCTTATTCTATTACAATAAATATATTACAGTAGTGTATAATATAAAATAATTAGTATATTACAATAGTATATTAAATACAATATCTATATCATATTATTAAAATATGCATTAATCCAAATATTTATACAATATAACATCCTGTAATAAAACAGATCAACAATTATAATACCATTGGTTATATATAAACCCATATTTCACACATTATGTATCGAAAATGGAATAAAACATGGGATATATTCAGCACCGTATCATGTGCAGGCCGCACCAAGTGCGTCACAGACAGCATAAACAATTAAATTCGATTCTCTCTCCCGTAACACACTCTCTGTACAAAATACATTCATTATCAGTCAACTAAATCTCTTTTCTTTTTTGAAACAGAACTGATTAATAGAACATACCTGTAATTAATGGAAATAATTAGTGAAGCAACGGGGCGACAGCTTCTCCCTCTCTGATATACTAGAGCATACTAAGCATATGATGCTAATTAGTTAGCGTCATGATATACATCATTTAAATCAAATAACACATTCAAATATACATTTTTATCATAGCTAACTTAATCAAATGATAAGTCAATCACATTCTTCCAGCATCGAATATACGTTTTAAACAAGTAACATCATCATACCAGAATATTTTTCGGGGAGAAGCGAAAATCACACGAGTCATCGGCCTCATACAAGGCAATCGCATGTCGCGCAAGAGGAAACCCCGCAGGTGTGTTCCACTGATAACGTTCTCTCCCAACAAATTCCCAAAGAAGAGTTCCGCTACTTCACCGTTATTTTCACATAACTTGTGAGCGATAATATAAGAACAAAATTTCGTGAAGTTCACTATACCAATTTTTCAAATGTAGGAAAATATAAGCATTTATAAACCAATTTAAGAGAAGAAGAAAGATAAAAATTATACAAATACAGAAAGAAATAAAACAAGAGTGAGATTAAATCAATGTATTTTTCACACTAGTTACACATACACACGAAGATTGTACCGACGGCTTTACCGATCTGCGTCATTTACCTTTTGCTCCAATTCAGTAACTTTCTTTTGCATTTGTTCCACTCTCACCTTCATTGAGCTGTTTTCTTTCTTTAGATCCACTACTTCTTGATGACAGAACTCCAGAGATTTTTTAAGCCCCTCGATTTGCATCGTGTTGTGTTTGACAGCTTCGTCAGTTTGATCTGCTCTTTCGTTGATCTTGGCAGTGATAACGCAAATAACGTTGTCTTGTAGCTCGGCCAAAGATAGGTCAGAACTTACTTGCATTTGTAAGTTTTTTATCCGGTGTATTAGGGCTCGAAATGAGCCTTATCTACTTTTACTATGTTAAAGTAGATAAAACTACCTGATGATGACCCACCGATTCTCTTTTAATGAGATCCTCATCTTTCTTTCAACACATAAACACGAAAGTGTGCTTGATAATTCAACAATACGATGTCATGACCATCCGTTTTATTTGATTCTCCTTCTATTGTGAGAACGGGGGATTAGTTGTGGTTATTAATTAAATTAAAATAAAATAAAAAATAAATTAAATTAATTAGTGGACGCCCGCATTACCCGTGAGCCTCAGCATCCGTTGCTATGGAGACGGAGCCAGTCCGCTTCGCGATTGGGTGATTTCTGCAGGCCGCGAATTCTCCTTCATTGCGCTCAAACCACTTCTCAGGTAAGCCACGAGACTTGAATGTAATGATCAAACTTGTTTAAATGTTATAATTGATGCTTTTCTTTGACATTAGACTCGCATGGTTTCCATATTAACAGTAAAAAAAGAAGATAAAAGACGCGCCTTTTGTGCAGTCATACAGAAAATGGGAAAAACGTGAATTTTATTGATTCATTTTAAGAAAAAAATATATTTTTATGAAAATGGGTATCGCTCACTATCGGGGTACACATTTTAAACCTTTTTTCAACATATCTAGCGTTCACTATATAATGAACATTTTCTGTTCTCCTGCAGATCCTGTCAAACTTCACCTTTAACCTATAGATACACCTGATTCCCAAAACCCAAAGGCACTTTTAAGAGCCAACCTCTATCTATCTTCATCATTTTCTATCTCTATCTCTCACAACCTCGCTGTCCATCTATATTTCTATCCATCTCTTCAATCTCTATCTGTTATCTATCTCAGTTTCTCTATTTCTCAATTTTTCCTCTCTTTCTGTCTTTGTCTACTTGTCTGTCTTATCTGTCTCTGTCTGTCTGTCTGTCTGTGTTGCAATGGCCACCAGACATATCCTTGACTCACAGGACCCCCATTACCAAGAGGGGAGACGCATGGCTCTTGAACTGAAACATGACCACGTTCTAGCTGAAGCCGGGGTTAGAGTTTTTATACACCTCAATCATTTTATACATACATAACATACAGATGGGGGACAAATTAAAGTAAAAACATAATCAATGTGGAAGGATGAGTGTATTAGATTTCAGACAGGTATATTGCATGATGCAGTTTAGCAATTAACATCCTATCATGCTCTGTGTCATATGTAAATGAGGGAATATATTTTGAAAGAATGGAGCTCGATCCCTCTGAGTCACAGAGACTTCTATGCCAAGGCTCATTCAAGCCGTTAACACCTTACTAACACACTGTTGTGTTTTCTTTTCACTAGTTACATTTCTTTTGGTTCCAGTACATTTAACAACATCAGTCTTACAAGAAATATTCACTCCAACACACAGAGAGCAGCTTTGGAGAGGAAACGTGCAGGCTCTGGTGGAGACCCTCCACGGACCTCTAAAAGGGTATTTGTAGGTCATGGCAAGCCAAGGGGGAGGCGAGGAGGGCGACGCCAAGCCTCAGCTACAGGTTATAAGTGAATTATTTGACGTTTGTTGGAATTTATTATGTAAATGGTGGACCAACTGAAATTAGAACACTGTAATTGATTGTTGAGAATTTAAAATACTCCAATATCCAAAAAGATATTAAAAAGTTCATAAACCTTTTTGTGGCACTATTATAGAAGACATTACCAAGTACTTAACAGAAATATGTCTGATTTCAAAAACTGTTCAGTATATACAGTAGGATGAAAAAAAAGAAAGAACATGAATGCAGTTATAGCCTAACCTGTTGTTTTTCTTCTGTGTTTTACAGTCACACACCACCCGGTTGAGTGTTCCCTGTCATCCAGTGTGGAGGTTCCCTCAGAAATACTAAATCCTCAAGAGGAATTTGGTAAGTAACAGTGATGAATTTAAGGTTAAATCTAAAATTCATGTAAAAGTAAAGTAATTAAAGACAAAACCCTTAGACAAAACTGACAGTGCAGTAGATGGATTAAGAACACAATGTAGTAAAGATTTGGTCCAGTTTGATACTGAATTATGAAAGTCTATTCAAAATATTGATCAGTTGACTTTTAATTGGTCCTCATCTAAATCGTCCTTTACAGCTTTATTTTGTGTTTTCTTTACAGAGAAAAATATGGAGAGGCTCTCAAACATTTTGGCATCATGTCCTTCTGCTGAGCCTCAAAGAAGCTCTGCTTCATCATGGTCTTTTCGGCAGCAGAAGGCCTCAGAGCGCTGGAAAGAGGCAAGGCCATACCACCTACGATGCCTTATCGCAAAAGAGGCTGTTGGTCATCCCTCGTGTTGCCTTTGCCACGAGCCTGCTGTTATTAGGTTGGTTTTCAATAATATTAAACTTTCATTACCCAGGGTCTGTTTGCTAAGAATTAATGCTCAGTGGCATGCTTTATAAGCTAAGATGCATGTCTTGTGGAATGGTAGAAAACTTGGATACCCAGATGAAAACCACATTAATGAGAAAAGTAAATAAAGGATCTTTGTGCTGTGAGGTGATAGTGCTAAACACTGAGCTACTGCGCAGTCCTATAAAATCAAATCAGAACTAATCAAAGTAAATTTGAAATAAATTATTCACCTGAAATAATGTATTATATTAGAATGGTTTTTTTTTTTTTTTTCTCTATAGGTGCAGAGAGTGTCTTCCTGAGGATTGGTTCTGTGGGGACTGATTCATGGGTTTTTTGAAGCCATTCCTCCAACCTCATGCATCATTAAAGGAGATGGTGGATATTGCACCCATGAGCAAGGTACGTTCACATGAAAGTCCTAATTTTGCTGTTCATGTGTGTCAGCAGCCAGTTACAGATAATCTAAATTAGTGGTTTTCATTCTTTTTGCCAGCTTGCATTTTGCCAACTGTGAAGGTGCCAGACTGCTCCTGTGAAGGCACAAACTTCACTGTATTACCAGGCAAACCAGTGATTTTGATTACCATCAATGGTAAAAACAATACACTATTTAGATTTCTATTTTAGATTTGATGTTTTTCACTCTGGTGTGCTGTGACATTGTGCCCGTCAACACCCACGGTATTGACATTAACCGGAACAAAGACAGACATCTTTTTATTTTTGTCCTCTGCAAACAAAAAAATAGTTAGCTGTTGCAAAGCAGTAACATCCTTTGGATGCTTCCAGGATGAAGTCCAATTGACACAGCTGTTTGGAATTTGGTGAATTAGACAAATGTAAACAATGTTGGTGTGAGACTTCTCAAGAAGTATGAGTGCTATACTGGGATTATAGGAACTTAAGCAATGTCTCTCAACCATTCACAATGTGCAGAATGGACTAACTGTTGTAAAATGAAGTATGTGGTAAATGTGTATTTATTATTTTTTAAATTTACTTTTTTGTTTCAAGGGCGTTTTGACTTGCATCAGCCACTATATGAATGTCAAACATGCCAGCAGCAGTGGACTCCTGATTCGAAGGACCTCCTTAGGAGTGGATATTGGCCAGCCTCTGTCAGCAATTCAATGCTGTATACACTGACCTCCTGAACAAAGGTCAAGGCTCAAGGTCATCGCTCCAGGATTCTCCAGACAAGCCTTTGCAAAGCTGCTGGAGCATCGGACTAAGTGTGGAGGAAGAGTAAGTGTGTTGGTTATTACTGTTATTACTTATAACATGTCTTTCCATAAGCAGACAACATCACAAATATTATTTCTTTCTAAATATCTTCCAGTCTGGACATATCAACGGCGATGCACTGCAGCGGAGCTTCTTTGAGTTTTCCTACGCTTCTTTTGAAGAAGACCAGCTCTGCTGTAGTGCTCCTTTCACCTGCCCAGCCTGCACGCCAGAAATGTTGGCTGTTTCCGCCGATGGGAACAGAAAGCTATATCGCTTTCAAAGAAACACAAGGTGGTTTTTGTTTCAGTCTTTTTATTGATTTATTTATTTACTTTATATATGTAATGGATGGATTCTCTATTTGTCTTTCTTCCCCAGCTCTGATGATCCTGTTTTTTTTGAAGGGCTCTTTATGGCTGAAGACAGTGCGGTGTCTACATTTGTCGACACCATACAGAAAGCAGTGAGAAATGCAAGTTTTAATCTTAACTTGACAAAATAGTTGTTAAAAAAATAACCATATGTGTCCGACCTTGATTTCCTCCCCACTTCAACTACTTCTGCCTACCAACTACTCTAAAATCAAATTGAGAGAATAAATGCTATATATGGTAAGACACCATTGCTTTTATTTGATTTGTTGTGTTTGTTATGTGTGTCATAGACACAGGGAAGAGGCACATGTGGGGACTCCCAGTGGACAGCAGCTAGGGAGACTTCAAGGAGGGCTTCCAAATTGGATGAAGAGGGGATGGAGGTTGCTGTGTGTCGCCATGGGTTCCTTCTGAAAGCCCTTAATATGTACAGGGGGGAGATATTTGCCTACCCCCTGTATCTTCAGAAGGAGCTCATGCCAGCCAAGGCAAAATTCTTTGCTATGGATGTGGCTTGCAAATACTGGCCATACTTGGAGAAAGCTGCTCGAGTCCTTCCTGCCCTTCAGGAGCTCACCGAAATGAAACCCTTCCTCAGCATAATGCATGCTCGAGCCCATGCCACAAAGTGTGAGGTATGTATAATATATTTGCATCATATGTACATTTGTAATGTTTACAATCACTATACTAGGTAGCCTTTTTGCTTAACAATTTCTTGTACAGATTGTAGAGCCCTTTGAGGCAATTTGTGGTATTGGGATATATAAATAAAATTGACTTGAATTGATTTGAATTTCTTCCACCCTTTACTAACATTAAATGGAGTGGTAGGAACCAGGAAGGAGCAGGAACAACAGCCGGAGAGGAGGTGGAGCAAGTGAACAGCTACCTGTCACGTTGTGCCCTGACTTCCAAATATATGTCCAAAGCAGGTGATCAGAGTGTTTGCAAAATTCCTACATACTTTTATTAGATTAAGCATCATAACCTCATTATTTGCTTTCAACAGCATGGCTGGACATGGTTACTTTGCATGCGATGGGGTGGAACCACAAAAAAAGTCTCTCTCTACATCAGGCACTTTCCACAAGATATGTGAAGGTAAGTCTACTATTAATTGTTTTGTGTGTCCTTTTGTTGTGTGCACTTGGCAAGTTTTAATCCTGATTATTGTATTATTAACACTGTTTATCAGACTTGTCAGAGACTCCAGGATGAGACTGCAAGGCTAGCTGAACTCAAAACAGAGCTACATTGCACAGATGAATTGGTGTCACAGTGGCTTTCTGATGTGAAGGAATGGGCAGCTGATGGTAAGCATAAGCAGATAAAAGAAACAACAAATTTCCTTTTTCACTACTATTTGAAATTTTAAGTTTGATATTAAAGAGCAGCCAAAGATAGTAGGCTTATCATCAATGGATTACAACAGTTGGTGACATCACCTGCCACCAAAGACCACCATCCAATGTTATGCCACATATATATGTCTGGTTTATTTTATATTCCAGTTTCCCTGCTGGAAATGCACATACCAAGTTCAATGAAGTTGGATTAAAATGAGTTTTATGTATAAATTCAAACACTGAAACAGTTCTGTGTTGTTTTAACAGTGAATTTGTTTTCACTCTTAATTCTACAGAGACACCAGATACATCTCATGCCACTCAAGGCACCACACACAGAGGACTTCCGCAGTCAATTGAGGGCCTTTACCTTAGTGTGAGGCAGCGGAAGCAAACTCTCTACCGCCAGAATGGTATAACTATATAATATAATAGATTGATGAAATCAAGCTACTGTATGCATCCTACTCCACCAACAAATACATATAATTAGCATATAATGCTGTAGCAGTTAAGCTCAATCATTGAATTCTGTTCTTTAATTGTCCAGTCTGTAGAATTTACTGGTATCTAGCAGTGAGGTTGTAGATTGCAACCAGCTCCCCTCACCTCTCACAATCACCATTTTAGATAGACTAATTGTAATACTGTATAAGATTTCCTTTTGTAACTGAATGCTTGTTTCTGAGCAAAATGCAAAACTGTTACATTCACTGACACGCTTCACTTGGCAGTGCTATAACTGGCAGTGTATATACTTACTTCCTGGCAACCCACCAAAAAAGCTTTGTGATTTTAGGTTTGAAATTGTTGAAAATCCATATAAAAAAGAAAACAAGTAAATATTGGCATTGTATTTTTAAATGTTCAATAAAATGTATTTTTAACACTTTTTTTATTTTAAATTGTAATAGTATTATTATACTTTTTATGTATTTATTTATTTTTTTTTTTTAAAGTAACTACATAAAGTGTGTACATAAAGTAATACTATTAATAATTATTATTAATATATAATGTATATAATATTCCATTCTTGCCAATAGATCACCCTAAATGTTACACACTAGACCTTTGAGTTACCTGTTTGCCAAAGTAAATTATAATTTTCACATACTTCAGTTTTCAGTTACTGCAGTTTTGCTTTCACATTTTGGGAGCAATATAATTTTTTCTTATTGAACAGTCACAAACCTCTATCCCTGTACTTAATGTTTTTGTAGACAGCAGCAAGTTTCGCCACCACCTTCGAAGGAAGCTGGCAGAAGACAAAAAGCTCCTCCTTCAGGAGATCCAGAAATACAATGGTCTTGTACTAGACACTGCCACAAACATTGATGTAGCTGCTGTGGAGCATTCCCTTACTGGAGAGAGCAGTGTGTCTCAAATATGGCCGTGGGAGGTTCATGGCAGTGGTATGTCATTTTTCAGATGCTTCTCAAGAATTTATTTACAGTTCTGCTGTATAGACTATACTGAAAAAACACACATAAACTAAATGAATATTACAACACTCAATATGTTACATGCATGCCTTAGATGTTTTCTTATTATGTATCAATTTGATAAAAAAGTACATTTGTAGTTACAAAACATTGCAATGCTATTATGCAAGATTGTCTCATGCATACATACAACTGTTATTGATTCTTAGCCAACATTTCAATCAAGAAACAATTGCATGACCAAGTGATGTTGGCGATGCGACTGCAAGAGGAAAAAAGCATTTTGGTATTGGAGATGGCACAACACTGCACATGGTTGCAGAGCCTGGCAGTGGTTCTCAAGAACAAGATGGCTGAGGAGGGTAAGTTGAATAAAATCGCTATCCATTTAAAGTATGAATTTCAAATGAAAAAAAATAAAATAAACATTATCAGTTTCAGCCACACAACTCGAATGGAGTAGAAGGGTTATTGCTCTTTTTGCCACATTTGGCTTGTACACAATAAAATGGGGATTATAGTTTGCGATGGTAACAAGTCAGTAAGGCTTTAAAACGTTTCACATTTGCTTGATAGATTTGTTGTATTTGTTGTACTGTGGCTGTTACATGAAAGGAGAAATTAACAAAATAATTTTGAACATTGAATTTAGCATTATCAAACACACCTATTTCTTGATGTAACACCTGAATGCTCCACAATGTGTTACTTTAGCACAACTGTAGTGAAGAAGAAAACTGTTAACTTAAAACAGCTATCAGACATTGGCTGCAACACGAAACACTTTTCTGCTGCTTTGGGCCCCACTGCATAAAGTCACCTCAGTGAGCCTGATCATGATGCCTCAAGTCAGTTAATACAGAAGCTAGCCTGGTACCATGGCAACAATACACATTAAAAAATGCCAACCATCCTGGTATGTAGATTTGAATGGATGAAATCTTTTTACTCTATTGAAGTTCTTTGGCCTCATTAAGAAATCTTAACAAGCAGTTTGTCTTAAATGTAATCTCTTTTGTATTTTGAGATGTAGACAAGGGAAATGAGGGACTTTGCTGTTTCTTAAGAAGAAGACTGTCAGAGGTGTCAGAACGGTTGCAAGTTGTCCTCCAACAGTACAAGACTGCTTTAGGTCCTGAGGCCTCTGTCCTTCTACATGTTGAAGCAGAAGATCCAAGTGGCCTCAGTAGTCCAGACACCAGTGAGGATGAAGAGGAAAACACAGTTTAGGTATTTTATTTGTTCATATGTTTGTTTGTTCTCAAAAATAGACTGGGGGTGTTCCATCAAGGTGGATAAAGGAAAAGCCTGGCTTATTTTGATAAGTCTTGATAATTTAAGTAAGAGTTCCATGCCATTACTGTGGCTTCAGCCCAGTTCACACCAAAGATTCACAATGAGACAAAACCGTTTTGGAACGTTAC
Organism: Anabarilius grahami; assembly: GCA_003731715.1. Taxonomy (NCBI): domain Eukaryota; kingdom Metazoa; phylum Chordata; class Actinopteri; order Cypriniformes; family Xenocyprididae; genus Anabarilius; species Anabarilius grahami. The sequence goes on along the minus strand of RJVU01050431.1, from coordinate 2,817,662 downwards.
AGTGATGTAAACTGGCCCTTCTCAGCTTGACTCTGATGGCGACAATTCGCCAGTTGCTGGTTTTCGAATGCAAGGTACAACACCTGTTTCAGCAGCCATTCAGCTCGTAGTAATGTCAGCCGGTCAAGTCACTAAACTGTCGGCTGGTTGACGTTTTGGATGGAGGAAAGAGATGATCAGTTTATCATTTAGTTTGAGGAACAGCTCTGTATGACTCAAGCCTTAAAATTGACTCAACTCTTCAGGGCTGCTTATGTACTCTGTGCACGTGCACAATGCATGCTTATTCAAGCCTGGTTAAAGTCACTGTTGACTAGACATGGCTAATAATTTAGTGGAATGACTTGAGCCTGCTGTGAAAATCAGTGTTAATTTAAGCCAGGCTTTTTCAAGTGGACAGCTTACATTAGCTGCATTGATGCAATACCCCCTGTTACTGTTACTCTATTTGTGTATTTATGAATGCTTTACACACCTTCTTCATTCTAAAACAGTTGAACTTCACCTTCTTATCCTACCTCTTGCTTTTTTGTTTTTCTGTATTTTCCCAGATGGAAGCTACACAAAGGACTGTGTTGAAGGAAATGGACTCGCCCTATATCTGTATATTATTAGTATGCTGATTGATTAACCACATCAAAATATGTATGCATCCTATATTGTTGAAAATTCAACCTTTGTATGTAGATTACCAAGCAATTTAGTAACCACATTAATGATCCTTGAAGATGCACAAACCTCTTAGTATTGGTTTGCCAATCTCAGCCAAAAATGTCAACTTTGCATGTATGATCTTACCAGATGTAATTACTTGACTGACATGATATTTGGGTAGCGTATTCCTACTTCTTTAAGAGAGACTCCCCTTTGATTGTGACGATCCTGTGTGCGTCAACGTCAGGCCAAACTTTTGACTTGTATACGACAAATGGTATGAACAAATTTCTAAGTAATTTGCTGGGCAATCTCAAGCTTCCCAGGCAATGAATCTTGTCAGTTTTGTTAACCTCATGATGTTCCCTTTAGCACACCTCAGACCAGAATGTAAAATCTGATATTGTCTAAACCATTAAACCTGGTAAGCACATTATGAGGACTACGCCAGGAACTTGTGACCTCATGACCTTTCCTCTATCACCACATTTAGGCCAAGAAGTAAAAACTCATTCTTAATTACTTGCATTTCCACACATTCGTGTATTCTGCAGTGCAGCAGCAGAGGGTCTGTGGCTTTTTTTCCCCAGAGGTGGCTGCCTATGGATCAATACTTGATTGAGTGTATTATAGGATATAACTTTATATTACTGCACCATTGAAGATAAATATCATAAACAACATAAATTCTTTCTTAAAGATGGTAAATTTGTTGACAATTTATCTGTCACTGTCTGTTTTGTCCTTACAAGCACATTGTACAGCAGATTTAGCTTATAAATTAAGTACTTATATAATGCATTAGCTTGTATGTAACAGAAAAATACACTGTTTTGTATGCTATGATTATACTTTATATTGTATATTGTTACAGTTGAGAGATAACTTGATTCCCTGTTTTGTTGGTGCTTTTCAAGTTAACTTAACCTCAGTCCAGTATCATTAAATACAACCGTATGACGTGTGACAAATATGCATTTGGTGTATTTTCAATAAATTATTTCCAAAGATGAGCATTTTATGTTTTATTTTTCCATTCATTATTTAAAAACAAAAAGTTTTTAGGTTGATGAAAGGAAATAGCTGGAGAAAGAAACATAAATTAAGCATATTTATATGTGTAATCTTGTTTAATTTGACATCACACTGCATTATTAATACATTACTTTAAGGCAGGTCTTTTTACTTATTTACAAACAAACTGCTCCTGGCATTACACTTGAGATATAGAAGTAATGTGTATCTAAGGTGTATATGCATGTTAATGTATGCATAGATTTATATTAGTATTTATACAATTGCTGCATGTATTTTGGCATTTTTACGGAAACAAGTTGGTGTGGTGGGGAGTGGCTAGACCTGGGAGAGTTTTTGTCTGTGTATGTGTGACTATTTGGTTGTGTTTGTTTTACTTTACGTACAGTAGTTTCTGTAAATGCATAGAGGCAAACTCCTCACCTTTCAGTGAGAACTTTTTGAGATCAAAATAGGTCATCTTTAGGATTTGCATAGATCCAATGAGAATGTGTTTTTATGGAAGGAGGGAGGCGGGGGTGTCTACAGGGGTTACCAAATGATTTTGGTAAAATGTTGCAACAATATTACTTTTTTGTGAAAAATTAGTTATTGACATACAGGGTAATAATAATACATGAAAAAAATCCCTTGAAGTAACTACAAATGAGCATGTAAAGCAAATAACTTTATATATATATAAAAATAAAAAAAATCAGTGTGAGCATGCCCCTGCCCCGTGCAATGTTCTCACCCTTTTCCCCCACCTGTTTGCTTCCCTGATATGTGATAAGGGCCCCCTTGAAAACTAGATGGTTCATCTCAAGGGGTTTATCCTTGTAATAAACTTGCAGAAGTAGTGACCAAAATTAATCGCCTTTTTAAATATTCTGCTGACCATCCAGTGCATTACTACAGGTGTGGGGAAAGCCTGAAGTACTTGGGTTGAGACTGAAAAACATAGATCTTGCATGTCATCATGAAAATAAGGTTAAAAATTAGCCCGTCAAACAATTTATAAATTTTTGTCAAAAAGGTTCTGTGAAGCTATGATTGAGCAAAGGCTTTTCATGAAATTGTGATAATTAAAACTTTTATGAAGGACTGAACCAAATTAGCTAATAAAACAGATTCTGTCGTATTGTAAACTTTGAAGGTGACTCATTTTGGTCACTATTTTCAGATAAAAAGGAAAAACGAACAAAAAACTTCTTTTTTATATGCAGGACCTTCAAAGTGCTCTATGAAAGTAGGCCTGGGATAGCTTATGGCAATGTAAAGAGAAAATTAAAACTTTGTCTTAGAGCTAAACCAAATACATAATTGGAAAGGTCTCAACCTGGAGAGTAACCAGTATGAAGGTTCTACATGGCCCCTGCGTTCCAAATACTGATCTTTGAACCTTGACCTCGGACCATGTTTGAAGTCTTATAATCCAGCAACAAAAAGGTCTACAGACATGGGACCAGCTGTTATAGAGAGCTCTGGACCTCAGCTATCATGTGAGTATAGTCACTATTGGGCACCAACTGGGGGCGCTGTCAAAAATAGCTCACAAGCAATTTTCACCCATTTAACAATTATATATTTAAAATCTGATAACATCAATGTCTTTCCCACCCTCTAAAACCCTTAAGAGGATCCACAGTTTAATACTGTCAACTTCTAAATATGGGGAATATATCAATGTTTTTAAAAACTACAATTCCCAGTAGAGACGCGCCAATGAACTTGTTACTAAGCGTTTAAATCAGCGTCCATATTTGAAGTTCGTCCAGTTTAGGGTTAAGTTTAGGGTTATAAAAATGTATTTTTACTCTATATATCAACAATCCCCTACAGCCGAAGCATACATTCTGCTGCTTTTAGATGATCAGGATGAAAAAATCTCGAGGATGTCAGTTCATCGGGGATATTTACCTGTTATTGTTGAACATACCATATAAGGGCCATCTCAAATGTATTTATAAACTACAATTCCCACAAGAGACAAACCATAGAACTTCTTACGAAACATACAAATCAACCACCATACTTGTAGTTCTTCCGGTTTCCAGAGTAGAAATAGAGTTATAAAAATGTGTCTTTACTATGCATATCACCAATCATATCACCAATCTTCTACAGCCGAAGCATACATTATACTGCATTTAGATGATCAGGGTGAAAAATATCGCCAGGATGTCAGTTCATCTGGCGTAGTTTGGTTGGTACTGTAAAATTACTTTGAGTTGTGTTCATCGACGGGAGTTACGCTACCCTTCGAATGCAACATTTATTTATTTTTTTGTAATTATGGCTTTGTTTAGCCCCCTTAGGAATGTAATAAACATTGGAACAGTGCGCTTATATGTCAGCATTAGGAGCAAAAGTAGGCCAAACAATACCCCAGACTTCCAAAATGTGTGATAGCCTTCTCTACAGATAAAGACATTCACAATAAATCAGTAGTTTTCTTTTAACTAGTGACAAAAACTGTTAATTTATAGTAGCTATAACCATGGCGATCCAGAAAAGTATATTTATAATTAAATTATATGCTACCACAAATTGTCATTTCAAAATAATCCACCTAAAACAATCAAATTTCTCAATTAAATATGCTCAATGTAAGTTGTTTATTTATTTTTTTAATTTTTCATATTGTGTTTTGAGTTAACATGATGTATGGAAAAGTAAAAACAAAAAGGATAATATTTTACAAGTTTTTATTTTAGTGCATTTGTGGTCTTTGACAAAAATACAAATGAAAATACACCAAATGCCTTTTTATTCACTAAAGGCTTAAAGAGTCATCATAACAATTTACTGACAAGATGCATAAGTTGAAACCAAGTTGATATATTCTTTGGCATGGAGTCTAGACAATGGTGGTGATGCAGGGCTGAATAACAATGTGGAGCTCAGTGGAAGGATCCATGGGAGCTGAATGCAATGACGACTGGAGGTGAATGGGGTGGAAGAGGGTCATGTCGATTTGCCTGAAATGACAACTGACAGCAGCTAAGGAACAGCTTTAAACTTTAACAACTATGACACGTTTCGCTCAAGAGGTCTGAGATGAAAATATGATTGGTTTAAGAAGTAAAACACCAACAGTCAGCTGACAAGTTTGGAGTGGAAGAGAGTGAGAGTGTGGGAGAGAGAATGTAATAGTATGAAGATTGTCACTTATTGTTGAACCATATTCAAGCTTCATAATTCTCAAACAAACCTTTCTTAACAGTAGACAGTGAGGTTAAGTTAACTTGAAAAGCACAGACAACAGAACACGAAATCAAGTTATGACTGACTAGCTTCACTCTTGTCTCCTCTCCACCAATAAGCTGGTGTGTGGTGGGTGTTCTGGCGCAATATGGCTGCCTTCTCATCATCCAGGTGGATGCTGCACATTGGTGGTGGTTGAGGAGATTCCACCTTCCATGTAAAGCGCTTTGAGTACCCAGAAAAGTGCTATATAAATGTAACAAATTATTATTAATTATGTCAACTGTAATAAAATAACATATAGTGCAATTTATAATCATGACATATAAAAACATGTTTCTGAGTAACATCTGTAAAGGAAATTGAGTTGGATTAAGTACATTTCTATTTAAGCCTGCTTGGGGTTAAACCCCATGTCACATTTACTGGAGATTTTCACCTTTTCACCACTACAGAAAGATGTGATACAACTTCAAATGCAGCACAGAAACAATGTAATAAATAGGCAGAAACCAAAATGGAGTTAAAATTGTACATTTTATTTATTTTCATTCATTTGGAGAGAATCCTTTGGCTGCCAGGAATGGGCCCACTTCTTGCCACTAAAAAAAGAAGGGAATTTGTTTTGAACTTGTACTTGGGTGTTTCCAATAAACTGTAACCCAGTAGAATAATATTCTACAGGTAATGAGTTTACTGCTTTATATATGGGTATAAATAAGAGTGTATGCCTTTAAGAAAGAGAGCATATATCAAGTTAGATTGTTTTACACATGTGAAAAATGTGGTTTTAACCTATAAGTTAGGTCTTTCTTTATTTTATTGGTTCAAGAGAGTTAAGTCCCGCCCGCGCCTATGTCTTATGTTTTTTTATTGGTTGTTGAGTGAGGGGATGGACAAGGCGGGAAGGGGATATGCAAGCTATGAGAGAGACGCGCTGTATGCGGGAATAGAGTGGTGAATGATTTACAAGTTTAAAAATCTTAAACTAATATTGATCGCGTGTGAAACACGAGTCCTGTTTGTTTGTGTTTATTGTGAGTTCGCTGTGAGTGTCTATACGACATTCCGGTGTCGTCTGCGTACGGACTATTAATATCCCGTACTGTTTACGTTATTCATCTGAACCGAACTATTAAATTAGCGGAACATTTGAATGAAGCAGATTGGCGATCGTAAGCATTGTTGTTGTTTCGGGACGACGATCGAGACATTGAGGACCAGATAGCGCCCCAAATACCCACGATATTTGGGGTTCCTCTGGCTGCGTGGGAGGAGCATTTCATCGGCTGGCGAGGGAGTGTGAGACCGAGGAGCTGCGGGAGGCCTAATACAGGATTCCAAGATCGCTGTTTGATTCGCACCTGAAAACTGAGGTACCCTTGTTTGATTTGTTTGTGCTCAGGAGAGTGAAGCGGCCATTTTTCAGTTTCCCGGCCACCACGAACCCGAGCTACGATCCAGGCCTGCAACGGTGTTTGTGTGTGTGTGTGTGTGTGTGTGGGTGTCTGTGTATGTGGGCCCACAGTGTTTAATCCTCAGTTACGTTTGGTTTCCAGCGCGCTTAACAACTGTAACGTTGTATTCAAAGTGATGGTTTGAAACTCGGTGTGAGTCTGTGTACATTTAATTCCAAAGTAGTTAATTGGTTCAATTGATTGTCTTTTGATACAGTTTCGATACAGAGACCACTTTCATAAGTCTGTGACCTGAGATATTGTTTTTTTGGTGTTAATTTGGTCAGATTTACAGTCTATGTGATTGTGTGAAAACATCACATCACTCCAATTCTATCTTTGACTTTCTATTTCTGTTCTAATTAAATTCTTTATATTTTGTTACTTATCTAAGAGTTTGTGCTTGACTATTTATTATAGTATATATATATTATACATTATACATATTACGTTTGAGTATAGTTTCATTATAAATAACTTTCTAAAGGAAGAGTACTTCATTGTGACATCAGAGGGGCCTAACTTCAACATCTGTAGGCATATAGTTTATGAATCTGGTGCGCTGCCCTACTTAATTAACATAAAGACAGGTAGGGGGCGCTACATAAAGTGGGGGCTCGTCCGGGATCTCCCTCTGGCAAGTCACAACTGAGTTCCTGAAAGCAGAAAAAAAGAAAAAGAAAAGTTAAGCTCAAGCATACCCTGTTGTTGCATTATAAGAGACTGAGAACTGCATACAGTGTTGTCATGGCTCTAACAAAAGACCCCTTCCTCCAAACAGAGTTGGCCAACTGGTGTAAAGAGGCTGGCATTGATGAGACTTATGCTTTAATGCTTTTAAATGTACCTGTTCACACAGAAGTGGCCGAAATTGAAGAGGCGATGGAAGCATTAAAAGCGCTAGGAAGAGTTTGTGTAAGAGACACGAGAGAAGGACCTACCTCACGTTCTCTGCTGGTGTTGTGTGAGTGCAAACAAGCCGTTGACCGCAAGCGCATACCTATTGAAGTGTCTTGGGGGGAAAAGAGCGAGCCATGGTCAGTCATAGTAATTCAGACACAGGAATCTGCATCTGACACAGCTACTGGAGGATTCACTGAAAAGCTGGCAAAGTTATTGATGGAAGAAGGAAAGTCTCTCAGTGATATACAAACTTTGATTTCTCCGCCCAGTGCCCCAGACGGTTCCCCTGAGTCGATTATACGCGCCATGGGTGAGGTCTTTGCAAAAACCGTAAAGCTCCCAAGTGACAGTAACGCATATCGTCGCCTGCGCACCTTTTCAGCCGCAGTTCCAACCCCTGTGGGAGAGGAGAATATGGAAACTTGGATGGACCAAGCCAGGCTGATGATAACTGAGTGTGACTGCTCTGAAAAAGAAAAACGACGCAGAATTGTGGAAAGCCTCAAGGGACCTGCATTGGACATCATAAGAGCTGTTCGATTTTCAGATCCTGAAGCGAGTGTTTTGCAGTATTTGGAAGCGTTGGAGAGCACTTTTGGATCATCTGAGTCTGGTGAGGATTTATATTTCACGTTTCGTCTTATGCACCAGGGCACAGGGGAGGCTCTGTCTGAATTCCTGAGAAGGATGGAGAAGACCCTCAGCAAAGTAGTGGAAAGAGAGGGACTGTCCCTCAGACTGGTGGACAAAGTACGAGTGGAACAACTGATTAGAGGAGCTGTTAATTCTGACATGATGTTGCTCCAATTGAGGCTGAGAGAGAGGAAAAATAACCCACCTTCTTTTCTGAGTCTGTTAAAGGAAATACGTGAGGCAGAAGAGAGTGAAGCTGCTCGCCACAGAATGTCTGCAAAAGCCAAAGCTATACAATTCCATGAAGATGAAAGAGCCAGCACTTCTGTCATCCAGGAACTTAGGGCCGAGATTGAAGAATTGAGAAACCAAATAAGTGGAGGTGAGCCCAAAACCTTGTCTACTTCATCATTAGTGATTAAAACGAAAGAAAAAACAACCAAGACTGAAAAAACTGATGATTCAGAAGTCCAAGAGTTAAAGAAACAGGTCCAACACTTACAGCAGCAGTTGGCAGTTCTGAGTGTCAGTTCTACTCCATACTCACCTCATGTTCCAGAGCAGTGGCCAAAACCATCCCAGTCCCAATCTGTACCCACGTCCTTAAGATACAAGTCAGCCAGAACAAGAGATGACTACTTCTGCTACAGGTGTGGAGAAGATGGTCATATTGCAACAAAGTGTCAAGCGCCACCAAATTCTGATCAAGTGATTCAAAAACTGATTCGTTCCTTGCGGCAGGCAAAGAGTGGAAAGAATGAGATGGGTGAAGATAGAACTGCGTCAAACCAGGCCTGTTTCTCCAAAAAGAGCCAGACAGACATCTACAACTCCAGCCACCTTCCCAAAGGTCTAGTAGGGCCAGCATCCACTGTAGAAGTGAAGCTTAATGGCTGTGGGTGTCAAGCACTATTAGACAGCGGATCACAAGTGACGATTGTCAAGTCAAGTCAAGTCAAATTTATTTATATAGCGCTTTTTACAATTGGTAATTGTTTCAAAGCAGCTTTACATATTAGAAGCACAGAAAAAANCTGAGATATTGTTTTTTTGGTGTTAATTTGGTCAGATTTACAGTCTATGTGATTGTGTGAAAACATCACATCACTCCAATTCTATCTTTGAATTTCTATTTCTGTTCTAATTAAATTCTTTATATTTTGTTACTTATCTAAGAGTTTGTGCTTGACTATTTATTATAGTGTATATATATATATATATATATATATATAATACATTATACATATTACGTTTGAGTATAGTTTCTTTATAAATAACTTTCTAAAGGAAGAGTACTTCATTGTGACATCAGCGGGGCCTAACTTCAACATCTGTAGGCATATAGTTTATGAATCTGGTGCACTGCCCTACTTAATTAACATAAAGACAGGTAGGGGGCGCTACATAAAGTGGGGGCTCGTCCGGGATTTCCCTCTGGCAAGTCACAACTGAGTTCCTGAAAGAAGAAAAGAAGATAAAGAAAAGTTAAGCTCAAGCATACCCTGTTGTTGCATTATAAGAGACTGAGAACTGCCTAGAGTGTTGTCATGGCTCTAACAAAAGACCCCTTCCTCCAAACAGAGTTGGCCAACTGGTGTAAAGAGGCTGGCGTTGATGAGACTTATGCTTTAATGCTTTTAAATGTACCTGTTCACACAGAAGTGGCCGAAATTGAAGAGGCGATGGAAGCAGTAAAAGCGCTAGGAAGAGTTCGTGTAAGAGACACGAGAGAAGGACCAACCTCACGTTCTCTGCTGGTGTTGTGTGAGTGCAAACAAGCCGTTGACCGCAAGCGCATACCTATTGAAGTGTCTTGGGGGGAAAAGAGCGAGCCATGGTCAGTCATAGTAATTCAGACACAGGAATCTGCATCTGACACAGCTACTGGAGGATTCACTGAAAAGCTGGCAAAGTTATTGATGGAAGAAGGAAAGTCTCTCAGTGATATACAAACTTTGATTTCTCCGCCCAGTGCCCCAGACGGTTCCCCTGAGTCGATTATACGCGCCATGGGTGAGGTCTTTGCAAAAACCGTAAAGCTCCCAAGTGACAGTAACGCATATCGTCGCCTGCGCACCTTTTCAGCCGCAGTTCCAACCCCTGTGGGAGAGGAGAATATGGAAACTTGGATGGACCAAGCCAGGCTGATGATAACTGAGTGTGACTGCTCTGAAAAAGAAAAACGACGCAGAATTGTGGAAAGCCTCAAGGGACCTGCATTGGACATCATAAGAGCTGTTCGATTTTCAGATCCTGAAGCGAGTGTTTTGCAGTATTTGGAAGCGTTGGAGAGCACTTTTGGATCATCTGAGTCTGGTGAGGATTTATATTTCACATTTCGTCTTATGCGCCAGGGCACAGGGGAGGCTCTGTCTGAATTCCTGAGAAGGATGGAGAAGACCCTCAGCAAAGTAGTGGAAAGAGAGGGACTGTCTCTCAGACTGGTGGACAAAGTACGTGTGGAACAACTGATTAGAGGAGCTGTTAATTCTGACATGATGTTGCTCCAATTGAGGCTGAGAGAGAGGAAAAATAACCCACCTTCTTTTCTGAGTCTGTTAAAGGAAATACGTGAGGCAGAAGAAAGTGAAGCTGCCCGCCACAGAATGTCTGCAAAAGCCAAAGCTATACAATTCCATGAAGATGAAAGAGCCAGCACTTCTGTCATCCAGGAACTTAGGGCCGAGATTGAAGAATTGAGAAGCCAAATAAGTGGAGGTGAGCCCAAAACCTTGTCTACTTCATCATTAGTGATTAAAACGAAAGAAAAAACAACCAAGACCAAGTCCAAGAGTTAAAGAAACAGGTCCAACACTTACAGCAGCAGTTGGNCCATGAAGATGAAAGAGCCAGCACTTCTGTCATCCAGGAACTTAGGGCCGAGATTGAAGAATTGAGAAACCAAATAAGTGGAGGTGAGCCCAAAACCTTGTCTACTTCATCATTAGTGATTAAAACGAAAGAAAAAACAACCAAGACTGGAAAAACTGATGATTCAGAAGTCCAAGAGTTAAAGAAACAGGTCCAACACTTACAGCAGCAGTTGGCAGTTCTGAGTGTCAGTTCTACTCCATACTCACCTCATGTTCCAGAGCAGCGGCCAAAACCATCCCAGTCCCAGTCTGTACCCACGTCCTTAAGATACAAGTCAGCCAGAACAAGAGATGACTACTTCTGCTACAGGTGTGGAGAAGACGGTCATATTGCAACAAAGTGTCAAGCTCCACCAAATTCTGATCAAGTGATTGAAAAACTGATTCGTTCCTTGCGGCAGGCAAAGAGTGGGAAGAATGAGATGGGTGAAGATAGAACTGCGTCAAACCAGGCCTGTTTCTCCAAAAAGAGCCAGACAAACATCTACAACTCCAGCCACCTTCCCAAAGGTCTAGTAGGGCCAGCATCCACTGTAGAAGTGAAGCTTAATGGCTGTGGGTGTCAAGCACTATTAGACAGCGGATCACAAGTGACGATTGTGTTTGACAGCTGGTACTCAAAGAACCTGCCTGATGTGCCCATTCACCCTTTGACTGGATTGTCCATATGGGGTCTCAGTTCTTCCAGTTACCCATACAAGGGGTATATTGTAGTGGATGTCACCTTCCCTGCCTCTGTCACGGGTGTGGAGGAGTCATTGTCCATCTTGGCGCTAGTATGTCCTGAGCCCCAGAGTCCCTCCCAAGTGCCAGTCATTATTGGTATGAACGCCAGTTTTTTTAAACGCCTTGCTGCTCTTAGCCATGATGCTGAAGGATCCAGAGTTGCACATGTTTTGAGAATCCAGACCCAACACCCGCAATCCAGCTGTCAAAACAAGAGACTGAATCCGTTCCCGACAGACCTGATGGAAAAGTCAGATGGATAGGACCTGGTGATTGCGTAGTTCCACCAAGGGGAGAGGTATGTGCTGTATGTAAAGTGGAGACTGACAAGCCTTTGAGAAAGGAGATCTTTGTGGTAGACACCCCTGAAGAGAATAGTCTTCCAGCTGGAACGTTCATAACTCCCGTGGTACTCCCCTCTTCAGCAATGGAAGGACGAAATATCCAAGTCCTGGTCCATAATGAAACGTTCAAAGATATCTCCATTCCTGCTGGAACAGTAATGGCCAACGTGTATCCCACCGACACGCTCACCGTAAGTTCGGGAGAACAGAGCTCCCAAGCAGTAGACCCAAGCTTGTTTAATTTTGGTGAGTCATCCATTCCTGAGGCCTGGGAACGGAGATTGCGTCAGAAGTTGTCTACCAGAGGTGATGTCTTTTCCACCAGTGAGTGGGATGTGGGATTAGCTGAAGGAGTTGAGCATCAAATCAGACTGAAAGACTCCAAACCATTCAGAGAGCGCTCCAGACGCATCGCGCCTGCGGACATCGAGGATGTACGGCGTCACATCAAAGACCTGTTAGTGGCTGGAATCATCAAAGAGTCAAGGAGTCCATACGCATCGCCCATAGTAATAGCCCGGAAGAAGAGTGGGGCAATAAGGATGTGCATTGACTACCGAACTCTAAATGCTCGTACCATCCCAGATCAGTACACCACTCCCAGGATCGATGATGCCCTGGACTGTTTGGCGGGTAGTAAATGGTTTTCCGTACTGGACCTCCGTAGTGGATATTATCAAATAGCCATGGCGGAGGAAGATAAAGAGAAGACAGCATTTATCTGTCCCCTTGGATTCTTCCAATTTGAACGGATGCCTCAAGGAATTACTGGAGCTCCAGCCACCTTTCAACGACTAATGGAGAAAGCCGTGGGGGACATGCACCTCCTCCAAGTAATAGTCTACCTCGATGACATCATCGTGTTCTGACGCACACTTCAAGAACACGAAGAGAGACTATTAAAAGTCCTAGACCGTCTGCGTGAGTGTGGCTTGAAAGTCTCGATTGACAAGTGTCAGTTTTGCCAGTCACAAGTCCGTTATGTGGGTCACATTGTGTCAGCTGCTGGCGTATCACCAGACCCAGCCAAGATTGAAGCTGTAACACGCTGGAACATGCCCACCGACCTAAAGTCATTGAGGTCGTTCCTGGGATTTTGTGGGTTTTACCGGCGTTTCATAAAGGATTACTCTGCCATTGTGAGGCCTTTGACCGAGCTCACCAAAGGTTACCCACCTACATCTGGGCAAAACCACAAGACGAAAGATGGCAAGAAATACTTCAAAGCATCTGAGCCCTTTGGAGAGCGTTGGGATGACGCCTGTACTGCAGCTTTCCACAAAATCATTTACTGTCTCACACATGCCCCGGTACTTGCTTTCGCCGATACCAACAAACCTTATGTACTGCATGTTGATGCCAGTTTTAGTGGACTGGGTGCCGTTCTGAATCAGGAGCATCCTGGTGGACTTAGGCCTGTGGCCTACGCAAGCAGAAAAATAAGTCAGTCCGAGCAACGTTACCCCATTCATCAGCTGGAGTTCTTGGCACTCAAATGGGCGGTTGTGGACAAGTTCCACGACTATCTGTATGGTGCCAAGTTTGTGGTGAAAACAGACAACAATCCACTTACCATTGCTAAGAGTTCCAATGCGACCATTGCTCTGTTACAGCGGCAGGGACCCAAGTTAAAGATCATGAGTCAACTTCTGTACAGAGTCACCAAAAGTTCCTGTGGTAGAGAGAAATCACAACTCGTCCTACCAGAGAGGTACAGGTCCGAAGTACTGCGCTCCTTGCATGATGACTCAGGCCATTTGGGAGTAGAGAAAACTACTGAACTCCTGAAAGATCGCTTCTATTGGCCTAAAATGTCTGCATACATAGAGCAGTACGTTAAGAACTGTGGCCGTTGTGTAACGAGAAAGACACTGCCTAAAAAAGTTGCACCACTGAATCACATGACCAGCAGTGGGCCGTTCGACTTAGTGTGCATCGACTTCCTGTCAATTGAGCCTGATTCAAAAGGTATTGGCAATGTTCTCATCGTAACTGACCATTTCACCCGCTATGCCCAAGCGTTCACCACCAAGGACCAAAAAGCTCTGACTGTGGCCAAGATACTGTGCGACAAATTCTTTGTGCACTATGGTTTACCTTCCCGTATCCACTCCGATCAGGGGCGAGATTTTGAGAGTGGGCTCATAAAAGAGCTCCTGAGTATGCTGGGAATCAGAAAATCCAGAACATCTCCCTACCATCCACAAGGAGACCCCCAGCCTGAGAGGTTCAACCGAACACTGCTTTCCATGCTCGGTACTCTGAATCCTGCAGAGAAACACAGATGGAGCCAACACATTAACAGATTAGTACATGCTTATAACTGTACTAAGAATGAGGCGACTGGGTACTCACCATATTATCTTCTGTTCGGAAGAGAGGCTCGTCTGCCGGTGGATGTGTGTTTCGGGACTTCACCTGATGGAAAGGGAGTTGGAAGCCATCGACAGTATGTGGAGAGAATGAAGTCAGACTTACAGAAAGCTTACCAGTTAGCCACTGAAACTGCCCAGAAAAGTCAGCAGAGGAACAAACGATTGTATGACAAACGAGTGAAACATCAGACCTTGGCAGTAGGAGATCGTGTGCTGATAAGAAATCTGGCCTTGACTGGAAAGAACAAACTCTGCGACAAGTGGAATTCGGTTCCTTACCTGGTGGTGGAACAACTAAAGAACTTACCTGTGTATCGCCTGAAACCTGAATCCGGTATGGGCAGTGTAAGAACTTTACACCGAGACCATCTCTTACCAGTTGGAGACAATGTGAGGTTGTCTGATCCTGAAGAACCAAAGAAAGTTTCTGCACCACCGGAGACTAGGACAAGATCTGTGGAAAGAAAACAGAGAAGAGGATTAAGAGAACGAAATGCAGCTGTGATAGGAAGTGAATGGAGTAATGACTCTGAAAGTGAAGAGGATAACCTGTGGTATTACTGCCCGGACAGGGTTGAGACACCGCGTGTTGCACTGGAAGAAAATGCAGTGGAAGAGGAAACTGCGTACCATGGAGGTGAAGTGGATAGGTCCCTTGCAGAAATGGCAGAGCCAATGTTCACTGAAGAAAGCCATGGAGAACTCTCAGATCAGATTCCAGAGGAAATGGGAGATCTTGGTTTAGAAGGGGGAGAGCCTGGCATAGCTAATGCTAAAGAAGCAGTAGAGACTGTTCATTCCCACCCCAAAAGAAACATAAGACCAGTTGTCAGACTGAGCTATGATAGCCTAGGCCGGCCCACTAACCGACCTTTAACACTGGTCCATAGAGGTATGGTCGTAAATGTAGAGGGTGGGAAAGAGTCAGAAATTAAACCCTGTAACACCATGTGGTGTCACCCTATGGCACAGTGTAATTATTGTGCTCAAGTA
>RJVU01050431.1:2691485-2801383 GCA_003731715.1 Anabarilius grahami | reverse complement strand
TATAGCAAATAACCAATGTCAACACACTGATAGAAGCATCAATCATTGCATTTACATGCACTTACTCTTTTGTGGCTTTTTCCTCTCAGGCATATGTCTTAGTCCACCTGTGTGATAGAAGATTACAGTCCAGTCATATATCCACTCAGAAAAAAAAAAAAATATAATAATTGACAAAAATGCACTTTGTAATGTCTTTTCAACATAAATGTGTCCCTGGTGCATCTAGATACCCCCAAAATATGAAAACAGAACATCCTCTCTCTTTCAGTAAATGTGTACACACAATATTATATTTGGCTCCACATTTTACATCATGTGCAGGCTTATTAGTATAGTAACCAGTAGGCTTCTAGATTGCTCCATCTAAAATGGCTTTTTTCAGACAGACAATGAACTGAGGGTCTGAATAAAGGGCCTTTTTTGTGACTGTGGATCATGCAAAGATATTTAAGTGGAGTTTCAGAATAAAAATATAAAACTGGAAATGAGCATAATAGATCCCCTTTAAATTCAATTCCTTATGAGAATCTGCTTGACAAATGTGCTATGTTAATAGAGATATCAGATCCACCAATAATTACCCTACAAACATTATTTACATACCTGACTTTTTCTTTTTGGGACTTGCGACTGTGCCCCTGGCTGACCCTGTGAAGACAGCTGTGGGTTTGGAGAAAGAAAATTACTCATATACCAAATAAAGCTTTAACTTATTATTTAAAATAACAGAAGATCACAATAACACACAAGTGCGGAATGTGGTGGGGTTAGCATGAAATGTGCTCATCAAATTTCATGACAATCCAATTGATTTTAAGATTTGTTGCCTTCAAGTGCTCATGGACATAAACACTGACATCCTTTGACCCCACTGACAAGATGGACCTAAGGATTCATTGAATATGTTATGTGTGCTCTGTAAGCACTGTTTCAATTAGTGCCATGAGTTTGCTTTGCTTTTAGAAATAACTATACATCTAGTACGCACAGAAAATGACCAAAATCAAATGTATGCTTAATTTGTGAGGCCTGATGGGAGGGGTGGTATTTTTACAGTTGGATACTTTCATAATCTAGCATCTCTGGCTGGTTTCTCTAACGTTGCCTACCCTAGCTTTAACGGTGTAACAACAATGCCCCTCACGTACATACGTGATTCTCAGATTAAATGCAAAGTTTGACCATCATATAATTAAAGTTTATCATTTGAGTGTGTTTTGGAAGTTTAAACATTAAAGCAATTTTAAACCATTTGAGCGCACAAAGACGAGAAAGAGAACTGAATTTTGCACGTGCAGCTGTATTCTGTGCGCACACACGCAGAGCCATGCAGACGCACCTGAACACAGAATGCTGTTACAATTGAGAAAGAAAACTGGTTGTGTAACAGTATTTTGGATCCGCGCATTCGGTGACCGTAGCCTATATTCCTGCTGCTGCAGTTAAGAATATGCAGTGTTATTTTACATTTGATT
The DNA here is from genome assembly GCA_003731715.1 of Anabarilius grahami. Classification (NCBI taxonomy): domain Eukaryota; kingdom Metazoa; phylum Chordata; class Actinopteri; order Cypriniformes; family Xenocyprididae; genus Anabarilius; species Anabarilius grahami. The sequence continues at coordinate 2,799,905 of RJVU01050431.1, read as the reverse complement.
ATTCAATTTCCGTACGTTATATATTTAGATTTACCTGAAAATATATAAAAGCACTATTTATTTAATTTGTATCTTTGTTCTATTGTATTTATTTATGCTTGTGATTTGTTCATTATTTTCAATGTGTATTCACGCACCTACAAAATCACCCAATCATCCTCGAATGGTTAATTCTTTCCAAATAGAGCTATTCAAGTTATCTGGTGAATTTTTTTGTGAATTTCTATCACAATATATGGCGCAGAAAAACAAAATTTTTACATTTTAATTTTTTCAAATATCATGCGGCCCTACCCTGACATTTAAGTGTATGACTCAAGAAATTTGTTCCAACAGCCCTAGTACAGATAGATCTATCATCTATCTAATAAAATAATATCAGATGGACTTTTCTTGTAGATTATTCATGAAAATGAGAACCTTGAAAGTTTTACTTTAGTATCAAGCAGCAAAAACGTTTTAGCGTGACATGTTTGAGTTAATTTTCCCTACTTGACATCATGCGTCCTGCAATGTGACTATTTCACATGCATACATTGCATTGTTGATGCTGAAAATATATATCATGCAGCCCTAACCTGCATAAAGCTCTATGGGGAAAAACAAAACAAAAAAACACTGGAAGTCAAGTAACGTTAAAGTAACCCATGGGTCAAACACTTCAAGACTTTACAAATATAAACTGTAACTTTTTAAATCTGTCCTAATTACCTTGGCCCTCCGCAGTGCTCATCTGCTCCATCTGCCCCTCGGTAGTGCTCGTCTGCTCCATCCTCCCCTCGGTAGTGCTCGTCTGCTCCATCCTCCCCTCGGTAGTGCTCGTCTGCTCCATCCTCCCCTCGGTAGTGCTCGTCTGCTCCATCTCCCCCTCTGTAGTGCTCGTCTGCTCCATCCTCCCCTCGGTAGTGCTCGTCTGCTCCATCTCCCCCTCTGTAGTGCTCGTCTGCTCCATCCTCCCCTCCGCAGTGCTCGTCTGCTCCATCTCCCCCTCCGCAGTGCTCGTCTGTAGTGCTCCCCCTCTGTAGTGCTCATCTGCTCCATCTCCCCCTCCGCAGTGCTCGTCTGCTCCATCTCCCCCTCCGCAGTGCTTGTCTGCTCCATCTCCCCCTCTGTAGTGCTCGTCTGCTCCATCTCCCCCTCCGCAGTGCTCGTCTGCTCCATCTCCCCCTCCGCAGTGCTCATCTGCTCCATCTCCCCCTCTGTAGTGCTCGTCTGCTCCATCTCCCCCTCTGTAATGCTCGTCTGCTCCAGGTTGCTTGTGTTCTCCAATGGGTCACAGGGTGTGAGGTGCAGCTTAATCAGCTGATCATCATTGGAATCCTGGGTCCAACCTGTGCAAGTTAAACAAGTGTTGTGTTTTGCTCACATTTACAAAATAGAGGTTAACCATGAACTTGAACTGTACATATTTTAAGTGTTAATCTGTTTGAATCATAAAGTCCAATTTTTTCTTCAGAAGGCACTTTAGATTACAGGGAAACTATTGATAGTCTACTGGATGTATTAGATATCGGCAAATCTATATTTAATTGATTTTCTGTGACTAAAACAAATACATCTTTTAGTCAGGAAAAACAGTGTGCTCATAATATGTATTCAAAAAATGACACCAAACATGTTTGTTTGCAGACTGAGTCTGTATTTAGTTCAGACTGGACTGTGTCGTGCGCTAAAAAACTTTGGGCTTTATGCCTCCAAGTTAGTAGTAGTGTAAGTGTGTGGTGTATCCAGCCAACATTTGATGATTTTCTTTTTCTTTGTGCTATTTCCGTTATTGGTCCATCAGCATCATGAGCTCTACAGTCAGCACTATACTGAGATTTATTACAATTTGATTCATTGACTCAGTGACCAAAACAGACCTTAGAAGATTTCATGGATCTAATTAGTATATGTCCCTACAAAAATTGCTTTGGTCAGCATGCCTAAACATTAAAAATATTGTTGTATGTGGGCTGAAAACAGAAAGGAAATATGGCTCCTACAAAAACCATACCAAACATATTAATTCCATAGTTTGGAGTATGTTTAAACCCAATATCGTTCTAACATAAATGCACATTAAAGTAACAAATGTAAAATTAAACAATCTTAAACACTTGCTCACAATCATAGAAATACACAAGGTTAGTGTCCACTTCTTTCCAGATCAATAACAGTTACATTACATGTCCCCAGAAGTCCCCCATGCAGAATTATCCATGTCTTATTAATCTACACAATCAATCACATAATCATAGTAGTTCGCTCCTCATCCCCAAATCTTGTGCACTTGCTTTCAATACTTTTCAATACCTCACAATACTATGCAGATAAAAACAGTGGCAGTGGACAGGTAGAAATATTTTGAAGTCAGTTGCCTTACAATTTGTAGTTTGCCAAAATCTTACAAAATGGTTTGAGTGCTGTTTGACTGTGTCCAAGGCTAGATAAATATTGAAATACTTTGTTTTAAAAGATCCAGTGTTGTGCTAACAAACTCTGTGTTGGTTATTTAAAAATGGAAACCTCTCCCAAGTTTCTACTGTCAAGGAGGTTAGGAGTGAAATTGACTGATTTTAAGTTTTAGGGTTGAGCCATCCCTTTATGATTTAAACACCGACAAAATATTTTGTGTACTAAAAAAACAAGTTGTGAAAATACAGTGCATGCATCTCACCTTCACAAAGGTATTCATAAAATGAGCCTATCTTCTGAAGGTAGTCCTGGGCATAGGTGGAGAGTGTGCAGCGAGGGGTTAATATTTCACACTTGTTTTCTTTTTTTTTGTTCTCCTTTCCAAGAAGCAGAACTGGCTTGTATCCAATGGCATGGAGTTTCTCAAGCTGCAATGAAATGACAACATTGTGAATTTGCTGTATAAACTAATAGAAAAACAACAGCACAAATAACTAAGAATATTAATTATTGAGAAAATATAACATTATTAATAATGACAGCATCCAGGTTAATGTCATTCAGGATATTTAACTTCATGGTGAGTTTAGCTTTTGTATACCAAGTGTGTGCAAACAGGAAAGGCTCATACAGTAGAAGCAAAAACCAACTCTTCTATTTAGAAAAACAGCAAAAAGATGAATCTGACACCATGAAGGTACAATAGAACTTTTTGCAACATTAGTAGCTCGGGTTTAGCACCTACATTGATAGGATTGTGTAACCACTGTGCAATTGGACAGTGACAATCTATAGATCTATAAAAAATTTTTTTTTAAAAAGGCAGAACCTTTGTGATTATATGACCAAATGGGTGAATGCTGCACATACATTTACACTTGACGTGTGTACACTGTAAAATGCTTTAATGAATGTAGCAGTATGAATGCAGTCCATTTGTTATTTCTCGTTCACTTGATAAGAAAGTTTGATTATTATATTGCACCCGTGATTCTGTCATAATGCATGCCTGCATTTGTTATGAACTCAGAATTACATTGAAAAACGTGGCGGCGTGTGCTTTATATCACTTCATATATAAAGTGCAAGAGAAACTATGAGTATGCAATGTTACGTTGTCAATTAATAAGTCATGAAATAAAAGTAAAGCACTAATAAATCCTGTAACTGGTACGTTGTGTGTTAGCTGGGAAGGATTTGCTGTTCATTCTATTTATCAGCAGCAGTTTCCATGTTTCATTAACGGTTCATGTTAGTATTGTGTATTTACCATTGGAACTGTAGTTTCTGTAACCCTAAAATGAAACATTATTTTTTAATATTATTTTGTATATTTTTTAATTTACTCTGGTGGCTCATGCAAACTTACCAACTTTATTGTATTAAAAAAAACTAGTTTGGGACTGCTATTTAATAGCCGTACATTATAGGCCTATTTATTCATCAGTATAAGTCATATTTGTACGATTTATGTGTATAAATTGTATTTTTTATGTGTATGTTAATCAAGTGGGATAGTACTTGTGTGTCAACAATTTTTGTAAAATAAATTTGCTTGTTTTGTAAAATATATATATATATACTGCCACAGTATTTCAGTGTTTGTGAAATAAATTTGCTTGTTTATATATATATATATTTATACAAGCCAATTTATTTCACAAAAAATGTGACACACACACACACGTTCGTTTTTACCCCTACCCCTAAACCTAACCATCACAGGAAACTGTGCACACTTTTACTTTCTCACAAAAACTCATTCTGTATGAGTGGGGACATGTGTAATGTCCTCATAAGTCTAACCCTCCTAACCATCACAGGAAACTGTGCACACTTTTACTTTCTCACAAAAACTCATTCTGTATGAGTGGGGACATGTGTAATGTCCTCATAAGTCACCCTCTCCTTGTAATACCTGTCACCTGTCCATGTCATTATACACATTTGTGTCCTGATATGTCACAAAAACGAGCACAGACACACAGATACACTGTCGTGACTCAATGACCATGGAAAAATGTGGGTCGCCTGGCCAAAACACTGTCCTAGATGATCGGGACAGTTTAACATCATGTTGAAATTGCACCTACCATGATAATGGCTTCATCCTTGATGGATGCACTGTTGTGGTTCTTCTTATGACCAACCACCCATTCCTCTCGCTTGTCATCAAACCTCTGAAGCTTCTTCTTGAGGCGCTGCTTCAGAGGCTGCTCCTTTTTACAGTGGCAGCAGATCTTCTGTGCGCAAAATAAAATGGACAAATCTTTTTTGTAGACCCCCCTGGCATTATATCAATCTGACATACAAAGGACAGACAGACAGACAGAGACAGATAAGACAGACAAGTAGACAAAGACAGAAAGAGAGGAAAAATTGAGAAATAGAGAAACTGAGATAGATAACAGATAGAGATTGAAGAGATGGATAGAAATATAGATGGACAGCGAGGTTGTGAGAGATAGAGATAGAAAATGATGAAGATAGAGGTTGGCTCTTAAGTGCCTTTGGGTTTTGGGAATCAGGTGTATCTATAGGGTGAAGGTGAAGTTTGACAGGATCTGCAGGAGAACAGAAAATGTTAATTATATAGTGAACGCTAGATATGTTGAAAAAAGGTTTAAAATGTGTACCCCGATAGTGAGAGATACCAATTTTCATAAAAATATTTTTTTTTCTTAAAATAAATCAATAAAATTCACGTTTTTCCCATTTTCTGTATGACTGCACAAAAGGCGCGTCTTTTATCTTCTTCTTTTTTTGCTGTTAATATGGAAACCATTGGTCGGCCTTTAATTTGTTCCCCTAACATGTAAACCATGCGAGTCTAATGGCAAAGAAAAGCATCAATTATAACATTTAAACAAGTTTGATCATTACATTCAAGTCTCGTGGCTTACCTGAGAAGTGGTTTGAGCGCAATGAAGGAGAATTCGCGGCCTACAGAAATCACCCAATCGCGAAGCGGACTGGCTCCGTCTCCATAGCAACGGATGCTGAGGCTCACGGGTAATGCGGGCGTCCACTAATTAATTTAATTTATTTTTTATTTTATTTTAATTTAATTAATAACCACAACTAATCCCCCGTTCTCACAATAGAAGGAGAATCAAATAAAACGGATGGTCATGACTTCGTATTGTTGAATTATCAAGCACACTTTCGTGTTTATGTGTTGAAAGAAAGATGAGGATATCATTAAAAGAGAATCGGTGGGTCATCATCAGGTAGTTTTATCTACTTTAACATAGTAAAAGTAGATAAGGCTCATGGGTACTGTAATATTTAGTCTACTGTTCGATTTGACACACCAAATAGATGGAAAAACGGCTTTTCTCAGAAAAGAAAGCGTAGCACAATGGTTAGTAGCCTACAGAATATAAAGCAATAAACACAAGGATAAAATCTCCTGGTTGAATGTTGAGTAATGTAGTGCCTAAAGTTTAAAAATGAATAACAAATGAGAAAAAACAATGCTTCCGAGTGGCAGAAAGAAAACGTGATGCAGACACGAAAGATGCCTCCTATTGAAATACATTAGATCGAAAGTTGTGCTGAGTGACACGAAAAAAAAAGGGAAATTCGTGTCCACGAACACGAACCAATAGATTAAATTTCGTGACTATGTCACGAACTGCCGTGAGACTGGGTTGCGAGATCATATGGTGAGGGAACGAGATATTTTTCTCATGGCCACGAGTTAAATGCGTAAACAACCATGGCAACCTGGAATTATCAGAAATGGATAAGTGAAAGTGAAAGTGAAGTGATGTGGCCAAGTAAGGTGACCCGTACTCGGAATTTGTGCTCTGCATTTAACCCATCCAAGAGCACACACACAGCAGTGAACACACACCCGGAGCAGATTATAATACTATTTCTTTTTAATTAAGAAAAAGCGCGGAATTAAGAAGTGATTATATTAGCATGTTACCTATTGTGTTGTGTGCGATGCCTACAGCAGCATTCGAATGAAGTTTATCAATAAATATTAGAATATGCTGTGTATATTCTTATCACATCCAACAGTCTTTTAAATCCATTCACTGCTTTGTTAATTTTTTATTTCATATTTTTATATTATTTATTATTATTATTAGGCTATCATTATTGGTAAATTTTTTATTCATTGTTATGCAGCCCTATTTGCTTTATTTTCCCCTTTATTTCGTGTATCCTTTCTGTAGGCCTATATTATGTTAGCTATATTTTGTACTTTAAATGCCAGATCATGCCAATAAAATGTGACTTTATGACTGTATTGACTGTAGCCTTGAAGATAGGATAAATTAGCGTCTGTTATCATTTGTAGCAGCTCGTGCCCGTGACAGCATTTGAGTGAAGTTCAAATAATTAATTATTGGTTATATGTTAATAGAATATTTAAGCTAAAAAAAAAAAAAAATCCATTCACTGATATAGCCTAGACAAAAACTTAATTTTGTTCATAATTTTATTCATTTTATTTAGGCATATTAATAATAATAATAATAATAATAATAATTATTATTATTATAATAAAGACACGATTAGATTAAAAGGCTGTGAGATGGGATGGATAAATGTTTTCTTCTAGGCCTTTATTATTTAATGTTCTTACATATTCTTTTATCATTAAATTAAGTTTGTTATCAAATTGATAATAACAAACTTCATTTGAATGCTATAGTGGCAACATCCCACGCAATAGGCTATTTATAGCTTATGTTGAGTATATAGACAGCATTCAAATAATATAATAATTTCTTAATTCCGCCCTTATTTTATCATTCTTAATTCCAGGTTGCTATGGTAGCGCAGGTTGTTTACACATTTAATCTTGGCCATGATAAATAGATCAAAGTCCCTTTAAGACAAGTCATTTCACTCGGCGGCCATCTTTGAAACGCCTCTCGGGCATCCTGGGCATCATGCAATCTCTTTGAATGGGGAAACATCAAATTCTCCAAAACTGTTGCCAACCTTACGATTAAATTTCATATTTGAAATCACCAATGAAATCTAACAACAACCAGCTCATAAATTTAGTTTCTAAAAGCTCGAATTATGACAAAAAAAACTGTATTTTTCAGGCTGGATCAAGCTAATGCGCATGCGCAGACCTAAATGCGCGTCTCTTCGGAGGCGCGCCTCTGACTGTTTCTATAGAAACCGGTGATTCTAACGGCCGCTGAAGTGACGCGATGACTTTACCAGTCGGCGATGCGCAGCGGGAAGACTGGTAAAGTGAAGCAGCGGGCTCTTTGATCGTCCCCTGGTGGCTGGATGCAGTTCAAGTCATAACCCGCCCTCTCAATGCAAACGAATGGCACTTGCCAAAATAAAAAAAATTAATTACACTTACAATAAAATTTTCCGAAAGATGGTTTTGGTCATTTAACGTAGTTGTTATCACGCTGATATATATTCAATTGTTCGTTTTTGTGATCAGTTTGATTTTAGCTAGCAATTTGATGTTATAGAAACCGGGTGTGTCGTCATGATCGACAGTTGATTGACAGCTTGTCTGAGGACTGTCGGAGCTTCGAGAGGAGATTGAAGATAAATAAATAATTATTATTTTTCGATTTCTGTGTTATTTCTCACTGACAAAAGGAGTTGTTCAGCAGTAAACATGTTCTAACCGACCTATAGGATCTGACGGATCACTGAGTTTTTTTCCGGTAACATTAAATGTGGGCTTAATAAGCGAATTAATGTTATTAGCCAAGATAACACGCCTTGGAAAAAGCAGGTAATCGTTATCGCAGTTACTAATTATTTTTATGGGTATAAAATAATAATTATCAGGACAAAACTAATCCTACTCTAGTTAATTAAAGAGCCCTGTCTACTGCAATCGATCTGCTGCAAGTTAGTTCAACTTGACCGCGGTTTCAAAAATTGTATTGCTCTAGAAACAGAATATTATTTTACAAGTAGAATTTTAATTTGTGTATAATTTATATATTTAAACATCAATCACGATATGTTGTTTTGACCTAGTTATCAGTCCTAATTTAGTTTATAAATGAACAATGTGCATTAATAAACATTCAAATAAATGTAAATTCCTTATTGTCAGATGTAATTAAGCCATCGTTTAAGCCAAATGAAAAAGGGAGGAGGAAAAGAAAAATATAATAAACAATAGATAATAACAAATAGGCGGAAGTTTGATACCGTGACTCCGCCTCCGGGCTCCACTGACGATTCTTTCTGCGCATGCCCAGGTTCCAAAACCGACGTTTTTGCGTAACATGTCATAGCCCATCATCGTCCGTTTTAACTTCAGTTCATTACAATGGAAGGAAGTGGCGTCGCGTCGTCCATCTTTTTTTACAGTTATTTAGAATGTGCCAAGCGTATAATGCAGCTACCCGGGCAGCCCGAGCAGGAAATGCTCTGGCAATAGTTTTGGCTGCTTTGAGGAAAGTTGTCAATACAGAGGAGCGTGATGTCATGAATTTGATTGACACAGCGCTTATCACACACTCACAGCTTACCAGAGATATTGGAGCATCTATGTCTTCAGCAGTTTTAGCTTGAAGACAGATCTGGTTAGCCCAAACATCTTTGCCTGAGACTATTAGGAAGGAACTGACTAATATGCCAGTGGTTCCAGGACGGATATTTCACAATGATTCCCAGTCTTTACTGGATACTGCTGAGCAGGCGAGACGCAGAAGAGAATCAGTTCAGCAAACTTTTGGTGGGCCTACCAGATATGGCCATAGAGCTGCTCATTCCTTTCAGCCCCCACACTTTCCTCGTTCAGAACCTTGGGGGTATGACAAAAGACGTACTAGGGGATACCAATCCCATGATCGAGGCACCAGACAGTTTTACCAAACTCCCCAAACTGACCAGCCTCACACTCCAGTCAGGGGAGGACCTCTTAAAAGGCGTACTACCAGCGGTTTTAAACCCCGGGGAGGCCATGCATAGCGGTCTCGGAGTTGCCGGAGAATGCACCCAACTATGCCTGGACAGTTGGGAGAAAGTAACATCAGATCCTTGGGTTCTAGATACCATCAAGACAGGATACAGGATACAGTTCCGGCGACGCCCTCCTACTTTTTCAGGGGTTCATATGACCATGGTCCAAGACCCAGTCCAGGCACAAATTTTGGCCAACGAGATCACGGTCTTATTACAGAAAAAAGCGATTGTACAGATAAACGCCAACGAACAGCTAACTGGGTTCTATTTGAAATATTTCCTAGTACCCAAGAAAGATGGCGGACTTCAACCAATTCTGGATTTACGACAACTGAACAGATTCATAAAGGTGTTGCCTTTCAAAATGCTGACTACAGTGCAAATTCTGGAATCCATAGAACTAGGAGAATGGTTCACTTCCATAGACTTGAAGGATGCATATTTCCACGTACTCATCTGTCAGGATCATCACCCGTTTCTTCGCTTTGGCTTTCAGGGTCAGATTTATCAGTACAGGGTCCTTCCATTTGGCCTGTCTCTGTCTCCAAGGGTCTTTACCAGGGTGGTTTCAGCAGCCCTTCGACCTCTTCAGTGTGCAGGTTTGAAAATTCTATCATACCTAGACGACTGGCTAATTTGTGCTCCTTCTCGCAATCAAGTCATGAAGGACACAGAAATAGTGCTTCAACATGTCCAGTCTCTCGGTTTCAAAGTGAACTGGGAAAAGAGCAATCTAATTCCCAGACAACAGACAGTGTTTGTGGGAATTTCGCTGGATTCCCAACTAATGACTGCATCTTTATCACCCCAGAGGGTGGTACATTTGCTCAGTCTAGCCCAGACATTCCATCTGAACAAGAGGATGAAGTTAATTCAATTCCAGCGATTGCTAGGTATGATTGCAGTGGCAGCAGTTGTGATCCCTCTTGGCCTTCTCAGAGCCCGTCCACTACAACGATGGTTGAACAACTTCCAGTTACATCCCAAATTACACAGACATGCAAGGATAAGGGTTACACGAAGGTGTATCCAAATGTTACGTCCTTGGAACAACAAGACGTTGCTATCACAAGGGGTTCCGTTGGGCAACATCCCAGCGAGGCGGTCTGTGATAACAACGGATGCCTCCCTAACGGGGTGGGGAGCAGTTTGGGAAGGCAGGTCCATCAGGGGTGTCTGGGAATCTCCTTGGACCTTGGAGCACATCAATGTACTGGAACTCAGGGCAGTGTATCGCTCCCTGAGGGCTTTTTACCCATTGTTGCACAACAAACATGTTTTGATAAGAACGGACAACATGTCTGCGGTGTACCACATCAATCACCAGGGCGGCACCAGATCAGCACAATGTCTCCAGGTGACAAAGGAGCTGCTCTCCTGGGCTTTTCTGAAACTCTCATCACTCAGGGCAGTATACATACCGGGAGTAGCAAACAAAGCAGCAGATCTGTTGTCTCGAACTGGACCTCTCCCAGGAGAGTGGCGTCTCCATCCCGAAGTAGTGAGACTTATATGGAGTCAGTTCGGTATGGCGAGGATCGATCTGTTTGCGACTACAGAGACAACTCATTGCGACCTATGGTATTCCCTGAACAACCAGGGAGGTCCCTTGGGGATAGATGCACTATCTCAAGAATGGCCGAAAGAGTTGTTGTACGCTTTTCCTCCCCTACCGTTGATTCCCCTGGTGCTCAGGAGGATAGCATTGGGCCATCACAAAGTTTTACTTGTGGCCCCAAGGTGGCCAAAGAAACATTGGTTTCCAGCCCTTGTACGTTTGGTCCAAGGTCCCCCTTGGCTGTTACCGAAGAGAGTCGATCTCCTCTCCCAAGCGGAGGGCCAAATCTGGCACCCGAAACCAGAGACGTTACAACTGTGGGTATGGCCTTTGATAAGTCCTTCTCTAAAGACTTAGATGAAGCTGTATTGAAGACAATAAATAGTTCCAAAGCACCCTCTACATGGAGTAACTACTCAAGCAAGTGGCGAATATTCTCAACATGGTGTCAAGACCGTCAACTTAACTCGGCCAGTTGTGACACCAATTTGGTTCTTCGGTTTCTACAGTCATTGTTGGACTCAGGGAAATTAGTCAATACCATGTCTACATTGCAGCCATCTCCCACTTTCACACATTAGTAGACTGTGTAAGTGTGGGCAAACACCCCTTGGTATCTCAATTTCTTAAGGGTGCACATCGTTTACACCCAGGGAGAGTTATGAGATCACCTGCTTGGGACCTTACTATTGTCTTACACTCACTGGCCAAAGCACCCTTTGAACCTTTGGAACAAGCTGATCTTAAGTTCTTGACATGGAAAACAGTTTTCCTCTTGGCAATATGTTCGGCCAAAAGAGTCGGTGAATTGCATTCTTTATAAGTCAGTGAAGACTGCTTGAGATGGAAGGCGGAAAAAACGGGGGTTTTTCTTTGGCCAAACCCGTCATTCCTACCCAAGGTCCTTAAGCCTAGTACAATAAATCAGGTAACTGAGCTTGATGCTTTCCATCCTGACCCTCTTTGCACGGGTACAGGGTTGGATAATTTTTCTCTCTGTTCTATTAGAGTATTGCGCACATACATTGAGCGCACTCACCCGTTGCGGCACTCACACACACAACTATTTGTATGCTTTGACAAGAAGTGTACAGGTAAGCCTGTGTCTAAGCAACGTTTGTCTCATTGGATTGTGGATACAATTTCACAGGCATATTCGAACCAGAATCTACCCATTCCTGGTGATCTGGTTGCTCACTCTACCAGGAGCATGGCTACTTCCTGGGCAGCACTAAAGGGGGTAGCACTCTCAGACATCTGTGCTGCAGCCTCTTGGAGTACTCCATGTACTTTTACAAGATTTTATAGTATTAATGTGACAAATCCAAATTCTTTGGGGTCTGCGGTCTTATCTGTAGCTAAATTGCCAGGAGAGGGAAAAGATATTAGTCCCTTGTGACTCTGATGTTACTAGTCATCCAGGTAAGACCGTGGTGACGGTCTGAGTGAGGTCGAAATAGATCGTAAGTTATGTCCATAACTATGGATCTATGAGATTGAACGATGACCGTCACCATCCCTGGACTGGGGCGTTCCAGGCAAGAGGAAGTGGTTGGTTCATCCGGATGTTATATAGCCAACCCCTAAGGTCAGTCACCTGACATTGTTGATATTAGGTCTCGAGGATAGGCGGAAGAATGGCGTCATTCAGGTAAGACCGTGGTGACGGTCACCGTTCGGTCTCATAGATCCATAGTTATGGACATAACTTACGTTATCGCGGGATTCACACTCGTGCGCTGTGTTACTGATAAACTGGATGTAATTTAAATTCTGTTGCTTTTAAGTGAAAATAAACATAATGAACACGACACCCAAAGTACTTATTTATTTCCATTTGCTGGATGTGTGTATCAATCTTTTTATTTTAATTACAGAAATGTTTTTATATATTTTTATAAATATGATAACTATCACATAATAACCCACAGAGAGATCGCACTGTCAGAGACTTTAGGAATATGCACACATAATTTATACACATAAAATCATGGTATTAGAGTTTTAAAATCAAACATTTTAAAAGAGATCAATACATCACGGTTGTTTAATCCAATAAGCTTTAAGCTGTGTCCTCAGCAAGTCGTTTCCCATCGTGCTTTTGGTCAGCGCAGTCGGTGGAGAGCAACTGCACTCGACTGCAGAATCCGATGAGGCCGCCTCGCCCTCGCGAGAGGTTTTTGGACACATTTCACGGCCCACCCTCGGACACATTTCTAACCGGCATGCATCTTGCGGTGATCACCGGTGATCGGTTCTGCGCATATTTTGCTCATCTCAAACAAGCCTATTATCACGTTCCCACGAATTAATATCTTGTGGCCACGACAAAACTAAGTGAACTGAACATGTCCCCTCCCGGTCACCGTAATAATTCCAGGTTGCCATGGTCGCGCAGATTGTTTACGCATTTAACTCGTGGCCACGAGAAAAATATCTCGTTCCCTCACCATATGATCTCGAGGCCACGACTTTACATCGCGTGGCCATGACATAAGGATGTCATTACTGACTTATTATCACGTTCCGACGAATTAATATCTTGTGGCCATGACATATTATTACGTTCCCACGAGTTTATATGTTGTGGCCACGACAAAACTAAGTGAACCGAACATGTCCCCTCCCGGTCATCGTAGCTTTAAGCTTTTTGGGTGTTTTTACAAATCAAAGAGATTATTACTTCATATGTAGCAAAACGGTAACATGACACTGTAATGTAAAGTGTATGACCCATTTTTTTTTGTACGTTTATTTACTATTTATCAACACAAATAAATACACAAATTTGTACTGCATCTGTACTACAAGTGAACATATAAGTATACTAGTAGTTTACTATTTTAATACTAGTAGTACATTTTTTTAGTATATGAAAGTACACTTTGAAGTATACTCTCAGTAAACTACTAGTTTAGTCCAAGCATACTTGTAAGTTTTATTTAAGTGAACATAACATCACATTTCTAGTTTACTTTTTATATATAATTTTTGTATGATGATCAAAACACATATGGAGTAGATCGAACCTATTACTCAATCAAAAAATTAAACAACTACAAGCCAAGTATACTTAGAATACTTAATTATACTGTTAAGTATATGTATAGGCCAAATATACTTAGACATTTCTGTCAGTATAAGAAAAGTATACTTAAGTACAATTTTAAGTATATTTCTGAGAAGTACATAAAGTATATTTCGGAGAAGTATATAAAAAATAGACTGAAAGTATACTTTATTTTTAGTTTAAAAAAAGGACTAATATATATATATATATAAACTTCTTAAAATAAAAAATTTTCGTAAGGGAAGTTAAAGGGATAGTGAAAATTCTGTCATCATTTACTCACCCTTAAAGGGTAAGTTCACCCAAAAATGAAAATTCTGTCATTTATTACTTACCCTCATGCCGTTCCACACCCGTAAGACCTTCGTTAATCTTCGGAACACAAATTAAGATATTTTAGTTGAAATCCGATGGCTCCATGAGGCCTCCATAGGGAGCAATGACACTTCCTCTCTCAAGATCCATAAAGGTACTAAAAACATTTAAATCAGTTCATGTGAGTACAGTGGTTCAATATTAATATTATAAAGCGACGAGAATATTTTTGGAGCGCCAAAAAAAACAAAATAACGACTTATATAGTGATGGCCGATTTCAAAACACTGCTTCATGAAGCATTGGAGCACAAATGAATCAGTGTGTCGAATCATGATTCAGATCGCGTGTCAAACTGCCAACGGCTGAAATCACGTGACTTTGGTGCTCCGAACAGCAGATTCGACACACTGATTAATTTGTGCTCCGATGCTTCATGAAGCAGCGTTTTGAAATCAGTAACCAAACAGATCTCGTCCCCCATTTACTACCAAAGTAGGAAAAATAAACACTATGATAGTCAAGGGGGTACTGACATTCTTCCAAATATCTTCCTTTGTGTTCAGCAGAACAAAGAAATTCATACAGCTTTGGAACTACTTGAGGGTGAGTAAATGACAGATTTTTTTTTGGGTGAACTATCCCTTTAACATAGTACACCTTGCAGAACGGTTGTGGATAATCCAGTTAATGACTCAGTATTAAGAAGTGTATATAAACTTTAAAACAGGAAAATGTTTTAAAAAATGTTTTGTGTGCACTATGTAACCAGTGGTTCGCAATGCCAAGCGTGACTGATGCAGCTGGGGTTAGCAACACCATTTGGAAGACACTAGAACCTCTGCATTGTATAGCTCTTAAGTTGCGGTGGTCAAACTCAGGGCAGCAGACATTTGTTCATCTGGATCTTTTATTCTTGCTCTTGACACAAGACACAAACAAGCAGCATCTTTGAGTGGATTGCCCTTAAATTGTTCTCTCTCCCATGTGGTTAATGCAAAAGGAGCATGAAACATGAATTGAGAGGAGAAAAATCACATTAAATAAACAGAGCCCTAGAGGGTCCAAGAGGGTCCTCGCTCGGGTGCACGGGCCCTAACAAGAAAATAGTATAAAACTGAGAACATATCTGATACAACACACAAACAAGAAGCCTCTTTGAGTGGATTGCCCTTATTCACTATGAAAAAAAAAAAAAGTTCTTTATAAAATATATGTACAATGATCACCATGCACTCTTTGTCTCATGTCTCACTCTCATTGATGTTAACAGTCTGGTAGTGTATCAAACACACAACGAGGAAGATAATAGTTAAATAAGTCTTTACTTGAGTATCCAACGGGAGAATACAGAATCCAGGCAGTAACATACACCACAGAAGTACAAAACGTTAAACGAGACCCAACAATGAACTAAAGACAAACAGGAACTTATATACACTGACAAATTAACTAAAATGACAAACAGCTGTGATGAATGTGATTAGTGTCCATGGTAACGGATTGTGGCGGGAAACTAGAACAAAGGAGCACGTGACAAAATGAAAACCAAAACAGACAGAACATGACGTGACTGTGACAGTACATCCCCCTCCGGCGAGGCGCGTCCTCGCGCCATACAGAAACATCAATGGGGAGGGCCGGAGGGGGTTCTGGAGGTGGACGATGTAATGGTGAAACGGGCATATGCAGGAGGTGGTTCAGGAGGTGGACGGCCGATAGGGAGGAAGCGGAACACAGGAGTCCAGGGTGGCGCAGATGATGGTGACATCCAGGTGATGGCCTTGAGCAGGGGCTGCAGGATGTTATTCCAGGCCACAGCCAGGGTAGTGCCCCACGGTGGCTGATGGAGGGAGGAGCCATGGTAGCGCGCTGATGAGGACCGCAGGCAACGATGGCGAGGATAGAGCCCACCGAGAGATAAATGCACAAAAGGGATCACTTGGGGTCTTAAAGGAGACCCGATTCCTGGGGGGACAGAACACATGCAAGCTACAGCGATAATGGAGGCCTACAAAGACAATAGATTGTGCAAAGAGGTTAGAAATTACCCTCATTTGTACAACTCTAGCATGAAAGAATACAAAGGTGTTTACATGGGTTGAGACTTAAAACTGCGCATACGTTGTACGACTGTGTACATGTACAAGTCAAATAAAGTATACTTTGCAAGGCTGTGCATTCAGCTGTGTGCGTACACTAGTGAGGACTCACATCAAGATTAGATGGCTACAGTGGTGGCTGGTGCTAATAATTTTTTATGCTAATGCAGGACTGAATGTAATTGTTAAATAACCATTTAACAAGTGATATAGTAACGTATCATTACTGCTTAGACAAAAAATGGAAGTTGAAAATTTGAAAATTCAACTGTTAAAGAAGGAAATGAATGAATTAATTTGAGTTTAATGTGGGTATATTATCAGTAATAAAGTAGGCATAAATTTTTTTTAATCATTCAAATAAAAAAATAAAAAATATATATATATATATATACAGCACTGGAAAAAATTAAGAGACCACTCCAAGTTCAGAAATCAATGTTAATCTTAATTTTTTCCAGAGCTGTATATACACTGCTCAAAAAATTAAATGAACACTTTTTAATCAGAGAATAACATCAAGTCAGTTAAACTCCTAAGATATTGATCTGGGGCCGTATTCACAAAACATCTCAAGGCTAAAAGTAGCTCCTAAATTGCCGATTTAGGAGAAACTCCAAAAAATAATGGGCGTGTCAGTCCTAATTTTAGGAGTCCTTAATTTTTGCTCTAAGAGCATTTCACAAAGCATTTCAGCGTTAAAACTAGCTCCCAAATCTGTGAAACGCTAGGAATCATCGTAAGTCATTAAGACCAAATCACAAACAGTCCAATCCACCAAAAAGACAGTACAATGTTGAGGCAATAGCGATAGAGCCTTAGGTGCTCAAATTTTTCTTTATAAATGCAATACATTTTGATTTATAGAGTTGAATCTACGATGAGACTCCAAAAATAAATCTTTAACAAATAAATATCTATTGTCCGATTACATGTGGCAGTGGTTTTCATGAGTTCACATTTACAAATGATTGAATAGAGTAAAAAAAAAAAAAATTAATTAGCGTATTTGGTGTGCTGTCCAAGGGGATTGAGGGCTCCGAGCTTGGAATTTAGCCCAAACCCAAAGTTCTCCCCATATCCCCAGCCGAGAGTGAGGAGAGGGGTGCTGGATGGATGCAGAAAACTGACTATAGGCGAGTCGGCTCTCGTCTGTGTATATATTCCTCCTGTCGTGCTGATTAGAAAGACCGTTTCAATGTGTTCCTCCCAAACTTTGTTTATATTATTTGCAGACATCCAAGAGGCGGACAATTAACTGTATATACTAGTTTAATTAGTGACACTTAGCCTACATTTTAAAACCTTTATTTGAATATGACAACATTTTTATTAATAAATATTTATTTGAATAGGGCAACATTTGTTTTTTAAAACCTTTATTTTAATATGGAAACATGACACCTCATTCTACAATATTTATATGATTAAATCGCTGACTCCTCCCCCATCAGCCAATCACAGTGTGTATACTCCATAGCAACGAGGTCAACCCCGCCCTTACTCTTAGCTCAAGACTTCAGTCTATTCCTTAGTAAAAGTTTGTCTCAGCAGCTTTGTGAATAGGTTTTAAGAGAAAACTCTTTGCTAAGAACTTTTACTGCTATTTAGGAGAACTCTTAGTGGTAAGATAAAATATTTTGTGAATACGGCCCCTGGTCAGTTAAGTAGCAGAGGGGGTTGTTAATCAGTTTCAGCTGCTTTGGTGTTAATGAAATTAACAACAGGTGCACTAGATGGGCAACAATGAGACGACCCCCAAAACAGAAATGGTTTTACTGGTGGAGGCCACGGACATTTTTTTCCCTACTCGTCTTTGTTTTTCACTAGTTTTACATTTGGCTAGGGTCAGTGTCACTACTGGTAGCATGAGGTGATACCTGGACCCTACAGAGGTTGCACAGGCAGTCCAACTCCTCCAGGATGGCACATCAATATGTACCATTGCCAGAAGGTTTGCTGTGCCTCCCAGCACAGTCTCAAGAGCATGGAGGAGATTCCAGGAGACATGCAGTTACTCTAGGAGAGCTAGACAGGGCCGTAGAAGGTCCTTAACCCATCAGCAGGACCAGTATCTGCTCCTTTGTGCAAGGAGGAACAGGATGAGCACTGCCAGAGCCCTACAAAATGGGGAGGCATATCCATGGATGGACACACAGACCTCTACAGGCTGGACAATGGCACCCTGACTGCCATTAGGTATTGGGATGAAATCCTTGGACCCTACTCTGGTGCAGTGGGCCCTGGGTTCCTCCTGGTACACGACAATGCCCGGCCTCATGTGGCGAGAGTATGCAGGCAGTTCCTGGAGAATGAAGGAACTGATACCATTGAATGGCCCCCACGCTCGCCTGACCTAAATCCAATAGAACACCTCTGGGACATTATGTTTCGGTCCATCCAACGCCACCAGGTTGCACCTCAGACTGTCCAGGAGCTCAGTGATGCCCTGGTCCAGATCTGGGAGAAAATACCCCAGGACACCATCCGTTGTCTCATTAGGAGCATGCCCCGACGTTGTCAGGCATGCATACAAGCACGTGGGGGCCATACAAACAACTGAGTACCATTTTGAGTTGCTGCAATGAAATTTAAGCAAAATGGACTAGCCTGCTGCATCATTTTTTCACTTTGATTTTCAGGGTGTCTTTGAATTCAGTCCTCTGTAGGTTGATAATTTTCATTTCCATCAAATGATGTGGCATCCTTTTGTTCCTAACACATTACCCAGTCCATATCAGTATAGATATCCAGCATTATATTTGTTCCCATTGAGATCTGATGTGTTTTCAAAGTGTTCCTTTAATTTTTTTTTGAGCAGTGTATATATACACTATATTGCCAAAGGTTTTGGGACGCCTGCCTTTACGTGCACATAAACTTTAATGACATCCCATTCTTAATCCGTAGAGTTTAATATGGAGTTGGCCCACCCTTTGCAGCTATAACAGCTTCAACTCTTCTGGGAAGGCTTTCCACAAGGTTTAGGAGTGTGTTTATGGGAATTTTTGACCATTCTTCTAGAAGCGCATTTGTGAGGTCAGGCACTGATGTTGGACGAGAAGTCCTGGCTCGCAGTCTTCGCTCTAATTCATCCCAAAGGTGTTCTATCGGGTTGAGGTCAGGACTCTGTGCAGGCCAGTCAAGTTGCTCCACACCAAACTCAATCATCCATGTCTTTGTGGACCTTGCTTTGTGCACTGGTCCGCAGTCATGTTGAAACAGGAAGGGGCCATCCCCAAACTGTTCCCACAAAGTTGGGAGCATGAAATTGTCCAAAATGTCTTGGTATGCTGAAGCATTTAGAGTTCCTTTCACTGGAACTAAGGGGCCAAGCCCAACCCCTAAAAAAACAACCCCACACCACAATCCCCCCTCCTCCCCTCTTACACTTGGCACAATGCAGTCAGGCAAGTACCGTTCTCCTGGCAACCGCCAAACCCAGACTCGTCCATCGGATAGCCAGACAGAGAAGCGTGATTCATCACACCAGAGAACACGTCTCCACTGCTCTAGAGTCCAGTGGCGGTGTGCTTTACACCACTGCATCCGATGCTTTGCATTGCACTTGGTGATGTAAGGCTTGGATGCAGCTGCTCGGCCATGGAAACCCATTTCATGAAGCTCTTTTCTTGAGCTAATCTGAAGGCCACACAAAGTTTGGAGGTCTGTAGCTATTGACTCTGCAGAAAGTTGGCGACTTCTGCGCACTGTGCGCCTCAGCATGCGCTGACTCCGCTCTGTGATTTTACGTGGCTTACCACTTCGTGACTTAGTTGCTGTTGTTCCCAGTTGCTTCCACTTTGTTATGATACCATATTATAATTTCACAAATGGACTTATTGCACAGGTGGCAACCTATCACGAATTCACTGAGCTCCTGAGAGCTCCTGAGATTCTTTCACAAATAATTGTAGAAGCAGTCTGCATGCCTAGGTGCTTGATTTTATACACCTGTGGCCATGGAAGTGATTGGAACACCTTGTAACAATCGGCCCAATAGGTCGATTTTACATGGATTAAAATTGGGGTCAGATTAAACTGTGTGAGTTTTTGGAGTGTTTAAAAAGATGAGACCGACAACAGAAATTAATAAATAAAGTGTATTTACAATTTCCACATGGAACATAAAACACAATAAAACTAGAATAACTTAGACCGTTTAAAAGCAGGGAGTCCATTCGCCCCATACCATAAAACAGTCCATAAGAATCCTAGTGTGCTGATAGGTCCCAATGTGAAAGTGTCCACCGGTGTATATACAAAGTCCTGAAAGTGATAATCCAATGGAAAGGTGATGTGGTTTGCTGGAAAGGTGAGTCCGTAAAATGTAACTCCACAGTCCAGCTACTCGTGATCACGTTTGTAATCCCCCCTGGCCGTTTGTCATGCTGCCTCCTTTATACTGGCTTATTTCCTGGTTCCTGTCATGTGATCAGTAGGCAGACCCCTACTTGTTTAAAGACATACACACATTAAAATAAGAGGAATAAAATGGACAATAAAAAAACATGTAAACCAATTAAAACTCTATTATACATAAAATCGTTGTAATAAATAGAGCGGTAAAACATGTGTCTTATGTGACAGTGTTACAACCTGAATTCAGTGATTTGGAGGGGTGTCCCGATACCTTTGGCAATACAGTGTATATATTATCAGCCACGATGCGATTCAGAGATAAAGGCCATAATACCAATGTTGTCCACTTGAGGGAGCCCCGGATAGCAAATTCTTTATGATCTCAGTTTAAAGACTGTGAAAATGGTTCAATAAATTGACTTGTAGTAAAGAATTGCATATAAATTCATTATAGTTACATAAAGTGAAACTATAATAAATTCCAATATGCAAAATGCAAAAACTGTGGTCTCCAATATACTTATAGACCTTTTTTCTTTTCTTTTTTTTTTTTTAATCTTTGACTGAAAGTGTCAATTTGAAGAAGAGACACTATCTACTGTCTATTTTAATATAGTACATATAATAATACTTTAATAAAGAGACACTTAAAGAGACATGTCCATTGAATGGAGATATCATCTACACAAGCCATTGTGCCAAACTGCATTATTTCATTTACCTTCTGTGTCATTAACCCACAACGCTTTGGTGACAGGACTTTGAAATAGCAAACAGGGAATGGTTCAATAAATTGACTTGTAGTAAATACTTTATAGTTTCATAAAGTGAAACTATAATAAATCCCAATATAATAAGTTGCAAAAACTGAAAACAATAAAAGGCATGACTTACTTCGCGTCAAGCTAGCCAACTCTGTCCACACTCCATGATCCTTATTTTTTATTCATTTGAACGCCTTGTGAAAGGATTTTTCATAAAGATAAAGGATAATTTACTTCATCTCGGAAGAGATATTGCACTCAGTTGAAAGTCGAGAATGGTCTAATCACATGAGGCCAAAATATATAAAAACAATATTGATTCGCTAAAATCAAAAGTGGGAGGGTCTGGAGTGCAGGTATTTTATTGTATTTTATTGATTTATTTTTTGTTAGGCAATAGATTTTTTGGTAACAGTTTTTGGAAAAGTAAGTTGGGACAGATGGTTTGGAGATTTTAAGGGACAAAATACCGTTGGAATTAATAAATAAGGATCAAAACCAATAACAGTTGTCTCATTTAGAATGTGCTGTGTTCGTTGCCATGTCGGACACAAAAATGGCGGTAAGCATGGTTGAAGTGACGTCTTCGGTACCCATGAATAGGTATTCATGAATAGTCCACCCCTGATTACACTACTGATGCACAACACATCAGCAAATGACATCTCAGGTAGGTACTTGGAGACCCGAGGACAATCTGAAACAAGCCAATGGGCTATATGCACGGAGCGTTCTTTAGAACTTCTGCATATAAGCCAGCTCGAAAACTTCCGGTGAGATGTCATTTGCTGATGTGTTGTGCATCAGTAGTGTAATCAGGGGTGGACTGGGACAAAAATTCAGCCCTGGCACTGTAGCCACACCAGCCCACATTACCATACCTACGGACACGCGCATTTCTAGGTGAAAAAAAGTACACTTCCATAATGTACTTAAAGTGCTCTATTTTCACACACTAGTTTTGTACTTAATATACTAAAAATTCTTCTTTAGTACTTCTTAAGATAATGTTAAGAACATCTTAGTGTACTCAACTGTGCTATTTTGAGACACCATTAAGTTACCACTAGTGGTACACTTGAACCCATAACACTACAAATACAGAGATAGTATGTTAAAAGCACATCTAGTTCTAATTCATGGTGTCTCAAAATAGCACAGTTGAATATATTCTTAAGATTATCTTAAGAAGTACTAAAGAAGAATTTTATTTAAAAACAATACTATGGAAGTACAAAATTAAGAACAATCTATTTAGTACAAAATTAGTGTGTGAAAATAGAGCACTTTAAGTAGGCTATACATTATAGAAGTGTACTTTTTTCACCTGGGTTGCTATATGTGTTTTTGACTCTATAGCAACATTGCAAGTAGCCTACAGCAGTCTGTTTACACTAAATCCCACCGTATCTGCTGATATTTCAGTCATGTAATTTAGTAACAGGCTAACACTTGCAACCAATTGTCACCAAGCAATGACATTTTAAAATATACGGGGGTTGTATGCTATGCTTACAACTGTTTAATACAAAGCAAACAAACAACAAAAAAAACACTGGAGCAAAGTAGCATGAATTGCATGAAAATGACTTGAGCTAGCTGTATTTTCTTTTCCTTTTTTATTATTTTTTTTTTTACGTCTACAGCACTATCCTCCGCTTCAGCAGCCGAATTTAAATCCTTTGAAAAGAATTCGGTTAATTTTAGGCATTTGGCAGCATCGGTCTTAAGAGCTTTTTTTTCTCCACCGCCTTTCCTTTTTTTTTCTAATTTTGACTGACAATTTGCTCGTGTTGCGCTCTCTCTCTGATTTGACTGAGTTTGATTGACAGGCTATCTAACCAATCATAACGCCGTATCCACATTTATGTCCGACAAGCAACGTCGTGGATTTGAATTTGAAAAATGTGTAGTGTCACGGGCTGCTTGAACTGAGGCGCTACAGCAATCTGTCAAGACACATTAAAGAGCCACAAAACAGTATTTATTGTTCAAATTTCTCTTGCCTGTCGACGCATTGTCAGTGTTTTCTTTGCTCCAATGTATTTTTCACTCTGACAGAGCATGATGTGTGGCGTGAGAGCGCCACAGTAACTAAAGGGGGCGGGGCGGTCGGCCCATCTCGGGACCGGGCCGGCCATTTCTTAACATTTATTATTCTTAACATTATTATTTATAACCATAGTGAAATCATGCTAGCTATAAAAACCCGTCCCGCTTTCGGCCTGTAAAAATCATTTATTTATATATATAATAAAACCGACCGGCCCACATTGGAAAAAAATGGTCCGGCCCCTCTGGCATTTGCCAGAATTGCCCGATGGCCAATCCGCCCATGAGTGTAATACTTAGTTTATAATCAGAATATAGTCACTTAAATAGTCAGGCAGCATTAATTTAGTTATTCAAACGTAAGACATCATAAAAAAATAAAAAATAAAGACGTACCACATTGTTCCTCCTCGGCTAAATTCAATTTGACCATCAGTTTTCACACTTTTATGTGAAAAAAAGCTTCAAAAATTAAATATTTATTGTGCACTTTAGTAAGATTAATTGAATAAAATGTGTGTTTTCACAAGTGTGCTGAAATCATTGATCTTGCGCTGCACTGACAGACAGCTGTGTCTGCGATTACAAAAGGAAAGCGCGGTGCTCGCTTTCTGTGTCATTTATTCACAAGAAAAGTCATTGTTTTTCTTAAGATTTTTTGAGTATTTCATACTTCACATTAACAAAATGTATTTTTAAAGCTAGTTATTTTATAATGTTTAATATTTAGTCAAAAACGAAGTGAAAAACGATCAGAGGAAATGGCTTATATGTGCGCAAATAAATGCTACTTTGCCGCCACCTGCTGGTTAAAGTGGTAATTATTGTCTTTTTTTATTTTTAAATAAGTGTTTCCTATCAAATGTTGAATTTCCTACATTTTTAAATTTTCGGTTTTACAATGGGGACAATCTCAGAAGGATGAACAAATAATGTTTGTGGTCATCACATTAAAAATAACATTTGAAGTGCTGGGGAAAAAAATGCGTGTGTGGTCCCAGTAGCTTCGTCTTTATTGCAATCAATAAAACTGGTTTATTGGCAAAATGTGTAAATGTTATAACTGCATTTAAAAAATGAATACAAAAATAAAAATTCAACCATTGATGGTTTTATGTCGATGTACAACGAGTACAGAATGAACAGCTAACAGTTCACCGGAAATGCCCGAGCTGGCTTAACGACAACCAGGAAGTAACCGTGCATATAGCCTATTAGAGCTCAGCTACAAATCACATGCATTTCAAAACTTTACAGACCTAGGGCACGTTCAAGCTCAAACCGGTGCCCAACGTTTTGCTACGTTTTCCGGGTTGAACTAGCCTGGGTGCCAGCCCGAACCCCGCCCACAACATTTTTTGGACGGGAAGTTCGGTCTGGACTCGATCCATTGTGGAGTAATTATGCTCGGCTCCCAGAAGGCCGAGCCAATCAAATTGCCAGGGCGGGCTTTAATCGATGATGGACGGCTATCTGCGGTTACGTAACCACCCACGTCATCAAAGAGTGCTTGGGTTGAATTGGTTTTCACCAACGATGACTGCAGCTGGAGAAGTAAGATGTTTAGATTCCGCTATCACGTCTGTAATAAAAGAAATCGACAGCGCATTAATTTTAAAAGACGAACAAAGATCGTTTACACTCATTACTTTCCTACTTCTTCCAGTTCCAGCGTGCGTGCGTGCAGTTGAACTCTGTTGACAACTATGCGTCGCTCAACATACGTCACTTACTGCGTTGCTCTGATTGGTTGTAGGTCTATCCATTTGAGTGCAGAGTTTTTTTTTTTTTTACTGGTTCGGTTAAGACACGCCCCATAATTCAAGTGCAATGGAGCAGTATCAGACTCACATTCTGCCTAGAATATGAGTATGACTAAGTCAGGCTAGGTTGAACGACATGTTTCCTGGAAACGGTGTGCAACGGGTTTGAGATACGTTTTCTCTTGTTTTTAGATTTAGATTTAGATTTTTATTATTTGTCACATGCACAATTATATAGGTATATAACCAGCAGTGAAATGAGCCATCAAACCTGTCCATACATACATACATACAATATGACAAGGGGGTAGACAGAACAGGAAGACAGAGAATTTGGAAGAAATACAGCATAACATTGGGAAGGGGAGGAGAAAAAAAAATGCCACCCCAGACTATGCTCCTGTAGGGAGTACAGTGTGGGAAAGGAAAAAAAACACCTCAGCAACATAAGCACATGATCAATACAACATGATACACGACTTGCAACAGGGGAGGGGAGTGGGGGGATGGAGATAATCCAGTACAGGCAAACAGCCATCCGGTCCTGCAGCTAAAAAGCGCTGGTCAAGACCCGTTTGCCAGACTGGCGGAACAAAGCGTGAAGGCGTGGGATTATGGGTTGGGTTGGTGAATGCATTTCAATGTATATGTCAGTATGTGTGCGTGTATGTATAAGTTCTTGTCTGTGTAGGCCTGTAGAGTCGCTACTCCTGGTATCAAATCTAGGTGCCTCAGTCCGCAGGATTGTTAGAGCGATACACAGCAAGTTGCCATGGAGACAACCTTGATCAGGTCCCAGACATAGTCAACAATCAGCAGGTTGTCTGTGGATTGGGGGAAGGAACACAAGAGCGTCTCACTTCAGTGCTCTTCCGGGGGAGTTGTTGTTCCAACAGCGGCCTTGGCTGAGGCCAGTGCTGGTTGATGGGAGCCGAAAGCAGATAAGATTGGGGTTGTTTTGTCTTGGGGCGAATAGCCGCATTCAATTTGCACAGCTACTCTCTTAGTCCATTCTGGTCTCCGAATCGGTCCAATTGCCTTTGCAAAGCCGTGAGCTTCTCCATGATGTTATCCATATTGCGGTTAATAGTCCCAGTCCCAGTGCTGACCGCTCTGCCCACTGCTTGTTCCATCATGACGGGCAGCCTAGTGAGGTTTTGAACAGCTGTTACCGTTTTCCGATTATCTCGATAAACCAGGGCAAAGCCTAATCAAGTCAGCAGAAGACCTGTTATCATGGTTCCGAATAGGTAGATATCTTCAATGTCCTCCACGGAAAGGGCCGCCAGACACACGACCCGCCACTTCTCCCACGCGTCCATCGTGTAGCCAGCTGCGAACGTTCCGGCAGGGCAGTCAGGTTCTCCCGAACCCAAGCTTCTCGTCGAGAAGATGGTATCAATTGCGTTGAGAGACCAGTTAATCAAATCCATGATTTTTAGATGTTTGGAGAGCAGTGCAGAGAGAGTCTCTCAGAGTAAGACAATAGACGAGACAAGAGCAAAGCAGGGAAGGTAAGGGGGAGGAGAGGGAGAAAAAATGCGACCGCCTTCTATGAGAGCCAAACGAGATGTTTGGTGGGTGTGTCAGAAATGTCAGCCCAATCAGCGGCAAGATGTATATAAACCACGCGGTATTAAAGAGACAGCTCGCACAATGGGTATTAATGTAACATAAATACTATACTTATATATTTTGCTGTTGTATTGTGAAGTGACACTTTCATAATGGTAAATATTACAATTTCATAGCACAACAACAGTGATCAGCAATAATGATAAGCCTAATACAAACAATAAAAATAATATAGATCATAACACAGTCTCGGAGGTAAGAAGTGGATTATCCTTCACCTGAAATGTTTGTCTTTTCATCCTGAAATGCAAGGCAAGTGTTGTATCACAATAATTAGAAGTTTCCACAAATCCCTTCACTCGATTGGGATGTTCTCTTTTATTCTGGACGGCAAGGGCAGTGACTGTAACATCGAGCGTATTTTGCAGTATTAAACATGTATTTATACCGACTTCATCAGGCTTCGAAAATTCTTCAAAAAGAACACAAAGAATGGCCTTCTCAGCTGCCATAGTTGCAACTCCAGCGTCATCAGAACAGGGTGTTCAACGCATCACCGTTTCCGTTTAAAAAACGTTTTGCAAAATTTTTTCAGGGCTGAACGCAGCCCTACATTGACACCCATTTGTCCTGAGCCCCCCCACACAAAACAAACGAAATACAATTTTGATTTTTAAAAGGTGTCAACATAACTACAAGTCGAATAGTATGACTAAATAATGTTATTTCGTAATTATTTTGCAATATTTAACTTAATTTTAACATGTTTCAGTAGCCTTTTTCTCTGGATAACTTGAAGGAGGTGGCGCACCTATTGAGCTGCCACTGACAGTCTATGAAACACGTAAATGAATGCATTAAAGGTATTCTGTTTTTTTTCAGTAGGAAAGGTGTCATTTAAGTGGCCCCTAAAGTAATAATTAACATTTTTTACAACGGAAGTGATTCAATTAAAAACCAACTTTAGCTTGATAATAATTTTCCTATTGTCACTGTAAAGCTGCTTTGAAACAATATTTATTGTGAAAAGCGCTATATAAATGAAGATGACTTGACTTGACTTGAATTTTGTAGTAATTATTTTTAACAACATATATTTAACAGTATATTTTTTTCACTGTTACACTATATGTAAACATCTGTTACGTGAAATAGCTCATTCAGGGCAGTAATAAATAAAAAACAATATGCAAATTTTATGATCCTTTTTAATTTGCTAAAATAATTAACATTTTGCAGTATCTGCAAAGTGTATATTAACGTCTAACTGCAAATGTCTGTGAAATAGAAACAAATGGTTACAGTAATGTAAGGGTGGAACTCCTACAGGGGTTCAGGCTGTAAGGTTTGCCGAGCGACTAAAGAAACTTTATCAGCAAGATGGTAGAAAACTGTACATTTCTTGTCTATTACCACCCACTGCAACTTATACCAACGACGGAAATAAGCGCAGTTACAATAGCAAAATATGTGGGAGAGCGTTGCTATAGTGTGACAATATTGTATTGCAATAGGGAGCACATTAATGTTAATACTAAAATAAAACTAGTTAGCACATCATTTGTAATTGAAAGGGTTTAATGACAATATCTGATTATGGTTACACTTAAAATAATTACAAAATAGATGTATGAGATGATAAAATAATATACCATTAATCGTATACAGCATGTATGTTAAAAGTTACCTGAGAGAGAGAAAGAGAAAGAGAGAGAGAGAAAGAGAGAGAGAGAGAGAGAGAGAGAGAGAGAGAGAGAGACAGAAAAAGAGCAGAGCATAGAAAAAAGCCCAGAGCATAGAAAAAGAGCCAGAGCGATAGTTACAATGTTCTTTTATCCCTTCCTTGACCATGTGACCGAAACCCAAATGTGAGACATTCAAACTGACCAATCAGAAGATTAAAACTTCCCCCCACTGTACTAAAGGTGTGACCATTTGTAGACCCCCGATGTACACACATCTTGGCCTACAGGCCTTGATCGCTATCAACACCTTTGTGTCTTCCAAATGGCCCTTGTAGCAAGAGAGAGGGGGTTGAAACAGTAAAGCAAATGTCTTTGTTCATTTTAAAATATCTTTAGATATTTTCAATTCTTACAGTCCCTCCTTGGCACCGTTGGCCACATTCATGGAGTCCAAAGGTGGCACAGTCCATGAAGACATGCTTTCTGTTGTGTGTAGATCTCATCTTCAGACTTCTTGTCCAGACTTGTTGCAATAGCAGTCGGTCAGTCTTCAGTCTTTGTTCTCCGTTCAGTCCTGCATGAGAAGGTCCATCAAATGGTGTTGCACCATTCATAGATATGCAAATCATCCATCGATCACTTCACACCTTCACAAGAATCAGGCACTGATAATGGTAGAACTCAGTTGTCTCTCCTTTGAGACAAGACACAGGATTTGAACAGCAGCAGGGATCCTGTGATTTAAAGAACATATAGCACAACAAACAGCAAAAGCATACATATGGCATTTTTCATTGGTCAGAGGTTTGATGTGGTCAGATTAAATTTGTCTCTGGCAATAAGCCCTCAAATCGATGTACTTGATAAAGTGGTCAAGGCGAGAATAAAAGAAGATCTTACAAGCTCTTACATTGTTTCTGGAAACATTGAAATAAATTGCGTAATAACAAAACAACAAATGTTGGTTTAAAACACCCCATTTCATGAAGAGTATTAACAAAATATTCAGTGTAACCAAATACAGAGATTCAATTGAATAAATGTCCAAAAACATTGTTACAAGTCAAATGGACAAAATACAGAGAAACAAATAAAATAAGCTTCAGAATTGTTTCAAATGCATTAATGATAATACCAATTTTGTGCTTAAGTAAGAATGAGAAATACTAAAACATTTTGATATTTAATTTGGTGAGACAAATTTACTAAGTGATTTAGTAAATCCAAAGAAAAAAACAACAACAACAACTGGAGGAAATTCACAGTTATAGTGCAGTCTAGATTTAAAGACTTAAAAAACATTATATGCATACATTTTGTGAGACATATGTAGATGTAGATTTGACTTTGTGTTTGAAGATCAAATCTATGTGGCTGCGTTTAGCTGTGGCTATGTGTAAATCAATCATGCTCCAAACAAAGGTGAGAAGGTTTTACAATTGTGATGCAAATTTGGTCCTGTTGTAACAGGGAACCAGCTTGAAAATGTGTGT
Organism: Anabarilius grahami; assembly: GCA_003731715.1. Lineage (NCBI taxonomy): Eukaryota > Metazoa > Chordata > Actinopteri > Cypriniformes > Xenocyprididae > Anabarilius > Anabarilius grahami. The sequence goes on along the minus strand of RJVU01050431.1, from coordinate 2,769,845 downwards.
ATGAGGTGTGATCTGGCTCGAAATCTTTCCGCACCAATGTTTTTGTTAAGGAGCTTGATAAAGTGCAAAGTTCAGAGTTTCTGAATCCTGTTGTGAGGAAAGCATTTTCATGGTTAATACAATTGTGAATCACATTGTAGCCACATGGCAATTCTGTGCTCCTGTACATGGTTTTACTCTAGCTATATGGAAAATAGCAGAGTTTTCCACTTAGGAGGCAAATAAATTTAACATAGTCACACATGCAACTAGAAATTGCAATACAATTCCAGCACTACACTTATTCCAACTTACACAAGACACATGGTCTAGAATGGATAACATCTACAACCTTTCCCTAAGTGTTTCATACAGCACTTACAGTAAAGCAATTGTGTGTTTTAAAGAATAAACGCAGCTAGTCTATGTGTACATATAGTATCACAAACAACTTTAATGTGTTCTATGCGCACAATGTGTTTAGCACAATTACAAATTTGAAAATACAAACAGAATCATTGCTATTGAGCTGCTAATCCACTAGCAAGTGAAGTTAATAGTTGGAGGCCTTGCATGAACAATGCAGTTAACTCACTTAGAGTTTTACCTGCAATTGAGCGTTGATCTTTACTCTTAGAATGTGGTTTCCTACTTTTCTGAAAATAAGGTGGAGGTCTACCCCTACCCAGTGACCAGCATTTGTCCTCTGTATGGCCTATTTTCTGACAGGAACTGCAAAACCTGTTCTCTTTGCCACAGGGTTGTTTGCTGTGTTCTCCTGGAGTTTGAGGGTTTTCATGACTCTCTAATGCTTGGACACCATGCGTTCTGGTACATGACTCTGCGCTATTACGGTGCTGCATCACCTTAAGAACTGAAATAGGCACACTTTCTTGAGCAGTGGCCTCTGAACAAAACATTCCAGATTCATTAGAGCAATTCACTTCATCTAAGAAGTGAACATGCTTTTTAGCCCCATCGCTGTTAAGCATTTTGGGAGACTTTTGAGCGTTTAGCTTAGCCTTGAGATCTGCAATAGTCTCCTTGTGTTTTTTACACTTTTCAGTCAGGTCTAACTGCTCAGCTAGTAAATTATCCAGCTGTGACTGAAGATCCTGAATCTTCAACTCTGACTTTTGTGCCTCTGCATTTTTAGAATGCACTTCTTTACATTTAGCATCTATACTTGAAAATAGATGTGTGGTCACATCACGCAGCTGCGCACAAGTTATGAAGTTTAAAGCCTCAATTATTTCACCACGTTTTGATTTCTTTTGGTGTTTGCCAATTATGTCCCACCATTTGAGCATTTCATCATCTGAACATTTAATCCCAATATATTGTTTCTTGAGTTTGCACAAAGTAGGCTCAACTTTTTTGCTCCATAAAGCAAACAATACTTCACACTTTCCAGAAATTTTCCCTTCCATCCCTGAGGAGATCTGAATATCATACCATTAAACAATTAAAACAGACTTACCCATTCCTTGGTGAGAAGGTCAGCTTTAATCCATTCACAAGATCAACTGTGAAAAAATGTCCTCATTCTGATGACCGATCAAAGTAGATTTCAGAAAACTCACTGCAAGGGATCCCGGGTTTCGGCACCATCTGTAAGGGTGGAACTCCTACAGGGGTTCAGGCTGTAAGGTTTGCCGAGCGACTAAAGAAACTTTATCAGCAAGATGGTAGAAAACTGTACATTTCTTGTCTATTACCACCCACTGCAACTTATACCAACGACGGAAATAAGCGCAGTTACAATAGCAAAATATGTGGGAGAGCGTTGCTATAGTGTGACAATATTGTATTGCAATAGGGAGCACATTAATGTTAATACTAAAACAAAACTAGTTAGCACATCATTTGTAATTGAAAGGGTTTAATGACAATATCTGATTATGGTTACACTTAAAATAATTACAAAATAGATGTATGAGATGATAAAATAATATACCATTAATTGTAGACAGCATGTATGTAAAAAGTTACCTGAGAGAGAGAAAGAGAAAGAGAGATTTGATTTTTAAAACATCTTTATTACAATAAACAACCCATCCAAAAAAAACAAATTAAATCAAGCATCAATCACAAAAAAAAAAAAAAAAAAAAAAAAAAAAAAAAAAAAANAAAAAAAGAAGAAGAAAAAAAATCCTTTTAAATAAGAAAAAACAATTCGTCATTAACAACATCACACAATATACCTTTACAGCACCAAATTAATTCAAACTTTACAAGGTCATCCATAGCTTTATAATAATTGAAATCTATCAAGATTCTTGATTTCACAGAGTTACTAAAAACTGCTACTAGACTATTACACAGACCTTTATCCACTTTCTCCTTTCTTGTAATATAAATTGCCATTTTTGCATGACCGATTATAAAATTAAACACCTGACATTGATACTTGCGGTTCTGTGAATATTTAAAACCACAAATGAACTTCTTCATTGAAAAATGCTCATTAAAACATTTAAAAATATTATTTAAAACAATAAATAAAGGTTTCAACCTTGAACACTGCATAAAAGCATGAAAAATTGTTTCCCTTTTTAAACAAAAAGGACAATTCTGATCAATGTCAGGATTAATAACAGAAACAAAAACATTCACAGCAATAGCCCCATATAACAATCTCCATTGCAAGTCCCCAAATCTCTTGGACAATGGTGACTTATACAATACTCTCCACTCTGGTTTTTCATTATCTTCTAATTGAAGTAACTTACGCCATGGTGTGTCAATTCTTTTATCCAAAGCTTTCTTATTAAACACTTTGACACAAATTTTATAACACTCTTTTCCAGATGCACACACCATGCCAATGACAATTAATTCTTTGACTTCTAAAAAAGTGCCTTCACAATCACCCATACAGGGAGTTAGATACAAGTTGGGAAAAGGATCACTACAATCTGGGTTAATGGACCCCAAAGAATAATCCGTTAACAATTTCAATTCATTTTCAGAAAGGGCTGACCTCCATTTATCAAGTACTCTGGCAACCAAACGGGTAGATCTCACCCCCAGCTGTTCAGTCATTGATTGCACATCTTTAAAATCAGTTCCTGCTATACGTTGTACATGTCCAATAGTTGAAATTCCAGAGTTGAGAAGATTCTCTTCAATCACAGAGTATCCCAGTTCTTTGGACAGATCCAAACGTGAGCCAAAAATTAATGGCTCTTGCAGCAACCAAAACAACGAATTAGCAGTCCTTTTCTTTTGTACTTCAAACAAAGCCCAGACTTTGAACAGATTTCGATAAAAAACAGGAAACTTGGAAATTTTTAGCTTTTGAGGATCCATCCAGAACAAGACTTTATCCAGACCTAATCCTTCAAACTCTCTCAATAAAGAGAAAGCTACAATCTTCCAGTTTGCATCCTCCGAGCCTTTTAAAAGTCTTTGTATGAACTGAATTCGGAAAGCTGCTATTCGACTCTGCAAATGTACCAGTCCATGTCCTCCTTCATCTTTAGAAAGGTACAGTACATGTTTTGGCACCCAATGCAGCTTATCCCAGAAAAAGTCTATTAAAATTGACTGAATCTTAACCACAAAATCTGCTGGGGGGTCTACACAAATCACACGATGCCAGAGAGTGGAGGCCACTAAATTATTGATAATCAAAATTCGCCCCTTATAAGACATTTTTGGAAGTTGAAACTTCCACCTATTTAGGCGCCCTTTTACCTTCTCAATAACATCTTCAAAATTTTTCTTAACAACATTCTCATTACCCAAAAAAACTCCCAAGTATTTAAAACCATCCCTGGTCCATTTTAAGTCAGCTGGAAGAATGGGTTCACCACCCAACCAACTTCCAACAATTATGGCTTCACTCTTTTGCCAATTTACCTTTGCTGAGGAAACACATTTAAAATCTTCCAATAATTGCAACATCATGTTCACATCATTTTGACCTTTAATTAATACCACCACATCATCAGCGTAAGCCGATAATTTAACAATATTGGTGGAATTTGGAATGTTCACACCTGACATCTCAGCTCTTAACTTATTTAAAAGAGGTTCTATGGCTAATGTATAAAGCATGCCAGACAAAGCACAGCCTTGCCTAACCCCTCTTAAAACCTTAAAAGGAGAGCATAAGTCACCATTTATTTTCAACATACTCTCAACGTCACAATACAACACTTTAATCATTGATATAAAATTAGAACTAAAACCAAAAGCTTCAAAAACATTCCACAAATAACTGTGCTCGACTCTATCGAAAGCTTTTTCCTGATCGACTGAAATTAAACCAAAATCTGAAAAAATCTTGCCATTATCCAAAATATCTCTAATAAAAGAAATATTATCACAGATTTTCCTGCCAGGTACACAATATGTCTGATCTGAATGAATAATTTGATCTAACACATCTCCTAATCTATTCGCCAAGGCTTTTGAAAGTATTTTATAGTCGTTACATAACAAATTCTGTCCATCAATTAAACTCTGATTACAAACTTCTAGTAGGTCTGGACCTACCTCTGCCCAGAAGACTTTATAAAGGTCTATAGAAATACCATCAATTCCAGGTGTCTTTCCGTTTTCCATACTTTTAAGAGCTCTCTCCAACTCCTCCATCGTCAATGCTTTGTCAATTTTAATATTAGCCTGTTCAGATACCTGCGGCAAATTTTCAAGAAAAACATTATTCAAGTCTTGAGTACCCGGCAACTCACTCTTATATAATTCCTCATAAAACTTTACCGCTCTCTTCCGAATCTCTAAAGGATTGAGTAAAAGGACTCCCGTTTCTGAGCGTAAAGCGTGAATAAATCTATTTTGCCCATTCTTTTTCTCCAAATTAAAAAAGAATGTTGAAGGTGCGTCCATAGATTCAATACTCTGAAATCGTGATCTAATTATAGCACCCTGTGTAGTTAAATCTAGCAATTCAGTCAAAGAAGCCTTCTTTTTTTTTAAAGACTCTAAATGAGTCCCATTTTTCGTCAACTCAAAAAGATCTTGGAGCTTAACTAGATCTTCTTCTAGCTTTCTTATTGACCACAATTTATCTCGTGTGACGTTGAGAGTATACTGTTGACACAGTTGTTTAATTTGGGCTTTCACAAACTCCCACCACCGCTGTAAAGTTTGAAAAGAAGACTTCATAGATCGTGCATTGGCCCAAAAAAACTTAAAAACATCATAAAAATGCTTATCACATAACAATGTATTATTAAAATACCAATAGGCGCTTTTCGGTTTTATACAATCAACAAACATCTCACATTTTACCAGACTGTGATCAGAAAAACCGACTGGACATATTAAACAATCTTTAAAAAAATTCAATTGATGCTTGAAACCATAAAATCTGTCTAATCTTGCCAACGATAGTTGATTTTCATATGCATGTGTCCATGTATATTGTCGTTGTGTATCATGAAAATTTCTCCATATATCGATAATATCATTGGATTTCATTAACTGAACTAACCTTTTTCGTGACTGCATATGTGGCTCAACATGATTCCTGTCTAAAACATTTTCAGTACAATTAAAATCTCCCCCCAATAACAAAAAACTCTCTGGATCACAGTCACTTAACACTTTGCACAGAGTGTTTAAAAAAGCATTCTTTCAATTACAGCATTGGGAACATAAACACAAATTAAAACAAAAGAAAAATTGTTTTCATAAGTTGCTTTGACCTTTAAAAGCCTACCTTTAATTATTTCCTCAACTACATAAGTTGCAGGTATAAAACTTTTTGTAAACAAAATAGCAACCCCACCGCTCATCGAGGTAGAATGACTTAAAACTGATAAACCATTAAACTCCATCGCCCAATCTGAAACATTTGCTAAATCACTATGGGTTTCTTGTATGAATAAAACATCAATCTTCTTTTGTGTCATTATCTCAAACAATTGTGCCCTTTTCCTACTTTCTCTTGCTCCATTAATATTTAAGGAAGCAAAATTTACTACACCCATTAGTAGGAAAAGAAACACATCCCACCATAACAAAGAAAATAAACATGGTGTAGAAAAACAACCCTTAACTATTTTGACTGTTTTCATTAAGTTCTGATTGAGCATTTAGTCTGGTAAGAATCTTTTTTAAACGATAAACTTCTTGATCAGTGAAATGGTTCTCACTCCTGAAAATTTTTGCCTTCTCAATGAATTGGAATATATCAGGAAAAAACTCTTCAATTTTGACTCTCCTTGCATTTTTTGTTACTTTCAAAAAATGTTTGATGTCTTCTACACTATATACTCGACTACAAAATCCGCTCTGAGGTAAACTACCTGTAAGGCTACATTCAGAGACTTCACTGTCACTTTCTGTTTCAGTATGGCTCACCTCTTGAACATCAGTTCGTTTAATCTGTTTACTAATATGTCGTTTCTTTGATTTTCTTTTTTGGGGTGCTTTAAAAGTCACTTTCTGTTTCAGTATGGCTCACCTCTTGAACATCAGTTCGTTTAATCTGTTTACTAATATGTCGTTTCTTTGATTTTCTTTTTTGGGGTGCTTAATCCTCCAATTCAATAATCCTCCAATTCAACCACAGAACCCTCAACATCCACATTCATATTCATCGAGTTTAGTTGACCAGATTCAGCACTGTTGTCTTCTTCCGATTCAATCATTCGAACTATTGTTTGTTGACCATTCTCTACTAGATTTTCATTCTCTTTGTCTTCAACGACCGCCAAAACAACACCTTCAACAGGTTTGACTGTTGTCTTCTCATTTGCATTTTTCTCCGCGTCAATTAATGCAACGGGCACACAAGCTATACTTGGTCCCGGCCTTTCCGCATCCACTCGGGAGTTTGCGATCTGCAGTTCTCCCACAATTGAACTTGTCGCAATTGTTTCACCAACAATCGCATCATCAGTTAACTCAGCGCGTACATTAGTTTTATCCACTTTCCTAGGACAATCGCGTACAATATGTCCATTTTCTCCACAACCAAAACATTTCATTGTGTTCGTTGTGGCGAAAATCACATAATTGAAATCTTCGTGGTGAAAGTTCAAAGTCAAGTCCAATTCTTCAACATTATCCTTGAGAATCATAAAAACATAACGTCTAAACGATACCACATGCTTTAGCAGAGAAGACTTTCCCCCAATCGGGATCATTTTTATTGTTGACACCAATTTACCGTATCTGGAAAGCATCTCTACTAATACCTCGTTCTTGATAAATGGTGGCACGTTAGATAACGTTACCCTTTTTGAAGGTGTAGAAAGAGGAAGCACTTGCGTAAAAATGCCACGAATCTCAACACCTGTCTCTACCAGTTGATTTGCCAAATCAATCGTTTTAACGAAAACAACAACAGCGCCATTCATACGCGATGCTGACAATATATTCTCATAGCCAATTAACGTACCTATAGCCAAACTACACTCTTCAACACCAAAAGCTGAATCAACTTTTACCGCATGCCGTCTTGTTAAAAAACCAAGATTCTGCACACCTGTTACAGCCATGCTCCCAGTACAAACACTGGGAGCAGAGAGCCCCGTGAATTAACCACTTCACTAATCAATCACTAAACCACCAAACCCCCCACCAAAAAAAACAAAACACACACACACTAAAAAAAAATGATAGAAAAGAAGGAAAAGATAGAAATTAAACACTCGTACCTCGCACTCTCAGACACCCCGCGCTCAAAGCTCCTGACACTCACTCCACACATCCGCACATGCGCACAGAGAGAGAGAGAGAGAGAGAGAGAGAAAGAGGGCCAGAGAGTGCCCAAGAAAAGCCAAGAATCCAAGAAAGAAGAGCATAGAAAAGAGAGCAGAGCATAGAAAAGAGAGCAGAGCATAGAAAAGAGAGCAGAGCATAGAAAAGAGAGCAGAGCATAGAAAAGAGACCAGAGCATAGAAAAGAGAGCAGAGCATAGGAAAGAGACCAGAGCATAGAAAAGAGAGCAGAGCATAGAAAAAGAGCCAGAGCGATAGTTACAATCTTCTTTTATCCCTTCCTTGACCATGTGACCAAAACCCAAATGTGAGACATTCAAACTGACCAATCAGAAGATTAAAACTTCCCCCCACTGTACTAAAGGTGTGACCATTTGTAGACCCCCGATGTACACACATCTTGGCCTACAGGGCTTGATCACTATCAGCACCTTTGTGTCTTCCAAATGGCCCTTGTAGCAAGAGAGAGGGGGTTGAAACAGTAAAGCAAATGTCTTTGTTCATTTTAAAATATCTTTAGATATTTTCAATTCTTACAGTAATGTTGTAATGAATCATATTTAGTCAAAATGTCTGCAATCAGAAAGTCTGAAAAACTAAGTGACATCAATACCCCTGAAAGAACCTCAGCAGAAGGCTGGTCCACATGTAACATGTTTTGAGGGGAAAGTCCTGCTGTGAAAATATGGCTTTAACTTCTTCTTAGTTTCAGTTTTAGTATAGGCCTCAGGCCAAGAAAGAGCACACAATAAAGGAACAGTGAAAACTGAACATGGAGTTCCCCTGGTGGTTTTAAAATGTTAGAAAATGTAAAAAAAAAAATGGAGACAGACAAACATACAAAAAATGGAAGAGGAACAGGACTTATGTGTCACCAAAGGGCAATTTTTGGCCTTTCTTAGTGACCAAAGCCTCATAATATCTACCAGTTGTCCATGTGACTTCCACTTAAAATACTCAGAGACATTCTTGCTTTCATTTGTGGTAAGCTAGCTGTTTGAACTCCCTCTAATGGTTTCTGCACTTGTTTAGCATGGCGAAAGATAAGTGAAATGTGGTACCCTGAGCCACTAGAAGATAATTCAAGCTCATGATTCTTAGAGCCACACTCTGGTGGAACTTCCAGAATGAGCAATGGCATTTGTAGTGACTGTTTCTCTCCGTCACATCTGCTGCAGAATCAGAAATATTTATGCTGCATTTTTTTTAGATAGTGTGAACAGATGTTTATCCTGTATTTTTCCTGTGTTAGATAAACGTACCATTTACATTTCAAACTGTGCCACCCATTTGCTGTCCCCGTCTACACCATTAAGCAAAACTAAATACACCTACTTATTTAAAGGGATAGTTCACCCAAAAATGGAAATTCTGTCATCATTTAGGCTACTCACCTTCACTTTGTTCCAAACTTTATGAATTTCTTTGTTGGCAACCAAACAGTTGATGGGCCCCATTGAGTCAAAATATCTTCTTTTGTGATCAGCCAACTATCAACTATACCTTTAAGTCTGCTTAAACCAGTACTGTGTTTCATTTTACCAGCCAGTACAGGTTTGAGATTGTATGATTTAATGAAATATGTTGCATTGTCTTGTAACATAATTTTCTCTGCAATTTATCCTGTGGTGGCAAAAAACACAAATCTTATACATTTTTGTTTTGTTTTTGGATGCTGTCAAATGTTAGAGAGGAACACATTGTAACGACTGAGATAAATCAGACCCAAATATTTGTTTTTTTTTTTAAATATTCTTAACACCCTCATTGAATGCAAGTTAAGGTGGCTGACCAACCCCCAAGGTAATAAAACCAGTTGCCATGGTTTTACAAGCTGAAACTATGCAGGCCAATGCATAGTTTAGTCACTGTTAAGGCCCCGGTATACTTCAAACTAAATCGAAGAACGAACTGATGTGACGTCATTTCGAACAAAATCAGGCCAAAATCAGGTGTTCTATTTGGAAGTTCGAAACGGCTTGCCAAAGCGAACTTTCAGGAAAAGTTAGCTCCAGCTGCAAAACACCTTCATACTACCATTGGTCAGTGACGATAACGTAATAGGAGGTGTGCGCCGAGGCTCCGCCTTCACTCGCATCGAACTGATTCATTTCGTGTGTTTGAGTTTGTTGAGGTCTAATCTCCGCGGGTGAAAACGTAAACACACTGGATAGCTGCTTTATAGTACAAAATGAAGTTGTGCTTGTAAAAAAATGAGGCACTAACACTGTTTTTCACGTTTGATACTGTAAAGCTGCTTGAATTTAAGCAATCTATTTAATAAAGTGCTGTATGAAGACGTGACGTGACTGGAGTGCTACTTTGCAGAGTTCGTGCTAACATTCCCATGCTGTTATGATCAGATGCTTTTCTTATGCTTTCTATAATAAATGCTTGCTGTTTTCTCATTTTTGTTGTGTTTATTTTGTTACTGAGAAGAAAGTGCACGGCACATATTTACATATTCATCTAACTGTCGCTCTCAGCAGTGTGGGTGGCGTCAGATTTTCGTTTACAGTATATCGCTGGTCACGCATTTCAAACTTCGTTTTACCCCTAAACCAAGAACGAAAAATAACTTTGTTTAAAGTGTATCGGGGTCTTTAGTCAGGCTATAGGGAAGACATTCAAAGCCTGAAAACAGGACTTCCTGCATTAATGGATAGACAGACTGTTCTATAAATAAACATGCATATCCCCATTACATGGTATCCATTTTTCTTATTTGTGTATTGTCTCTTGTATTGTATTCAGTATTGTATTCGCATGTTTTATGATACATTTAATGTAACTTCAATTATGCCTTGTTTAGTGTCTACGGGTTTGTATCATGGAGATTTAAATGCTTGTGTATATGAGATGTTGATACCTATGCAACATATTAGGATGACAAGAATCTTTAATAGTTTCTTCAAAACAACTCAACCAGTTTCATATGAAGATTCTCTGCTAGAAACACAAAAGCTCGTAAAAGCCCCCATTGAGGAATTCTGCCGCTCAGAAATCCTACCCATTTCATTGGTCAGTCAACCCTTAGGGGTGTGACTTCTCCGGGAGCTTAAAGCCAGAGCACAATGCTCGTCCCTCTCTCTCGGACCTACTCCAACAACACAGCAACTGCAGAGTGCTGCCTGTGGGCCTTTGGGCCTGGGCCTGCCCTGCCCCCAACCATGTGCTTGACTAGGAGAGAAAGAACTCTTTCCTACTACAAGAGTCAAATTAACAGCTTAAGTCGTTTCATATTTCTATATCCAACGCGATGAAGTTAATAAATTCGTGATTTAGTTAATAAAACTTGTGCACAATACATATTTGGTTCTGACTCTCTGTCTGCAATACAGGTCCTTCTCAAAAAATTAGCATATTGTGATAAAGTTCATTATTTTCCATAATGTAATGATAAAAATTAAACTTTCATATATTTTAGATTCATTGCACACCAACTGAAATATTTCAGGTCTTTTATTGTTTTAATACTGATGATTTTGGCATACAGCTCATGAAAACCCAAAATTCCTATCTCAAAAAATTAGCATATCATGAAAAGGTTCTCTAAACGAGCTATTAACCTAATCATCTGAATCAACTAATTAACTCTAAACACCTGCAAAAGATTCCTGAGGCTTTTAAAAACTCCCAGCCTGGTTCATTACTCAAAACCGCAATCATGGGTAAGACTGCCGACCTGACTGCTGTCCAGAAGGCCATCATTGACACCCTCAAGCGAGAGGGTAAGACACAGAAAGAAATTTCTGAACGAATAGGCTGTTCCCAGAGTGCTGTATCAAGGCACCTCAGTGGGAAGTCTGTGGGAAGGAAAAAGTGTGGCAAAAAACGCTGCACAACGAGAAGAGGTGACCGGACCCTGAGGAAGATTGTGGAGAAGGACCGATTCCAGACCTTGGGGGACCTGCGGAAGCAGTGGACTGAGTCTGGAGTAGAAACATCCAGAGCCACCGTGCACAGGCGTGTGCAGGAAATGGGCTACAGGTGCCGCATTCCCCAGGTCAAGCCACTTTTGAACCAGAAACAGCGGCAGAAGCGCCTGACCTGGGCTACAGAGAAGCAGCACTGGACTGTTGCTCAGTGGTCCAAAGTCATTCGGAAATCAAGGTGCCAGAGTCTGGAGGAAGACTGGGGAGAAGGAAATGCCAAAATGCCTGAAGTCCAGTGTCAAGTTCCCACAGTCAGTGATGGTCTGGGGTGCCATGTCAGCTGCTGGTGTTGGTCCACTGTGTTTTATCAAGGGCAGGGTCAATGCAGCTAGCTATCAGGAGATTTTGGAGCACTTCATGCTTCCATCTGCTGAAAAGCTTTATGGAGATGAAGATTTCGTTTTTCAGCACGACCTGGCACCTGCTCACAGTGCCAAAACCACTGGTAAATGGTTTACTGACCATGGTATTACTGTGCTCAATTGGCCTGCCAACTCTCCTGACCTGAACCCCATAGAGAATCTGTGGGATATTGTGAAGAGAAAGTTGAGAGACGCAAGACCCAACACTCTGGATGAGCTTAAGGCCGCTATCGAAGCATCCTGGGCCTCCATAACACCTCAGCAGTGCCACAGGCTGATTGCCTCCATGCCACGCCGCATTGAAGCAGTCATTTCTGCAAAAGGATTCCCGACCAAGTATTGAGTGCATAACTGAACATAATTATTTGAAGGTTGACTTTTTTTGTATTAAAAACACTTTTCTTTTATTGGTCGGATGAAATATGCTAATTTTTTGAGATAGGAATTTTGGGTTTTCATGAGCTGTATGCCAAAATCATCAGTATTAAAACAATAAAAGACCTGAAATATTTCAGTTGGTGTGCAATGAATCTAAAATATATGAAAGTTTAATTTTTATCATTACATTATGGAAAATAATGAACTTTATCACAATATGCTAATTTTTTGAGAAGGACCTGTAGATTGCCTCTTAAATGATCAGATCTTATTACCAGCTCTGTAAATGCTTATTACAAAGCACTGTAAATGCTAAGAAATAATTATTTTTCTGTGGCCATGGAAAAAATTCCATTCTCTTAGAATGAATTTATAATCAATACTGAGTGTTCACAGGATGAACTGATTTATTGATTGTATTAATGTAGCTGCATCAAGTTAATCTGATTAACTGATTCAAATATTCATAATTAACCATAATTAATAATCATAATGAGTTATGGATAATTATTAATATTTCCCCTTTGAGCTAATATCGCTACAGGATTTTGATGGAGAATGAGGGCATCATTTTAAACAATTGTAAGCAGATGGATGCAGTAATCAATCATGTGTTGTTCCATAAGCTTTATTAACATCTTATACATGCACGTACACATTTCTTATAAAATCAGCAAAACTATAGCTTGAATGCGATTTCTTCGAACGGCAGAAAGTTCCTTGATGCTATAATGCATGTTTAAATTGAAATTAGTGATCTGGGTGATGCTCCTCAGTCACGATTAAGGCCTTTTTACTGTTCGTTACGTCATTGTATTCATATTAATGTGCTTGACCGCTCATATGAAACAATCACGTCGAATTTGTGGAGTAAATTATAGCCTAGCAAACAAGTAATTTACCATTGTCTGTGAAGTGATATGCTGTTGTGATTTGTGAGTTATGCGTGACCATGATAGAGTTCTCAATGCAGACTTACAGCACTGCTAGAATGCTGCTCTATTCTGGTTGTGTTGTGAGCTGGCATTAGTCTCTTGGCAACGCAGGACAACAGAGAGTGTGAGCAGACACTTCTAAAAGTCTGATAACAGCACCCACGTCACAGACTGTTGTGCATAAAACAACCGCTTGTAGCCAAAGCTAGCTCTTTAGCAACCCTACACGTATATCCTACAAGTTAAAGCCCTTTACCTCAACTAAAAGCTGTTAGAACCCTGCTAACACCTAGACATGTGCAAGCGTGAAGTGTAACCTTCAAACCAGAGACTCCATAGACTCTGGGACCCTTTAGACCAGGGGTGTCCAAACTACGGCCCGCGGGCCAAATGCGGCTTGGGGATGAATTTCAAATGCCCCGCAGCTTGTCTATTAAAATATATTATATGTGGCCTGCCACGCATAATTTACAAATCGTGGAGTTTCACAATGTCAACACAAGGGGGCAGTTCTAGATTTTAGGCCAGGGAAACACGCCAAAAGCGGAACGAAACAGCACTACTTTTGAGCACTGCGAGACTCCCGAGCTCACAAATGTGTCTCGATCACATGACCACTAAACAGCCAGTGAGAAGTGTTCGAGTTCGCCGTAGAGGTCTCAGGTACAAGCTGCAGATTTCTCTGTGATTTAATTCAGTTTAAAGCCAGTTGAAACTGCGCTGAATTTATCAACAACACTAACGTGCAAATCAGGAGAAACATTGAGAAACAACTTTTTTTTTTTTTTACTGTTTACTTTTTACCATGTAGTGAGGTACTTTGTGTGGTTTTACCTGTGGTGATCTAATTAGAGTACTTTTTAATTTAAATAAGAATAGAGTTCAAACTCAGTAATATTTAAATTTCAACCTTTAAAAACGAGGTTGTTAAAAGTTTTACAGATATTTTTTGTGTATTAAATTTACCTCTGTGTCTTATCTCAAGCTACTCTACTGTCAGCTCAAGCTTTTGTCAAATCTGTCATGTTTTCAAGAAACAAAACATGTGTGTATATATATATGGCTCCAGTTTCACAAGGCATGCCTCAATGGCAACCATCACTGGTTTAAATCATTTGTGTGAGTGTGTGTGGTTGTTTTTATTATTTCGACTTTATTCCTATTCTATTTTATTTTAGTTTATCTCCTTCACTCACTTTGTTTAGCCTGAATATCCCTGTTCAGCCAAGTTGAATGTAATTAAATTTGAAATGTAATTAAATCAATTTGTTTTTTTGCCTTTCCTTTAGTTTCATAGAGCTATAAGGAAATTCTAAGTTTACTTTTATTTTTAACTCCTTCAAAAAATCGGTCATCATTCCTGTGCCTAAGAACAATAAACCCTCTTGTCTGAATGACTATCGTCCAGTTGCCCTCACATCGATAGTTATGAAGGTCTTCGAGGGACTGGTTAAACATCTCTCACATCCTGTACTCTTCTCTCACACACATTGACAGCAATAACAGGAACTATGTACGGCTGCTATTTATCGACTATAGCTCAGCTTTCAATACTATAGTCCCCATCAAGCTGGCTTCTAAACTCATGGAACTCGGCCTGAATTCTTCACTCTGCTACTGGATTCTTGATTTCCTCACCGGCAGACCTCAAGTGGTGAAAGCAGGCCAGTACACCTCCAACTCCATCACCCTGAACGTAGGAGCCCCACAAGGCTGTGTCCTGAGTCCCCTGCTCTACTCTCTCTACACACATGACTGCGTATCTTCCCACAGCTCCACATCTATTATCAAATTTGCTGATGATACTGTGGTTCTGGGCCACATTCACAACAATAATGAGAACGCATACTTGGATGAGGTAGAGAAATTAACATCATGGTGCCAGGACAATTGTCTCTCTCTGAATGTGAGCAAAACTAAAGAGCTGATTGTTGACTTCAGGAAGAGACAGAAGCAGCCCTACACTCCTCTTATGATCAGCGGGACCCCTGTGGAGAGGGTGAGTAGCTTCAAGTACCTCGGTGTAAACATCTCCGAGGATCTGACTTGGACTACCCACATTCAAACACAGGTTAATAAAGCCAGGCAAAGACTGTACCATCTGCGACAGCTGAGGAAATTCAGGGTCTCACCAGCAATCCTGAAAACTTTCTATTCAGGAACCATAGAAAGTGTATTGACTCAGTGTATTTCAGTGTGGTATGGGAACAGCTCCAGTCAAGACTGCAAAGCCCTGCAGAGAGTTGTGCGCTTAGCTGAGCGCATCTCAGGGTCTGCTCTTCCCTCTCTGCAGGACATCTACCTCAAACGCTGCAAAAGCAGAGCTGTTAAAATCATCAAGGACTCCATCCACCCCAGTAATCATCTTTTCACTCTGCTGCCATCTGGTAAGCGCTTCCGTAGTCTGATGGCAAAAACCGAGAGACTTAGGAGGAGTTTCTTTCCCCAGGCCATCAGACTCCTGAACTCATAACCTGCCTCTTAACTTTTTCATGTCTTCACTTAATATGCACTTTATCAGTAAGATAATTCATAATTCACTACCTCACATTGACATACTGAAAGTGTTAACCTGTTTGCACTTTTGCCTCTTGTACATTCCTGTGTATCTTAATATTTAAGACTACAGTATAATGCACATATGCACATTGCCTCTTGCACATCCCTGTGTATCTTAATATTTAAGACTACAGTTTACTCTCATGCACATTATTTTCCATTCTATATTTAATTCTACAGTATACATCTTTTTTTTTATATTTTATTCTTATATTTTTATTGTTTACTTTTATTTAATTCTTTCATAGCTATAGTTATGTATATTTTCATCTGTGTTGTATTTTTAATAATTGCACTGTCCATGGAGCGGACCTGACTCTCATTTCACTGCTGGTTATATATGCTCTATATAATTGTGCATGTGACAAATAAAAAATCTTGAATCTTGAATCTCTTGAATCTTGAATCTTAACTTTATTCCTCTATTTTATTTCTATTTCATTCACATACTTTGTTAACCTGACTATCCCTATTGCAGCCAAGTTGAACTTAATTAGATTTGAAAATTTTATTAAATCAATTTTGTTTATTTAACTTTCCTTTTAGATTCCTAGATCTATAAGGCAATTCTAATTTTTTTTTTTTGACTTCATTCCTCCTCTATTTTTCTGTCTTTCTTTCTTTTTTCTTTATTTTATTTCCTTCACTTTCTTTTGTTTAAGCCTGAATATCTCTATTCAGCCAAGCTGGGTTTAATTAAATTTGAAATTTAATTAAATCAATTTGGGTATTTACCTCCCTTTCAGTTCCCTAGAGCTAAAAGGACCTTCTGCTTTTACCCTATTTTTTTGTTATTTTACCATCGCCATCTTCCCTCTCTTTATAGGATTACAGTAGTCCTAGAAACTGTTGTTTCCGTAATGAGGTATAAAAAGGATAGGTTATTAATATCCTAATTCCTATCTCTTAGCTACCCCTCCTCACTCCTTAGTGCCAGGCCGAGTACATGAAGTACGGCCACCGTCCAATGCACTGTTGGCCCCAGACAGGACTAGAAACACTTCCCATTGTTTCTTTTCCTTTTGACCTTGAGGTGTTTGGTGTTTCTCTGTTAGCCTAGAAATAGTCTAACCTAAGTCTTGAGCTCAAAGCAGCAATTACTTGAACAAGTGACACCTGCTTAGCCATATCGTCTAGCGAAAATAGGTAAAACCCTCTTTTCTTCCTTTCCCCTTTCTGATTTCATCTTATTGTTTTTTGTTTGTTTGTTTTATTCATTACCCTCATGGTGACAACCTGTGGAAATAAAAAATCAGTATTCCGAGTAATAGTTTGATGACATGTACCAGCCCAGTCATCAGCAGATGCAGCTTACAACCGTCAACAAAGATACTCAAACCCCTTAGTTGTGTTCACCAACACTGAGTCTCATACTAGCTTCCCCCACATCAGCTATTCACTCCTTACCTGGCCCACATAGCCGTTCTGTGTGAACTTGCATTTGCCTGTGCCATCTCTCTCTCTCTCGTGTCCCCACAAGTGTGTCAGTTTGCCTAGGACATACAGCCCTGCCATCCAGGACCCCCTGGAGACCCAGCAGGACAGTGTGATGGACATCCTTCAGCCAAAGCAGTCAACGACCTGCAACTGGAAAGTAAAGCAAGATTGGCAACACAAGCGGACACACGACACCCAACCTGAGCCACAAAGAGTTTCATCTTCTCCTTAGCCATGCTCTTACAGGCTCACCAGTCTTCACGAGGCTCTGACAGCTGTTAACCCTCTGAGGTCTGAGGATTTTTGGGGCCCTGGAGAAGTTTTGACATGCCCTGACATTTGGCTTTTCTCAGTTGTTCATAAACATATAAATGACACAAGTGTCATTACACTGTATTCAGCACAAACTAGGCTACCATAATATGTGAGGAACATGTATGTACATGTTTGTGTTTTTGAAGGAATAACGTTTATGCGTGGTTATTGAAAAAACAAAAAACTTAAGTCACTGAAATAAGGCCTAAAAATATATGTTAAATCTGTGTTCACAAGAATTCTGGGTATTGGAGGTTGTAAACTAGAGTTTTTGCTTCAGAATGAAGTAAAAATTATACTGCCTACTCATTCATTTATAACAATATATTGATTTAGTTTTTGTAAGACACAGTATGCGTCGAGGCGTGAGTCATCATGAATAATGGGTCATTTATACCTGAGAAGACAAAAGAATTGCATAATAATGACCTGAAATGACTTGCATATTAATGAGCTCTTTCAGACTGGTAGGCTGTGAAAAAACCCTCTGTGATCATGCTGATAACAGGATTAATGTCCACTATGGACAAAAAAACCCATGATTTTTGTGATCTCATGCATGCACGTATTATCGCACATGATGTGAAGAAAATTTTGAATAGCCCTATGTTAGATTACAGTACCAGTCAAAAGATTGGACACACTCATTTTTTAAAAAAGTCTCAAGTCTTTAACCAAATAATGGTTTTCTATTTTAATATACTTTAAAATATGATGTATTTCTGTGTGGCAAAGCGTCTGAACATTCCTACCTCTATGGCATTTCATATAGGCTACTATATTTGTTATATAGCCTAAATGTTAATGTGCAGTTGACAAACTATACATCATTAAAAAGATCTAAGACTCAAGCTTCACATTTTGACTCTTAAAATCTTACATTGACCATAATATGCTTAAAAGCATGCACATTTGGAGAAATATTGATGGATTCTCATATGTTTATATCAATTTTCTATACAGAGGAGTAATATTTATTCAGTATTTATTGTCATCACTGTGAGCACTGGATACTGTGTTGTACTGTGTTTTCAATTCAATTTCAACTTGCAGCTGGAGGGCGCTCTGCCCCTTTTGTCCACAAATGCCTCAGTAAAAGAAGAGGCATATCATGTGACAATCAAGGAACTAACAGAGGCCAGAGATCGCTAAATATGGCTATTCAAAACACTTTTGAAGACAATAAATACACGATTGAAACGATGTCTGCATGTATTGACTGAATTTGCGTCTGAATAGCGTTAGCTCCGTGGGCGTGGCCGCATTAGCCGATAATGAGCTGAATCACAGACTTCTGACATGGCTCTCTTTTTATACAGATTACATAAACAGAAAATTTTTGTTTTCGATTTAACTTTCACGATTTAAAACCTGACATCTCAACGTTTCTTTTGACATAAGTGTAATTTTTTTGTGATTAGTATTCACTAAGTTACAGTTCATTTTCTGAGAACTATCAGATTGGACTTCGTTCAGAGGGAGACGAGAGATCACGCATCATGTTTGTTTTCTTTATTTTACAAAAAGCACAAGATTTTGTTTTTACTCTGAGTGTACACAAATAAAAGAAGATATTCCACAGATTAAAATGGTGTATAACTCTTAATTGTATGTGCAACATCGACGGAGTATTTTGAGTCTCTTTCACACTGGTAAAAAAAAAGCCGCGGTGGTATCGCCGGCGTGACCTTTAGACCTCAGAGTGTTAAGCACAGAGAGCAGCTGGAAAACGCCACCAAACATGACCTTGAAAAAAACTCTTTCACAAAGAGTCACTGTTAAAATGGCAAATTCTGAACTCTTGGACAAAGACGCCAGAATCAGGGCCTGTGAAGGTCACCTGAATGTGTCCATATCTGGGATTGAAGCTCTGACCCAGCAGCTGGACAACACCAAAGATGAACTTGACATGGTCCAAAGAGACGCTCTTACCTGCAGCAAAATGAACCATAGCAGGAGAGACATCTCACTCCCCCACTCACTTCCCCACGTGGTATCAGCAGAGCAACCTGCCCCAGCCAAGCACAGAGGTACAAAGGGGGGAGGAGCCAAAGCCTTCTGCTTGACACTTCACCAGTGTTTCCTGAAACACTCTGCAGCCGCAGAAGGGAAAGGATAAATTCAGACAAACCCTGAAACGCACATTAAGTGACACTCAAAGATCTCAGGCAAATGACCAGACCCATCTCTGCATTCACATCAGAGCCTGCAAGAGACCACAATGTCCATGCCAATCTATGAGAAATTAATTTTCACCTGCAGTCTTTGACCGGTGTGACCCACCAAGACAGACTCTTTGTTCTGGATCACATCTAGCCAGGAGTCGCGACGCTTTCTGGCTAGACAGCCAGAAAACCTCCAATCAGACTACCAGCAGCTGAAACCAGCCAGCATAAAGGAACTCTCAGACCCAGGAGTCTGAAAGCGGACGGAGTGCTGCCCTAGGCACCAACCAGAGCAGATCTGAAAGTCCCTGTGTTACTGCCAGAGACTCAGACAAACCTGGAATGGAAGGAGGACACCAGCCTATTCCTCCAACACCAGTTAGTCACCTTTAAGGCAGCACAGCCTGCCCCCACACAATGCCATTCATGTGACCCGACACAGAAGGCCGGTAACACACAAGCCCCTCAGAGGGAGTTCTTAAAGGATTAGTTCACATTCAAATTAAAATTTCCTGATAATTTACTCACCCCCATGTCATCCAAGATGTCCATGTCCTTCTCTTTTCTGTCGAAAAGAAATTAAGGTTTATGATGAAAACATTCCTGTATTTTTCTCCTTATAGTGGACTTCATTGGCCTCCAAATGGTTGAAGGTCAAAATTACAGTTTCATTGCAGCTTCAAAGCATTCTACGCGATCCTAGACAAGGAATAAGAGTCATATCTAGAGAAACCATCACTCATTTTCTAAAAAAATTAAAAATTATATATGTTTTCACCATAAATGCTCGTCTTGAACTAGCTCTCTTCTTCTTCTTCTCTATTAGAATTCTGGCAGTGTAGACACTGCTAAGTGTATTACTGCCCTCCACAGGTCAACGTTTGAACTAAATTGTTGTAAACTTGCACTAGAATATTGTATATGACAATTTAGTTCAAACTTTGACCTGTGGAGGGCAGTAATACACTTAGCAGTGTCTACACTGCTGGAATTCAAATAGAGAAGAAGAAGAAGAGAGCTACTTTAAGATGAGCATTTATGGTTAAAATGTATAAAAAATATTATTTATTTTTTTTAGAAAATGAGCGATGGTTTCTCTAGATAAGACCCTTATTTCTTGTCTAGGATTATGTAGAGCTCTTTGAAGCTGCACTGAAACTGTAATTTTGACCTTCAACCGTTTAGAGTCCATTGAAGTCCACTATACGGAGAATAATTTCTTTTCGACTGAAGAAAGAAAGACATGAACATCTTGGATGATATGAGGGTGAGTAAATTATCAGTGTTATATGAATGTAGATTTGGATGAGGGTTTCCTTTCTACAGAGCAAAGGCCTTAGAAATTGTAGTCAGAGTGACTCATTCATCTAAACTTTAGCTTCATCTACAAGCATAGCTACCTGGTGATCAATACTATGTTTCATTTGCCGATAGAAACATCAGTATTCATTCACAAGATGAGAATTCTGCACACTTAAAGCAGTTTTGACTCGCGGCAAATCTGTGTAACTACTCTTTAAACTATTACAAGAAGTTGTTTAAAGTAGAGAGAATTTACATGAGTAAAATTTGCAAATGTCAAACCATATTTGCATCTTACTGAATTTAAGATTTGAAATTTTTGAAAATCTTGAAGTATAAGCGCCACATTTTAACTCGATGCTTGCAGACATTCTTCATGAACTGTTGAATTGCTCTGACATGCACTGCTTCCCATGACAACAACTTGTCACAGGAAGTGCTAACTCGCCACCTCGTGACTTCATATTGTAAACAAACCAGGCTAGGGAGCTAAGCTAACACAACCTAACGGCCCTTCAGCTGAGGCTAACTAATAACTTTAGCTAACTAATAACTTCTACAGTAGCGGTTAACGTCATTTAGTTGAAGCCTTTTAACTACAGCTTTGTGTATTCTGTGCAAAGTGAGCTGAACCATTTTCCCTTAGTCCCAATCTGGGTTTATGATTTCTCACTTTCTCTTTCTCTTACTTTGAATTCTTCTCAGCTAGTTTCACCTTCACCATTTTAGGTGTATTCCTCCTGTAACCCTATTCATCTAAATGTGCAGTTACTCAAATTAAAACTTAATTACATGTAGACTGCTTAGCTAGAGAAGAATTCCTGTAGTCAGTCAGCTACCCACTTGTTTATTCTTTCACCTATTTGATTTATTTACATTTACCCCTATTTTCTAATGAGGTATTTGTTGCCCAGAGAGCCCGAAAGGAACCAGAGACACTTTTTATTTGTGATTTTGTTTGTTTGTGAAGTCCTATGACCCTGCTACTCAAGTATTCTCAGTGATTATTAGGGCATAACTATAGTTCTTTGCACTGGCTATAAACCCAATCTGAATAGGAAAGCTGTTCTTTTTCCTTTTCCTCTTCTTCTTCACTTTGTAAGGGATCTAGATTGTTGCGAGCCATCAGGAGATTCTGAGAAATAATTGACCATAAGAACCATCTTATGTCATTTATTAAATCTTGGCTTACACCTTTCAGAAACATTCTCAAAACCACAAATCTTAGCATTCTAGCATCCATAGCTAAGATCGTGAGCATATAGCAAGCTATGCCTGAAACAAAAAGCTGGATGTTATATTCCTATTATATTCCTTGTTTATTACTTATGAACTCTTTAGGGTCCCTCACCCTTTCTGTCGCCACAAGTGTGTCAAAAATGTTGCAGATGCTCTGCTTAACCTCCCAGACAGGAGACCCAAAGGACTGACAGCCATCATGGCTGCTGACAACCAACAGCACCAGAGCCAAACGCAACTGGACAATGAGAGGAGAGGACCAATGACACATGACCCAAGCCAAAGTTACAGCCACACCAGGCTGATCAAGAGTATCATCTCCTTAGCTGTATTTAATGGGTTTGAAAACAGAAGGTAAACAACCTCACATAACAGATCAGAGTCCTGAAAGAAGCAGACATGTGATCAAAGCCTCACAGACCAGCACCAAACTGTCACCATAGCAACAGCCCAGGTACCAGCCAAGCCCTGGGAGAAGCCATGGAAGACAGTACCCTCAGCTTGCAAATACCACAGGATGTCCCACAGCCATCCACTACAACATCCTTCTCCAAACCCTTCACACGGGTGTCAATCGGAGGCTGCACGAGGACAGCTGGACGCATCTGCTTCAGAGTAACAGGAGCTGTGGACATGAGAAAACAGCTCCCTGAACAGGACTCACCCGAGGAGTACTGTGAAATACAAGCTTTCGACTCCTTGCCCCACAGAGCTCAAGCAAACTCATGTCGGCACTGCCACAAAGCAGAGCAACACTCTAACCTTCAAACTTCTTGGGACTTCTTGTTAGTGAAGGCCAACAACCACTTGCTGACCTCCTGCCACCTGCACTAGGTCAGCCTGGAACCCTCTTCATGCTACACAGAGCCCTAACCACTTCCTGTAACCACAAGCAAACACCTCGCCCAAACTAACTGACTTCAGGATGACAGGTGACACACTGTCAAGGCACTGGCTGCCTCGACACCTGCAGCACAAACTCACAGACCTGAGCTTGTCTACTGTCTACATCATCCGCCATGGAACGACCACAACTCCAAGAGACACAAACAACCAGAGCCTTCCAGCCTTGTGTGCTAGAGGTGTGTCTGATCTTTCTGTACCTTTATCGTCGCTCTCTGTTGCCCATAGTAGGGACAACAATGATCGAAAGGGTGGATTATGTAATGACTGAGATAAATCAGACCCAAATCTTTGTTTTATTTAACAAATATTCTTAACACCCTCATTGAATGCAAGTTAAGGTGTCTGACCAACCCCCAGGGTAATAAAACTGGTTGCCATGGTTTTACAAGCTGAAACTATGCAGGCCAATGCATAGTTTAATCACTGTGAGTCAGGCCATAAGGAAGACATTCAAAGCCTGAAAACAGGCCTTCCTGCATTAATGGATAGACAGACTGTTCTATAAATGAACATGCATATCTCCAGAACATGGTATTCATTTTTACTGTTTGTGTATTGTCTCTTGTATTGTATTCAGTATTGTATTCGCATGTTTTATGATACATTTAACGTAACTTCAATTATGCCATGTTTAGTGTCTACGGGTTCGAATCGTGGAGATTTAAATGCTTGTGTATATGAGATGTTGATACCTATGCAACATGTTAGGATGACAAGAATCTTTAATAGTTTCTTCAAAACAACTCAACCAGTTTCATATGCAGATTCCCTGCTAGAAACACAAAAGCTCGTAAAAGCCCCCACTGGGGAATTTTGCCGCTCGGAAATCCTACCCATTTCATTGGTCAGGTCAACCCTTAGGGGTGTGACTTCTCCCGGAGCTTAAAGCCAGCGCACAATGCTCCTCCCTCTCTCTCTGACCTACTTCAACAACACAGCAACTGCAGGGTGCTGCCTGTGGGCCTTTAGGCCTGGGCCTGTCCTGCCCCCAACCATGTGCTTGACTAGGAGAGAAAGAACTCTTTTCTACTACAAGAGTCAAATTAACAGCTTAAGTTGTTTCATATTTCTTTGTCCAATGCAAAAGATACTGATTACGACTTTGGACCAAACCATCAAGGATTTCTCCTCAGCCTGCAGATCTGATGCTCCTCAACAGCTAAAAGCATTTTGCAAGTATCGTACATTTGAACACTAAACAGCGATTTAGTATTAATTTGTGAACCACCTTTGTTAGCAAAGGTGCTTTATTACTGAGAAAACGTCTCAGGTTACGTATGTAATCATGGTTCCCTGAGAACAGGGTACGAGACTCTGCGTTACCGCATATGGGGAACGTCACACGTGAACCAATGTCTGAAAGCCAAGAATCAAACTTCTCCAATCCTATTGGCCGGTGACAGCCAAATGACATCATCATAGTGCGACCCGGAAGTATATAAGGAGCGCCTAGAGAATCAGTCAGTATCTTATTTTCTTGAGGGACTGTTCAGCAGGCAGCCCCGAAGCATGGCAAAGCAACGCATAACCTGAGATGTTCCCTTTCGAAAGGGAACTCTACTCTGCGCTACAGCATATGGGGAACGATATACCCACGCCGCCATGCTTGAGGAGAGTGCATGCCAAGATGGCTAGACAAACGTCCAGCAGTTTCGAGAGAAACGCCAGATAGCAACTCACCCTCGGGTCACGCAAAGGGCTGTCAGTGACAGCATTCCCTACGGTCAACAACCCAAGCTGAACCTCACAGAGGCCTTCCATAGAAAGCCTACCGAGGCTGCTCAAAGGCTTCTGGGACCAAAAATTTCTGCAGAAAGAAGGTCCCTTAAGGGAATGTGGCCAAGGAACCGAAGAGAATCTCGGCCTGTCACTAGAAGGGGGACATAGTCACCCAAATGCCAACAGGGAGGCCGACCTAATCTGATATAGCACAAACTCAGTCTTGGTCAACCCTGTCTGAATACAGAGTCTCAACAGACACATTCTTAGAGAAGACAGCAAGTAAGAGCGACTGGAGTAAGGCAGTAGGCAACTTTGTGTTTTTGAAGGAATAACGTTTATGCGTGGTTATTGAAAAAACAAAAAACTTAAGTCACTGAAATAAAGCCCAAAAAAATAAATTAAATCTGTGTTCACAAGACTACTGGGTATTGGAGGTTTTAGACTAGAGTTTTTGCTTCAAAATGATGTAAAAATTATCCTGCCTACTCTTTCATTTAGAACAATATATTGATTTAGTTTTTGTAAGACACTTTTTGTCAAGAAACACAGTATGCGTGGAGGCGTGAATCATCATAAATAATGGGTGATTTACACCTGAGAAGACAAAAGAATCGCATAATGAGGTGTAATGACCTGCATATTAATGAGGCCTTTCAGTCAGGTAGGCTGTGAAAAAACCCTCTGTGATCATGTCTCAAGCTTATCATGGTGTACAGCGGGGAAAATAAGTATTTGACACATCAGCATTTTTATCAGTAAGGGGATTTCTAAGTGGGCTATTGACACAAAATTTCCACCAGATGTAGCCATCAAGCCATATATTGAATTCATACAAAGAAATCAGAACATTTAAGTATACAAGTTGAGTCATAATAAATAAAGTGAAATGACACAGGGAATAAGTNTACAC
The DNA here is from genome assembly GCA_003731715.1 of Anabarilius grahami. Taxonomy (NCBI): domain Eukaryota; kingdom Metazoa; phylum Chordata; class Actinopteri; order Cypriniformes; family Xenocyprididae; genus Anabarilius; species Anabarilius grahami. The sequence continues at coordinate 2,744,004 of RJVU01050431.1, read as the reverse complement.
CTGAGAAGACAAAAGAATCGCATAATGAGGTGTAATGACCTGCATATTAATGAGGCCTTTCAGTCAGGTAGGCTGTGAAAAAACCCTCTGTGATCATGTCTCAAGCTTATCATGGTGTATATCAAACATACAGAAAAAACAGCAATACTGTGAAATATTATTGTGGCGAGGGGGGCGTGGTTCAGCGGAGTCTGCAGCGGGAGAGAGAGTCAGGAGACGCATGGTGAGTGAGTGGGTTAAACGTAAATCACGAACACCTGTTTCTCATAATTGGCGCGGAGACAGGATAAAACACCAGGAGAAACAGGAGTGTCGGAGAGAGAGAGGGACTGCTGACTGAGGAACGCTGGTTGTGACAACAACGCTGGAGTGAAGCCCTATTGTGGATTGTATTTACCGTTACTGGAGTGAAGCCCTTTGTGGATTGTATGTTTCGTTGTTGTGCGTTGCACAGACTTTTTGTTGGACATTTATCATTTAAATAAAAGCTCAGTCAGCAGTCAAAGCCGACCCTGTCCTCTTCCTTCCCTATGAACTGTAAAACTTACTACAATTATTACAATTTAAAATAATGGAATTCTATTATATACTTTAAATATAATGTATTTCTGTGATGCAAAGTGTCTGAACAATTATGTTACCTTTGTGGCATTTCATATAGCCTTTTAGCTTAAAAGCATGCACATTTGGAGAAATATTGATGGATTCTCATATGTTTATGTCAATTTTCTATACAGAGGAGTAATATTTATTGTCATTACTATGAGCGCTGGATACTGTGTTTTCAATTCATACTTGCAGCCGGAGGGCGCTCTGTGCACCTTTAGTCCACAAATATCTCCTAAAGAAGAACAGACACCATGTGACATTCCAGGAACTAACAGGCTTCCAGAGATCGCTAACTACGGCTATTCAAAACACTTCTGAAGACAATAAATACACGATTGAGACGATTTATACATGTATTGCCTCAGAATTTGCGTCTGAATAGCGCTGGCTCCGTGGGCGTGGCCGCATTAGCGGATAATGAGCTGAATCACGAGCGTCTGACATGTATCTCTTTTCATACAGATTACATAAACACAATTTTTTTTTTTCCATTTGACTTACACGGTTTAAAACCTGACATTTCAACGTTTCTTTAGACATAAGTCTAATTTTTTTGTGATTAGTATTCACTAAGTTACAGTTCATTTTCTGAGAACTATCAGATTGGACTTCATTCAGAGGGAGACGAGAGATCACGCATCATGTTAGTTTTCTTTATTTTGCAAAAAGCACAACATTTTGTTGTTACTCTGAGTGTACACAAATAAAATAAGATATTCCACAGATTAAAATGGTGTATAACTCTTAACACTTTAAGACCTGAAGGCTTTTTTAGAGTTTTTTTTTCTGAGCGACACACACAAAAGTAAAGACTCATAACTCCAAAACTGTAGCAAGGAGAGTCAAAAGGTAGGTATCATTTGATAGAACACTTTTTAAATTTTAAGAAAATATAAATTACATTACATTTGGACATTTTCTTGCTGAGAAACAGCTAATAAAATACAAAAAATATATATAATTTTATTAAATAAATATATATTTTTTTATTTGACATGGAATAACTCAGGAAAGCAATAAGATTGGATCAAAATTCTTTTTTGGTGATGCTCTCGTATATGTGAGCTGCATCTGGTTCAAATTTCGTGGTGATAGAATAAAGTATAGTTTAATAAATTGTTATTCATTTTTTCCGCAGCCAGGTGGCGCCAACGGGTGGTAAACTACGGTTTAGAGGCATTTCTCAGCACTCGTTAGGAGTTTTTCAAAACGGTTAGATGCATTAAAAAGATGAGATTCTAAGCTTTAAAATGATATCTATTTTGTGTTATTCCACATTGGAAAACGAACATGGATGGGTCCGGGAACATTGGATACACACTTAATCCCTGAAAGATGAGAGACATGTTTTTAGCCAAGTATGTTAAATCATTCCGTGAGTAATATTTTGTGATCAACGCAATATATTATGTTGATTTTGGATTCATTTTAATCTTGAGAATCTGCTTTAAATATTGATGTGCCATTTTTTATTATCTGTGCATTTTTCATGAAGTTATGAGCACGTGAAATCTACATATTTGTATTCAGTTAGCGGCTGTGCTATTTTTGTTGTAAACACATATTACTCAGACTCATTAGAGGGTGAAAACAACGCAATAGAAGCATGTTGGAGGCTTGTTATGAAAGTTTAAAGTCTCTGGTTTTGTATGCAAAAAGAATTTTTGTGCTACCTATATGGATTCAATTTTTATTGGCTTTTAAAGAGAGACACGCAAATGGGAGCGCCGACGCTCCATCCGGTCTTAAAGGGTTAATTGTATGTGCAACATTGACGGAGTATTTTGAGTCTCTTTCACACTGGTAAGAAAAAACCAAGGTGGTATCGCCGGCGTAACCGCCGACCCGAGGGAGTTAACACAACCTGAGTTAAGTCTACACATTCCAACAGGCAATGTACCATAATTTACACAATTACAGGGGGTACAATGAAATGCTATCATGGTCTAAGGGAGGCCTACAAGGCCTACTACCTCAAACAGACACGAGCATAAACCTGTGGCGGTGCTAAACTACGTGAGCAAAACTCATGACCATATACCAACAACACTTGTAAACACAAGCTGCAAACTAGAAGGAGGCTAAATCCATTAGAGCCTACAACTCCTACAGTTATATGCAATATAGCTGTTGTGGCAATGATCAACTAGTGGGAGCTAACAGAAACAAAACTGAAAGTGAGGCTCTCTACACTCAACCTGAGTGTGCAATCCAACAGGTGATGCACTCAGTGAAACACACAAACCCTAACCGAGGAGTACAATAGTCACCACGCTCTTAAATAGAGGCTAACACAAGCCTTCTATTATGAGAACAGGTGTTAACCTGTGGCAGCACTAGAGTAAAGCTCACATACATGCAGGGCAAAAACTAGAACCCAAAGCAGAAAGAATGCTTTGTAAATGCATGCCATCCTAAAGAGGATAAATGCTCTCACCAAACAGAATTATAGATCTGTACTGAACCCTAGAGGACGGAACCTAAAAAGCTAGCACCGTAACTCAAACTTGAATGTCAATTCAAGGGGCTCAGGGGAAAGACAAATTCATAGCATGAATAAAGTTCTAGAGAGTGGGGCCTAGCATACACTGCATAAACTTATCTCCGCAAAGATAAAGGGCTTACCACCTGGGAAACAGCACCAGGGAGGCTAATAACTGCCTGCTACCTTAGCTGTTAACCTCAGTCATTGCACCTACATAAATAAGGGGAAATGGGCATACGGCCTAACAACTCCCTCAGGAGGAGGCCAGAACTAGGAACTATACAACCTAACAAGGGATAGTAATTACAGAGGGTGATTAACAATAAACACCTAACCTAGCTCTAGCATGGGCTGGGTTAGCCTACTGGGCCACACGCCTAGCAAAGCCTGGGCTTCACTCTAAATCTTCACAGATAAGAGGAAATAAAGCGGAGCTCAACAAGCCAACAATGCCAGGCGGCCGATTAAGGCCGTCCTAAAAAATAACTGAAGTGACGAGTGCTAACTCAAAACTATTCTAGTAAACATTAGCTGAGAATCTACTTTATACACAGATGGCTAAACGGCGGCCATTTTGTGGCCTGCATAGAAGTTGTTCTAGCCTGCCTAACAAAAACCCCTAAATTTTTATGGCTACATGCTCAGGAAAAACTATACAGGAAAAACAAGGTCAACATGAACATAAATATAGACCCAGCTTACCTTCCTGCGGCTCGAAGACCGAAGACTCCTCCTCCTCATTTCTTTCCATAAAGAAGGATGGAATCAAGGTACTTTTCACCATGGGCCCAACTGTCAGCCTAACTATTAGAAGCACCTGAGCATGTTAACAGTATCCAAAAAATCCCCCAGGAGGCAGAGGAAGAAGGGGCGAGGGCAGGTGTACAGTCGCCCTCGCAAGAGTGCTCGATCACCTCCCTCAGATCCTGCTTCTTCCTTCTCGCGTCCCGCTGCTTCTGCAACTTGCTCCTAGGAGGAGGAGGCACTTGAGCGGCGACACTGGACTTCTGGCCCTGCCTCTGAGCCTCAGCTCGAGACGGGCCAGGACCTCCCGGCTGTCTGGGCCCAGATTCGGATCTGAGCGGGATGCAGGTTCTAAACGCTGCTGAGCGTGCCTTCTCCTCCCTAAACTTTCCAACCACCGCTTCGACAGAGGTACAAAAAAGTTCAGAGGGCAAAACCCTTCTCTTTCTCCCCGATGTCCGCCAGGTTCAGCCACAGATGTCTCTCCGTGGCCACCATCGCCGCCATCGATCTGCCGATCGATGCGGCAGTTTGTTTATTGGCCCGGAGAGCGAGATCTGTGGTGCTGCGCAGCTCATCCACCACTTCAGGGGACAAACCTTGCCCCTGATCCAGATCCTTAAGCAAATCAGCCTGGTACGCTTGCAACATTGCCATCGTGTGCAATGCTGCACCAGCCTGACCCGCTGTCACGTATGCCCTGCCGTTTAAGCGTGATGTCACTTTGAGGGATTTGAGGTGCTTAGACGGCAGGACCGGAGCTTTTAGTGTCGGTGCGCTCCCCGTGACGAGATAGTTCGCGAACGTCTCGTCAATAGGGGGCATCGACACATACCCGTGCTGGCTCAACCCTTCAACATCAGCAAAGTTTGCCCGCTGATGAAGATCTCCTGCTCTCTGGGGCTGGCCGCCAGAAGAGCACTCGCTCCCGGATCCGATGACGTCAAAGACAGGACGTCATCGTCATCCAAGAGCTCATCCCCGTCAGGGGGCTGAGATAGATTTACCCCTCTCTCAAACTCCGCGGCGAGCTACTCCTGCGAGCCCCATGATCTCAGCCGCCAGAACCACCGGGCACAGATGTTGAAGCCTCTTCCCTCGAGAAGAGGGCCAGACGAGAACGGAGCATCTTCATGGGAAGACGCTCACAATTAACACAGACAGCGCCCTCGAGCACTGTCCGTGCGTGCTCCTCGCCCAGACAAAAAACGCATATGTTGTGTGCAGGGTTCTAAATTAACTTTTTTGATCACCAGCCAATGTGGCTGTTAACTTTCTAAAGTTACCAGCCAATCAGAATTTCCACTAGCCAAATTTTTTTCCGGTGAAAATAACAGAAATTATGAGTGCCACTGAATGCATTTGATCATTTTATTAACATTGTTGGCATGAAAAACACCTATAAAGTACAATGCATACAACAAAGTATGCACAGAAAGTGCAAACCTTTCATCTATCATTTGAATCACATAATGGTCCTTTACTGCCTCAACTTTAAAATTATTAGTTCCCACCACAAAATTGCTCGTTTTGTTTTTTTCTTTCGCATACATGCTAAGGTGATCAGATTTCTGAAATGGAACAGGGGACATTTCCTATTTGAGTGGTCAAAATATCACCAAAATCTAATTTGTTATTAACTATTAACTAAAACGGGGACAATACATTTTTTTATGTTTTTGTTTTTTAATTGTTCACTGTAAACCCTAATAAGTTGAGACTACTCAAATGATTCCCTCAGTTCAGTTGAGTAATGGGGTAATGGACAACTCAATTTAATTGAGTTGACCTAATGTGGTCTTTTCATTGAATTAACTTAAATGTTTAAGTACAGATAACTTAAAAAGTAAATATAGGTTCCCTATATCATTACATTAATAATTATTATGATTTAATTTTATTATTAGGATTTTTGGTCTGGTTTTAATACAATTCACCAAAAAACTATTACACTATTAACCAGGCCTAACTAAAAAAAGTATTACACTATTTTGAAAAATCACATTACAAAATTAAAACAACATAAATATGATATAAGATAAATAAAATGTCATTTAACAAATATTTTTAACATTTATTATTGAATTTAATATTTTAATTTTCATGAGCTGTTTATAGGCTACTGTACAGAAATTACAACTTTTTAAACGTTTAACTATTATTTTGCATTTTAGACTCATTTTAACCACTTAGTTGCAAGTGTATTATTATTTTATTATAATTGTTTTATTTATTTCATTTATTCATATCTGAGTGTACCTTCACCTCGTGATACAGTTAAGACGTGTGTGGAAATTGCTGCTTTGTAACTGAGGACGTTTAAATTGTCCAAAACACTCCCGCACCCTGTTGAAGCCCTGTTATAAAACACATAACTGTATTACTTTAATTTAACATGAATAGTTAGTATGTTACTACCTTAAAAGTTTAAGCCAATAATGATGTTTCTTTTGATAATTGATGATAATGGCGCTCTGCTCTGGTCCAGGTTACATTCTTCATGAAGTAGTGGCGCGTGCGCGACCAAGTGTAGCAGTGACAGTGTAGCTGCACAGCCCCCTCTGTTGGTGAATATAATCACTACATGATTGCTCCGATAACCAACAGGCTGCTGTATGTTGGTCAGGCTTTTTTGCAATGTATTTGCGGGTTATTTTGAACAAGCTATAAAACGGGGACATTTCCAGGGACTGAAATGACCGAAAACCGGGACTGTCCCCAGAAAACGGGGACATCTGGTCACCCTAGTACATGCGGCAATCCTGACAAAACATGACGACATTTTCATGATCAAACACAAGCCATTCACGACCCGTCAGCCATTTGGCATTAAATTTTATTTTCTTCGTTTCTCTGTCGATATCCTCATCCCCTGCCTCGTTCCTCTTCTCGCCCCCAGAAATCTGTCCCAACCACCGCTGCATTTAGTTTAATCTTAACTTTTTCCTTTATTAGCTAACTCCCTCCTCTTTCAGTCTATGCTCCCTACTTTGGCTCAGTTCGTTCTTCTTCTTCCTTGTGTTTTCTGATGTACGCTCCGTTCGTTTCCATGGTTTCTCGAGCTGGTTTCACTGCATTACGGCACAGTGTTCATGGGAAATGTAGGAAGTGCTGCCAGGGGGATAAATGACCGAGAACCATATACTGTAAAAAAATACAAAGCCTCATGCAACACCGGCCAAACTGGCTAGTACGTTTTTATTGTTAATTTAGAACCCTGGTTGTGTGTATCCTCCAGTGTCAGAAATCTCGGACATAGGTCAGCACACTTCTTTAAAACGTTTGTCAGACATATTCAGAAAAATTCCTTACCGGATTTGAAAACAATGGCAAAGACACAACAGTCCCGAAAGACGAAAAGATACTGACTGATTTTCTAGGCGCTCCTTATATACTTCCGGGTCGCGCTATGATGATGTCATAGGCTGTCGCCGGCCAATAGGATTGGAGTGGTTTGATTCTTGGCTTCCAGACATTGGTTCACGTGTGACGTTCCCCATATGCGCTAATGCAGAGTAGAGAAGAGTAGTAAGTAGTAGTTCCTGTCCCACTCTATCATTGCTCATTTTTACCTATGTTTGTGTGTGACCTGCGTGTATGTTATGTGTTTGTTAGTTTAGTTATGTGTTCGTGATTTAGTTAATAAAACTTGTGCACAATACATATTTGGTTCTGACTTCTGTCTGCAATAGATTGCCTCTTAAATGATCAGATCTTATTACCAGCTCTGTAAATGCTTATTACAAAGCACTGTAAATGCTAAGAAAGTATTATTTTTCGGTGGCCATGAAAAATACCATTCTCTTAGAATTAATTAATAATCAATACTGGGTGTTCACAGGATGAACTGATTTATTGATTGTAATTTTAATGTAGCTACATCAAGTTAATCTGATTAACTGATTCAAATATTCATAATTAACCATAATTAATAATCATAATGAGTTATGGATAATTATTAATATTTCCCCTTTGAGCTAATATCGCTACAACATTTTCTTTCATTCAGCAAATTATTGGGCTAACATTTCCTTAGAAACATTCCCACTGACAGGAGCTTTGTTGTGTGCATTAAAGATGAAAGAGCACAACTCAAGAGAGAGAGAGTACTGCAAGGTCATTTAATCATTCAAACTGGTGGTTCATTTATTTTTCAAAAGGGATGAATGCTTCTTTCAGCCCCAAACATAATCTCATGCTTGTTCATCATGTCAAGAGACGAAAAATTGCACAGTGCTATACATTTACTAGCAAAAAATGCACATCAACAAAATATTTGTTTACTGGCCTTTAGGAGGAAATCCCCACAAAATCATAACAAGCTCATTTACAGTGTGTTGCTATTTTACAATCACAATTTGAAGCATCTAACTCTTTGAAAATCTTTGAGAGTTTGTCTGCAATGTTGTGAATGCTACTTTCTCTGAGTTGCATTGGTAATTTTCTCAGCTGGTCTATAGTAGCACCTCTAATCCACTCTAAAAAGCTATGAAGTAAGAGTGATTTTTTGGAATACAGAGAATGTTTTCCTTGCAGGTTCTGGCCAAGATGATGTCTCACAAATCTGTAAAGTTTGGATCGGCGTTTTTCATGTGCGAAGAAGTCTGGCAGGAAATGTTTTAGTATAGATAAACCACCTTAACAGGAAATGAGCAAAAACAGTGAAACAAACAAAAACAAACAAACAGTTAATGTTCATGTTCTGACTTTTTGCTCTACTATATAAATAAACTTTTTAAAACAGTTAAATAGTTTGCTCAAACATAAAATGTAAAAAGGGGAAGGTAGGAATATCAGTGAAAAATTACTGAATTGGTGCTTTAATTAAAATAATAATTAAAAAAAGTATAGGGATGTATGGTTTGGGATCAGAACATTGGTCCATCAATGACCATCCATGTTCCCGCACCAAATGTTGGCATAATGTATTTTTTAGCAAAAGGATTTGAATTTGTCTTGATGCAGTCTGCATCACTGATTATTTTCATGCATATTAAAGCTCTATTGAAGCTGCTTTGAAAAGCTTTATTATATAATTTTACAATAGGTGACTTGACGTGACCAACGTTTAGTGAATTTACCGTCATTCTGAAGATTCTTACATGTCGAGCATATGTTGTCATGGCTGTCGGTTCCTCTCAGTATCACTTTAAGATCAACTAATGTGCAATTGGTATGTTCTACGCACGGCGATGTCGAGGACGTGATTGTGGAAAACGTGCCTCGCGCACACCTCTCACATTTTGTATCACTGTGCAAGGTACCTATGGATACATTTAAATAATGTTTCACAAACTTTATTTATGAACAAGAAGCACAGAAAACAAAACACCCCAGAAATGTGTAAAATACCATTCTGCTGGACGCCGTATCCAGATGGACACTCCGTGTGCTTGATGCAGAAATCGGCTTGCCAGTAATAGCCTTCTTTACATTGACAAACTCTGTTGTTAGTAGGAGAGCATTCTTTCTTAATGTATTGATTTTCTACGCAGAAGGTGCTGCAATAGAGGCATTTCGGTAAGTAGTTCCAGAACTGTGTGAAATGATCCTTTGGACAGGATGAACAGACGGTGTCTTCAGATGCAGTGCAGTGCGCTCTCATGTGGGTTCCAGCGGGGCAGCGTGTACATGTGAGTATCTGCCGTATGAGTGGGTCTTCGTGCTGATAAGTAGGGACTTCTACAGTTGATGCATCCATGTGTGATAGTAGCATCAGCACTAGAGCCAAGTGATGTTCAACATTGCAGTATTTCTAGAACATTAAAATGGAAGAATTTTTTTTTTGTTATTTTACTGGACAGTATCTGTGTAACACAGTGTAATTTTAGTTGTTTAGTTTTATTATTGTTATTTTTTTGTTGTTGATGCAACTATATCATAATAGTACAGTGTCATTTTGTAGATTGTAAACTGTATTGTCAGGGAGTCTACACAGCCAGCCACCATGTGAAGAGATGGACCACCGAAACAGAGCGGGCTTTACAAGCCTGTTTCGAATGGACTGATTGGAGTGTTTTTGAAGCTGCTGCCACCGATCTGGACGAGCTCACAAAGACTGTTACATCATATATCAGTTTCTGTGAGGATTTGTGCATTCCTACAAAGACTAATTTCACTTACAACAATGACAAACCCTGGTTCACTGCAAAACTCAGCCAGCTCCGTCAGGCCAAAGAAGATGCTCACAGAAAAGGGGACAGAGTCTTGTACAAACAGGCCAAATACACACTGGAAAAGGAGATTAGAGTGGCAAAGAGGAATTATTCTGATAAACTTCGGAATCAGTTCTCTTCTAATGACACAGCTTCAGTGTGAAAAGGTCTGAAAGGCATCACCAATTACAAGTCACCATCCCCCAGCTCTGTGGCAAATCAACACCTGGCAGACGATCTGAACGAGTTTTATTGCAGGTTTGAGAAATCACCATTAACACCTCCAACAACCCCCCTCTCCCCCACACCTACAATTCAGTTCAGTGAAGATGATGTGCGCCATGTCCTCAGAAAGAACAAGAGAAGAAAGGCACCAGGCCCAGACAGCGTTTCACCAGCCTGTCTGAAAACCTGCACTGACCAGCTGGCCCCCATCTTCACACAGATCTTCAACAAATCACTGGAGCTGTGCGAAGTCCCCTCGTGCTTCAAACGCTCCACCATCATCCCCGTCCCAAAGAAACCCAAAATTACTGGTCTTAATGACTACAGACCTGTGGCTCTAACGTCTGTGGCCATGAAGTCATTTGAAAGACTGGTTCTGGCTTATCTGAAGGACATCACTGGACCCTTACTGGACCCCTTGCAGTTTGCTTATCGAGCAAACAGGTCTGTGGATGATGCAGTCAATATGGGACTGCATTATGTTCTCCAGCATCTGGACAGACCAGGGACTTATGTGAGGATCCTGTTTGTGGACTTCATCTCTGCTTTTAACACCATCATCCCATCACTCCTCCAGCCCAAACTAACTCAGCTCTCCGTGCCCACCTCTGTCTGTCAGTGGATCACCAGCTTCCTGACAGACAGGCAGCAGCTAGTGAGGCTGGGAAAATTCTCATCCAGCACCCGCACCATCAGCACTGGCGCCCCTCAGGGCTGTGTCCTCTCCCCACTGAGCAGAGCTCTCCCTCTACACCAACGACTGCACCTCTAAAGACCCCTCTGTCAAGCTCCTGAAGTTTGCGGATGACACCACAGTCATCGGCCTCATCCGGGACGGAGACGAGTCTGCTTACAGACTGGAGGTTGAACAGCTGGCTGTCTGGTGCAGTCTTAACAACCTGGAGCTCAACACGCTCAAGACAGTGGAGATGATCGTGGACTTCAGGAGAAACCCCCCTGCTCTCCCCCCACTCACCATCATGAACAGCACTGTGACTGCAGTGGAGTCATTCAGGTTCCTGGGCACCACCATCTTTCAGGACCTGAAGTGGGACAACCACATCGAGTCCATTGTGAAAAAGGCCCAGCAGAGGTTGTACTTCCTTCGCCAGCTGAGGAAGTTCAACCTACCACAGGAGCTGCTGAAACAGTTCTACTCTGCCATCATTGAATCCATCCTCTGCACTTTTCGGGGCAGTCGTGGCCTAATGGATAGAGAGTCGGACTTGTAACCCAAAGGTCATGGGTTTGAGTCTCAGGTCCGGCAGGGATTGTCGGTGAGGGGAGTGAATGTCCAGCGCTCTCCCCACCTTCAATACCACGACTGAGGTGAGACCCTTGAGCAAGGCACCGTACCCCCAACTGCTCCCCGGGCGCCGCAGCAATGGCTGCCCACTGCTCCGGGTGTGTGTTCACGGTGTGTGTGTTCACTGCTGTGTCTGTGCACTTGGATGGGTTAAATGCAGAGCACAAATTCCGAGTATGGGTCACCATACTTGGCCACATGTCACTTCACTTTCACTTCACTTTCACTTTCACTTTCAATTACCATCTGGTTCAGCTCAGCTACCAAATCTGACCTCAGAAGACTACAGAGGGTAGTCCGGTCTGCTGAGCGAATCATTGGCACAACCCTCCCCACTCTCCAAGAACTGTACTTATCCAGAGTGAGAAAAAGGGCAAAGAAGATCACTCTGGACCCCTCACATCCAGCACACTCCCTCTTTGAACTGTTGCCATCTGGTCGACGCTACAGAGCCCTGAGCACCAGAACGACCAGACACAGGAACAGTTTCTTCCCTCAGGCAATCCATCTCATGAACACTTGACAAACATGGAACACACAACACTATTACACATTATTTACTTAAAACACTTACTTATATTTCAAATTTGCACACATAACTGTACATACAATTGTCTATATTATATATTGTTTTTTGCTTTTTTTTTGCACTTTGTCTATCTTGTAAATTTGTATATTATTATTTTATTATTTTTATTATGTGTCGTGTCTTGTCGCTGTTACTCTGTTGCACTGTGGAGCTTCTGTCACTAAAACAAATTCCTAGTATGTGTAAACAACATACCTGGCAATAAAGCTCTTTCTGATTCTGATTCTGATTCTGATCTCCACCCACCACAATCATCAGATCCCAATCACCTGACTTCTAATCACTTGCACCTGTCATCAATCACTCACCAGCACTATAAAGCAGCACTTCTCCCCTTCACTTACTGTCGGGTCTCAACCTTACCTGATTGATACTCACCTGATCCTTGGATTCCCCTCTGCCTTCGCTAGCGATTGTCATCAGCCTCTTCAGCTCTGCTCCATGCCCTGGAATAGAGAAAGACTTCAGTATACAGATAAGACATTATCAAAGACTTTCCAACAATACGTTTGCTTACTTGGATTATCCTTTGTTTGTGTTGATCTTTCGTTGTTTAAAATAAACCTGCCATATTACTTTCACTTACCTCTGAGTCCCGTGCCTACCTGCTGACAGAAGACCCAACCATACCAACATCATCTGGAGATGGAGCACTCCGCTCCCGCCGCAGAAAATCCCTACGAAGGGCTGGTCAGCGCCCTTCGTGTGGCTCTATCTCCAGATCCACACCATCAATCTGCCTCTGCCAGTCCCATGGCCCTTCCTTCCAACTATTCGGGTGAGGCTGTTGAATGTAGCGTTTTTTTACTCCAAGTTTCCCTGTATATTGAAATGCATTCGCATAAGTTTGCCAGTGAATGATCCAAAGTGGCGTTTCTTATCTCTCTCCTCTCTGGAAGAGCGTTACTCTGGGCTCAAGCCATCTGGGATTCCCACTCTAACCTTGTTAATTCGTTTGACTTTTCCTCTCATTTTCAGGAAGTTTTTGGTCTCTCCACAGGAGCGCTATCGGTCTCTGACCAACTCATCCGCCTGAGACAAGGAAGTTCCTCGGCTAGCGATTACACACTGCAGTTCTGAACTCTAGCGGCCTCCTGTGGTTGGAATGAGACGGCACTTCTCACTGCCTATCGACAAGGTCTTAACCCACAGCTTTGTACCCAAATGGTGATCTACGATGATACAGTTGGATTGGAGAGCTTTATGCAGAAAGCTGTGAAAATATTTCAACAACTTACAGCTTGTATGCCTGAAATATCCGCTCAATCACCGCTCTCACCCGCTGCCTGTCCTCCAGTACCAGAAGCTTTGCAGATTGACTCCAGCCATCTTTCCCAACAAGAATGTGCAAGTCGTATTGCAAATGGAGTGTGTTTGTATTGTGGCGAATCTGGACACCTGATTCGTACATGTCCCACACGTCCTCCACGTCCTGCAGTGAGTACCATCCAATGCGAACCCTCTATTTCTAAATTAACACTTCTCGAAGTACATCTACTCACCCCTTGCTATGTTGTTTCAGTACGTGCCCTCCTGGACTCGGGTTCCTCTGGGAACTTCATCTCGCCGAACTTACTAAAAAGACTGGAGTTACCTTTTCAATGTCATGAAGAACTTAAGGTGAAAACCATACAGGGAAAACCACTAGGACGTGGAAGGGTCAGATTCAAGCAGTTGTGTATAAAGTACTCGAAAACCATACTTGAGTAAAAGTAAAGATATCTTACCAGAAAATGACTTTGGTAGAAGTCAAAGTCACTGTTTAGAATGTTACTTGAGTAAAAGTTTTAAAGTATGTGATATTTTTTGTACTTAAGTACGAAAAGTATTTTTTTGATATCAAACATATTTAAGTATTGAAAGTAAAAGTACAAGTAAATGTAAAATACAAAAGGAGCAAAAAATATAATTAAATTGTTATATACAGTTTGAGCAGCATGATTATGTTCAGTTTTAACTTTCTTACATTTTGTTTCTTTGAATTAAAAAATGGCTAAATGTTTATTGTAATTTTTAAATATAAAAAATACTAATATATTTATTATACATTGATCGTTCATGTTAATTCATAGTGCATTATAACTAATGTAAGAGACAACTTTAAAATGTAAATGTCGAAATTAACAATGAACAATACTTTTATTAACCTTTTAATTTACAAATGGACTCTTATTTTAAAGTGTTACCATTTCAGTCATGCTTAACTTACCATCTTTACACACAATGGCATAGCATGGGTCTATTATATGTATACTTTCACACATTATTTGCCTCTATTTTAGAAAACTTGATGATCTAATCAAAATGTGTTACAGTGCCAATAAAAAGAACAAATCGAATACATTTCTGATAAATATTTCTGTCGATGCATGATGAGAATACAGTTTAAATATGCAACTTCGCTGGATAACGAATGCATAACTGCGAACAAATGGATATAAACTAATGCAAATGAATGGTAACAATCGTGACATTAAACAGTTGGTGTTTTTGTCACATTGTTTTAACCGCTTGAGGTACTACTAATGTTAGCATCCTCTCAGCCTCGACGGCGAACATACTACTGTTCTCTACTAATGCAGCATCTAACTGAATACTTAATAATGATATGAAAACATGTACTGTAGTGTGTGTATAACATACCGTTTTGTTGTTCGTTTTAAATCCGTTTTTGAAGTGTCCCGCTCTGTACAGTGCGCAGCCTCACGTCACGTGTCAAAACAAACTATACCGAGGCATCAGTGATAGTTTTTATTTCGCCTCTAGAGGTCGCTCTCGTACTGTATAAAGACAGCGCACTCTTCTCAGCCGCTCCAGCAATGGATGCAACCCGGAAAATGAAAACAACCGCGGTTGTGCGAGCACTTGTTGGCAAGAGCTTGCTTGCAGTCTGTGTTCTTCCGACTTTAATTTGTAGTAAGTAACGAAAATGCTTTGGGAAAATGTATCGGAGTAAAAGTATACATTTTATTTAGGAAATGTAGTGGAGTAAAAGTAAAAGTTGACAGAAATATAAAGACTCAAGTAAAGTACAGATTCTCCCAAAAAATACTTAAGTACTGTAATGAAGTATTATTACTTCGTTACATTACACCACTGGATTCAAGTCACCACCCATCACATTACAAGTAGGATGTCTGCATAGCGAACTCATCTCGTTTCTGGTACTGGAGGGACCCACCGTCAACATCATCCTGGGACGCCCCTGGCTCACTCAACACTCTCCGGAAGTCAGATGGGATTTGAAAGAGATTCTGCGATTGAAAGCAGGCTGGACTTCAAAGATGTATTCAGTAAACAGGCAGCCACCAGCTTACCACCTCACCGGCCATGGGACTGTGATATTGATCTGCTGCCTGGGGCCATTCCACCTAAAGGACGTGTATATCCCCTGTCCATCCCGGAGCGCAAGGCTATGGAGGAGTACATCCAGGAGGCTCTCCAACAACAATTCATCCGACCTTCAACATCTCCTGCGGCATCGAGCTTCTTCTTTGTGGGGAAGAAGGACGGAGGCTTGCGGCCCTGCATAGATTACCGAAACCTCAACAGTCAAACAGTCAAACTCCCCTATCCTCTTCCCCTGGTCCCAGCCGCCCTCGAGGAACTCTGTGGGGCCCGCATATTCTCGAAATTGGATCTGCGGAGCGCTTACAACCTCGTTCGTATCCGGGAAGGGGACGAGTGGAAGATGGCCTTCATCACCCTTTCCGGCCACTATGAATATCAGGTCATGCCGTATGGCCTGTCCAAATGTGAGTTCCATCGCCCCACGGGACAGTTCCTCAGATACGTCGTGAGCACTGATGGCATCCAAATGGACCAGGGGAAGATACAAGCTATCCAAACCTGGCCTCTCCCTCAAACTGTCAAGGAACTCCAACGTTTCCTAGGTTTCGCTAACTTCTATCGCAAATTCATCAAGAACTTCAGTATCCTGTCATCTCCCTTAACTTCCATGCTTCGTCGCACGCCCAAGTCTCTGTCCTGGACCGCAGAAGCTCGAGCTGCCTTCTAGATGCTGAAGGATGCCTTTTGCACCGCTCCCATACTCTCTCATCCCAATCCTGATGCTTCCACCACCGGTGTGGGAGCGGTGCTATCCCAACGACACGGAGAGCCTCCTCAACTCCACCCTTGCACATACTTCTCCAGGAAGCTTTCCCCCGTGGAGCGGAATTACGACATCGGCAACAGAGAACTGCTGGCAATCAAACTGGTGCTGGAGGAATGGAGACATTGGCTGGAGGGAGCTCAACATCCTTTTACTGTCATTACAGACCATAAGAGCTTGGAATACCTCCGCTCAGCCAAGAGACTTAACCTTCGTCTAGCCCGCTGGGCCTTATTCACACGATTTCAGTTTACCATCACTTATCGACCTGGAGAGAAGAATGTGAAGGCCGACTCACTCTCATGAATTCATGCTCCGGAAGAACCATCTACACCTGAGCCCATCCTCCCTCCAGCCATACTCGTAAGTCTCATTCAGTGGGACCTGGATAACCAGATACGCGCCGCCACAGTTTCCGAACCCGCTCCGCAGGGAGGCCTAGAAGGTAAAATCTACTTACCGACCACCTTACGGAAGGACCTTCTGGGCTCACTACATGCTTTCCCGGGCTCTGGACACCCAGGCAGCCAGCGAACTCTCTCGCTCCTTCAGGCTCGTTACTGGTGGCCCAGTATGGCCCGAGATGTCTCCCTACACGTCCGAGGATGCTCAGTCTGTGCCATTTCCAAAACTCCATGTCACCTACCCACTGGCAAGCTGGTTCCACTACCCATCCCACATCGCCCATGGTCCTACGTCGGAGTCAACTTTGTCACTGACCTGCGGAACTCAGATGGATTTACGTGTATCCTCGTAACTGTGGATAGATTCTCCAAGGCTTGCAAGTTAATTCCTCTGAAAGGCTTACCTACCGCTATGGAAACTGCAAAAGCTCTCTTCCATCAGCTGTTTCGCAACTTTGGCATTCCAGAGGAAATTGTCTCCGACCGTGGGCCACAGTTCACTTCACGTGTCTGGACTGCCTTCTTCAAACTCCTCAATGTCTCAGTCAACCTCTCTTCCGGATATCACCCCCAGACGAATGGCCAGACTGAGCGGAAGATACAGGAAATAGGGACGTATCTCCGGACCTACTGTCACGACAACCAGAACAGCTGGAACCACTTCCTTCTGTGGGCCGAGTATGCACAGAATTCTCTCAAGCAGACCACTACAGGTCTTACCCCGATTTAGTGCGTACTCTGGTACCAACCACCGTTATTTCCCTGGACGGAGGAACCCTCCAGCTATGTTCCAGCTATTGACCACTGGTTTCGAGTGAGTGGGACTCACCCCATGTACATCTGTAGCATGCTGTGCGGAGACCTAAACACTTCACAGATGCCTGTAGATCCTCTACCACCGTCTATCATCGGGGAGATCAAGTATGGCTCTCAACACGGGATCTGCGTCTCCGCCAGCCCTGCCGGAAGCTGAGTCCCTGCTACATAGGTCCCTTCACCATCGAGAGGCAGATTAATGAAGTCACTTTCCGTCTCCAACTCCCCCCAAGGTACCATATTCACCCATCATTTCACGTTTCACTCCTTAAACCTGTGTCTCCCTCTTCCACAGCACCGGAGGTACCGCCAGTACCTCCTCCTCCCGAAGTCATCGAAGAAACCCTGATCTACAGAGTGGATAAGATCCTGGATTCCCGGCGACGGGGCGGCCGTCTCGAGTACTTAATCGACTGGGAAGGATAAGGTCCCGAGGAAAGGTCTTGGATCCATCGATGTGCTAGATCCTGCTCTTCTAGCCGAATTTTACCAAGCCCATCCGGATCGTCCCGCACCCAGAGGCCGTGGTCGACCCCGTCACCGTCGGAGGGCGTCAGGAGGTCTCAACCTTACCTGGTCGATACTCACCTGATCCTTGGATTCCCCTCTGCCTTCGCTAGCGATCATCTTCAGCTCTGCTCCATGCCCTGGAACAGAGAAAGACTTCAGTATACAGTTAAGACATTATCAAAGACTTTCCATCAATACGTTTGCTTACTTGGATTCTCCTTCGTTTGTGTTGATCTTTCGTTGTTTACAATAAACCTGCCATATTTTAACCATATACTTAAACCTGCCACGACTTTAAGGGGGCAGTCGTGGCCTAATGGATAGAGAGTCGGACTTGTAACCCAAAGGTCATGGGTTCGAGTCTCAGGTCCGGCAGGGATTGACGGTGAGGGGAGTGAATATCCAGCGCTCTCCCCACCCTCAATACCACGACTGAGGTGAGACCCTTGAGCAAGGCACCGTACCCCCAACTGCTCCCCGGGCTCCGCAGCAATGGCTGCCCACTGCTCCGGGTGTGTGTTCACTGCTGTGTGTGTGCACTTGGATGGGTTAAATGCAGAGCACAAATTCCGAGTATGGGTCACCATACTTGGCCACATGTCACTTCACTTTCACTTCACTTCACTTCATATTACCTTCACTTACCTCTGAGTCCCGTGTATGACATAATAATGACTTACAAATTAATCACAATCAATCTTTGCAGGGTAGTCATCAACTCAAAGGTAAAGCACAGTATTACCCTCACAAAACACAATAAGGTTACCACACAACACTAAAATGATGCAGTAATCTTATACCAAACAAAATGATACATAAAACGCTCCAATCTACATCATTTTAAAAACAAAGAAACACTGTAACTTTAAAAATGTCAATTTAACAATATTTTATCATAAATGTTTGTTAAATATTACCCTGTAAATACTGTTTTCATATTCATTGTAAATTATTGGTAATTCATAAACCATTTTACAGTATAATTACATGAGCTATTATATATAACTAGGTAATTAACAATTAACCAAGTTTTTATTGTATCATTTTGTTGTTGTTCTGTTAAAATTAATAATTTTGATAGCACTTTATTTTAAGTCTATTCTAAATGGATGTACTTACTCTAGTAAATAGATACTAACTCTGAACCTAACCCTAAACCTAACCCCACATATATTAAGTCCAAGTTATCATGTATTACTCAGTACTTTCTTTTGTACGTAGTGTACATTGTAAGTGTATATACTGTAAATTAAAATGCAATCAAATATTTTATAAATGTGCGCTACCATAAATAATACCTAATGTGAAATTACATTTATAATACAATAAATACAAATTATATTAATTTTCATAAGTATTGCCAAACTGTACTTACATAAATACGGCCCATTTTATTTCCTCGTCCTGACATGATAGGAAGAACAAGGGCTTTCATCACTGTAAATGTATCCATACCCACCCACACAGAGGCAGGACTGCTGACACCCCACCCCTCAAGTAATATGTTATGAGAATGTAGACAACCATATAACAATTTAACATTACTCAATGAAATTAAATTTAAACTAGCATGTAGTTATCAGTAACATACTAGCTTATCCTAATTAATTCATATAAATATTACCTTATTTTATAAATCATTGCATCTTTGGCAGTGTTATTAAAAGGAAATGGATATCTACTTTTTGCCTCTTTGCTAGAGCTATTACAGGACAAAAGCATATGTTACTTTACTGCCTACAAACATGATCTATGATCAGGTTTCACATGTTCCATTTTACACTGTCTATTCTATTATCTGATGTACTGTAGATGCAAATACATGCACAGCTCTTTGATAATTTTAAAAGGTCATTGACTTCTCAATGGTAAATATCAGTGAAACTGGAAGTAATGACAGTCATGACATGTGATTACCATGTGAGAATGAAAAAAACAAAAAACAAAAAAAAAAACAATTCTGAATCTCTAATCTTCAGTGACATCCACAGTATAAACATTAACGTTCATGAACCGACTGAACTTTTGTAAGAAGTTTACTAAAAAGTCTTCAAAGAAGAGGAACAGCAGTTAAAAAAAAAAAAGGAAAAAGAAAAAAACCTGGCACATACTGTAACTGTGTCAGTTTCTGTTTTTGGGAGGGTCTGATATGTGTTTCAGTTCAGTCTCCTGTGTTTTAGTTTGTTTCTATGGTGTTTCATTTATTTGATAATAATTTACACCTAATATTAAATTTGTTAGTTTCTTTGTGTATTTAAGCCCTGTGTTTTGTTAAGTTCATTGTCCGTTCTCATCATGATTAAATTGGTTGCACCGTTTCTGTGTTTATTCTGAGTTTGTTACTGTTTAGAGTTTTGAAAAAATAAATGAACTGCTGCAATTAAATCCTGCATTTATTTCTACCCTGTTGCAAACATATTGTAACACATACCTGATAGGTCTGCTGTTGAAACTCGGTTCAAAAAGTCATCATGCAATTACACACTACCATAATGTTCAGTATCAAACTTCCATCTAAATTTGGAATCAGTCCACTGGTGCATAACGAAGAAGTCTGTTCCTCAAATTGGTATTTGACGAAAAGGGAAGAATGACTAACTGAAAAGGAAATATAAGAATTACGATACGCAGAACAGAAGTAATATTAACACATTTTTACAAGCACACGTTAAATCACTGGTACGTTAAATACAACTTGACGAACTTCATAGGATTCAAAGGCAGGAGACCGGATCTAAGAGTAGAGAGATGTTCAAACTTTTTGGTATTTTCATGGTAAAGAATTGCTATGTTGAGACCATTGTAAATATCTGACATGAACATTTTTCATAACTCATCAGTCATCTAAAAGGAGAACTCCTGAACTCCCCCCAACAATGTACCTCCTATCTTTATCTCCTATCTAAAAACAGAAACAAACCATTTTATTCTCTACATCATGCTCTTATTCTCATGTACGTCATATTATTCTCAGTATTGTCCTCCACAAATGGATCAGGTGTTTATACAGAGATGCAGAGATGATTGCTTTGTTTAGTGGTCACTCTAACTGCTTCCTACCATATTTGGATGATTTTCTGTATGATATCTGCATATTTTCAATGAATACAATATGAGCAGAAGCAACGTGAGTGAATACTTAGTCAAACAACATACAAATACAAAGAGTGATTAATACAAAAATTTAATTTAATAGAAAAAACAATAAGCAGATTTACACTGATAATAAAAAAGACATGTTATGCATTATCATGTATTAGTGAGAAATGGACACCAAACAATAAGTACATCCCAGGGTGTTTGAGAGCTTTAAATTAAAATTAAGATTACATTAATAGCTTCCTTAACTATGAATTCAGCACAAGTAGTATTAAAGAGTTTACAAGCTTGTCATGATTACAAGCTTTCAGGGCCAGGACATGGTCTTGCAAGGTCCCTGGTCACTTGTCTCTGGAGGCCCCCACATCCTATAGTGATAGATGTCTTATACTACATTAAATGATGGGCAATTTACAAGTTTTGGTAGGTTAACAATAGATAACTAAATAGTGATTAGGGGACTTAGGCTGATGACAATTGGAAGCCTGGGTAACTGGCCCCACTTGCCTGCTCCATAATTCAGCCCTGTAATATCTAAACACAACAGCCTCTAAAAACATGAGGACTTAATATTAAACTCAGTAAAAAGAAGTGCTAAAAAGGGCTGGCAGACCTGACACTTCTGTTAAAACTATAAATATTACAATTGGGGCCATTTTAGCCTGAAAGACATATTTAACAATTTAGTGTGGGCGGACTAATCTTATTACAAACTGATTATAAACAAAAACTGTTGAGAAATTTAAAGTTAAATAATAGGCTAATTTCCTATTGTTCTAAATTAAATTGATTAAATGTAGATCATCTAAAGGTACATCGAAAACAGTAAAGACAGGGTTTAGATGGCCATATATATCCAATATTTAGGAGCTTAAAATCTTTTTTTAATCAGATCACTGTGATTATGAGAATATGTGGTGGTAAACATCAATATAGACTCAAAATAGTCACATTTATCCATAAATTAAAAGCAAATTGTCTACTGAATTTTTAGAGTTCAGTTTTCTGACAAATTGATAAATATATATTTATTTTTAAAATGTTATAAACATAACAAAACCTGACAATGCATAATTACAGTTAAATAAAACATAACTGCTCTCTATTTTATTATACATTCATAACCAATTTCCATTATTTACAACTTCAATAAAGCATTCCATTTCAGAGTCAAACAATAACCTGAATTAAAGGTGATTTTGCTCCAGCAGTTGGCTTATATTTCCATTTTGGAATCAAACTCAAAGTTTCAGTCCAATATAAAAACAAGAATAACAGGCCACAAGAATAATAATAAAAAAGCATCTTAACAACAAATCAGTTACCCAGCCCTGTCCCCTTTTAGCCCACAACTGTCCAAATCTATGTACAACTTTTCATTTAAATAACTACATTTTAATTGTCCTTTGATATAGTATAATTAGTCATTGTACAGTTTAGTTTTGAAACATGTGTTGTCCTGGATCATGTTGACAATCATCTTTTCATACATACGATGTATAGATGACACACTAATAATCCGACTGATCCTCTTTAGAATTTTTAGAAGGGGGCGGCGGGCGCCTTTTGAACGTAGTTTGCGGAGACTGTGAGATAAAGCCTTGGCCAGGTCCTGACCTCCATTCTGAATCTTCCACAGGTGGAGGAGCTGTAGGATGTAACGTTGTGAGGGACAGGTGTTTACCAGGGCCCGTACATCCTCGTCGCTCACTTTCTCACCAGGTAAACTGTCCATCAGGAGCAACAGGTCTTCCAGAGTGAGGTTTTTTACACTGGCACAGCGAGATACCTTCCTCTCACAGTGGTTTACACCTAGGAGAAAGTGGGTGGATTATGTTAGTACTATGAACATAAAGTACCTTGCACAATATATAATAATACATTTTAAATATAATAAATACAGGAGAGGATGTAATTGATATTATGATGGTAGATGATGTCAAAACGTGAACAAATTGTTCACCTTGCTTTAGAACAATTATGTAATACAACATTTCAACTATGAATATAGCAAAAGGACAAACTACATCAAGTTACACACTCTAGTATTCTTTTTTTCTTCCCAATTTTTTTTGTATTAAACTAGGCCTGTATTATTTTCCATATATCTGTATTAGTGCAGTCAATCGTTTAAAAAAATTAACTAATTAATCACACATTTTTTTCTGTAATTAATCACGGTTTTTAATATTTTATATTGTAATAATTTCAGTTACACTACAAATTAATGCAGAAACAACTTAAAAGACACTATATTTTAAATTTAATGGCATCTTTTTATGAATGAAGGCCAGTCTCACTGATACTAATACTGGTACTGATGTCTCTATGACACAGATTTTTTTTTTTTAATTAATTATAGACATTCAACATTACAATATAACAGAAAGCTATCAATTTCACATATTATAATAAATTTACCTGTGGCCTTCCTATCTGTCTAACATAGGAAATATGCAGAAATTGAATAAAGTTATCAAACACTTTACAGTCTTCACTGCATATATATATATATATAAATTAAATATAGATTAATCCTTATTAAAGCTACAATTTTCTCTGTTTCCTTTGTTCTTTGAGTTAAATTAATGACAGACATCACAGCATCTGGTTTATAAGGCTGCTTTGTCTTCAAGACCTGCCGCTGCAGAACATGACGCGCATCTCACTTGAAGTTTATTTAAGACGTTATTTAACCCATTTAAGACTGCTCCTGCGAGGATACTCTGGCACGCGTCTTTCTGTGCACACAAGTCATGTGTGTATCACACAGACACAACATTTACAGACAGCGCGTTCATGTTTGTCTTGTGGCACTAGCAAATTATGACAGAAAAAAAACAGATTCTGCATTAATTGCCTCAATTTTGACAGCCCTAATCTGTACATAAAATCCACAAAAAAATGTCCAAATGCAAATAATGTCAAAACACGTCAGGTGCAGGTGACTTGAGCAATACAAGCTCTTCATCTAGTCAACAATCCAACATAAAGTAACATTTTAATGTAGAATGTTTTAATGTAGAATCTTTTTTGTTTAAGTAGTTTTTTTTAGGAGATTTACAGTAATAGTTTGATCTTTCATCGACTGAAGTTTTATGGGTTTCAATTCTTTAAATCTTTTGAACTAGGATTACATGTAAACCACATTAACACAACATAAGAGAAAAATAGCCTTTAAGATTGCTAATGCTTGTACTTTCTCACTTGTATTCATGCTAACGATGCTGGTGACCACTTATGGTTTAACACTGAAAGGCTCTAAATTCACTAAAATCAGTTTTGCCATCTTTTTTTATTTTAATTTGTTTATCTCCAAGTCTCTTAAATCTATATAAGCCAAACTGAGATGATGACCTTGGATGATGCTGAGGAGTTTGTCTTGGTCCTTATTTTGTTCTCTCCAGAGACGGAGCAGATGTAGTGCCTGCTGCTGAGGACTGCAGCTTTTCTTCAGCCTTTCAACACTCTTCCAGTCCACTTTGCGTCCTGGAAGGCTCTCAGAAAGATGCTCCACAGGGACAGAGGCCAAAGGAGGTGATGCAAGGAACTGAAATATTGCTTCCTCGCATAGTGTAATTTCTGAAAGGTGATGAAAGAGAGGTGTGGGAATGGTTATGGACATGGAAGCATGATAAACACACAAAGTTTTGCAGAAACAAAACAAAAACAGATACTTGTGTCAATGAACCATATCAGTATCTCAGCTACTCTGTACTCCTTTAGCCCATAGATTCTCATGTTTCAATACAGAAATAAGCCAAACCTTTATGTTTGATCTTGTTCAT
This sequence comes from Anabarilius grahami, assembly GCA_003731715.1. Lineage (NCBI taxonomy): Eukaryota > Metazoa > Chordata > Actinopteri > Cypriniformes > Xenocyprididae > Anabarilius > Anabarilius grahami. Next base: position 2,719,160 of record RJVU01050431.1, on the reverse strand, counting down.
GTAAATAAACTGCACTTGGGTTCATCAAGACTTTCCTCCAGTGGAATGCTTACAGAATACTTGACCACCAACCATGAACCCAGCATTTGCCCTGCTTCGTCTACGTCAAGGCCGTCGCCCCATAGAGGACTATGTTGCAGAATTCTGTGAACTTTCTTGAGAAATGAACTTCAATGATGTTGCACTTAAGGACATCTTTCGAGTGGGTTTAAAGGAACCTATCTGCTCAAGGCTACATGGAGGGAAAATCCACTGGTCACTGGAGGAGTACATTGATCATGCCTTGCTGTTGAGTGGATCATCATATACTGTGGGTTTGGTGGAGGAGCCCCACAAACCTGCAGTACCCTCCAAGCCAGAGCCCTCGCCATGCCAAAGTCTCATCACGTCATGGCTACCACACCAGAGTGCCTCCATGCCCCTACTGTCATGTCTGGAGTTGTTCACGCCACAACTACCACACGAGAGTCTGTTCACGTCATATCTGCCAAGCCAGAGACTGTTCACGTCATGCCTGCCCAGCCAGAGCCTGTTCACGTCATGCCTGCTCAGTTAGAGACTCTTCACGTTATGCCTGCCAAGTCTGAGTCTCTTCACGTCATGCCAGTCACTGAGCCCTCAGCCAAGATGGCTGCCACGCCTGAGCCCTCAGTTAAGATGGCTGCCACACCCGAGCCCTTTAGCCAAGATGACTGCCACACCTGAGCCCTCAGCCAAGAGGGCCACCACGCCAGAGTCTCCAGAGTGTGCAGCACTAGCCATTATGGTCACTACTATTATGTGTGTTTGGGATACGCATGCATCCTCCTTAGAGGGGACTCCAGGCCCTGACCAGCATCCAGAGGAGACTCCAGCCCCTGACCAGCGTCCAGAGGGGACTCTAGCCTACATGCAATGCCATGGTTCCCTGAACTGCCTGCACTGCCAGGCCCGCCACTGCTATGCCCTAGTCCATGTCCTGTTCCCCTGCAAGGACCTAGCATATGTCGTAGTTTAGATATATTTTTCAAGATGGAAGAACGTGGTTATACAGATGCTAGAAACATGGCTTTCAAATGAAAGATTGGTATCAAAGAGCACACCCAGGTTGCTAACTGACGACATAGACTTAACAGAGCAGCCATCAAGTGTAAGACAGTATTCTAGGTTTTTACGAGAAGAAGTTTTTAGTCCAAAAATTAGAATCTCAGTTTTTTCTGAATTTAGTAGTAAGAAATTACTGGCCATCCAATTTTTTATATCAGCTATGCATTCCGTTAATTTTGTGAATTGGTAAGTTTCCTCAGGGCTCGAAGAAATTTAGAGCTGAGTATCATCAGCATAACAGTGAAAACTAATGCTATGCTTTCTAATGATATCTCCCAAGGGTAGCATGTACAGAGTGAAAAGCAACCGTCCTAGAACTGAGCCTTGAGGTAGTCCATATTGAACTTATTGATATATTGATTGACATATTGATGTCAATATGACATCTCATCATTAACTACTACAAATTGATAACGTTCAGATAAGTAAGATTTGAACCATGCCAATGCAATTCCACTAATGCCAACATAATTTTCAAGTATATTCAAAAGAATATTGTAGGATTATACCTCAATTACAGAAAGTGTGTAGTGTTTGGTATGGTTGTGATGGATGAATTCTTTCCAGTAGTTTGATGCAAAATTTATTTATGTAAGATGTACGACTTTTGAACCAGCAAAGTTAACTTCTCAAAGTTCTGACCAAAATCCCTAAAGTTTGAGAACAATAGGACTGTAAGGACATTATGCTAATTACATACAAGAACAGGAGAACTGGGCGTAGGACCCACCCAAAACAGGACCTGATTGGCTAAAACACTCGGAAAGGCGGAACCAACTCCTTGAGACGCCGAGAGACACCCACGCAGCAACGCATAAACCCTACAACTCTTCAATGAAGACTCCATTTTCTGCAAAGCCAACTATTTCCCCACGGGACGTCGTCCTACAGAACTCTTGACCGAGCAACGCCGTTTCCTTCAACTCCATCACGAAAGGAACACGCGCTTACAGGAGCAGCCAACGCAAGTAACACGGGTCTCCTAATTTTGCTAAGCTCGTGCAATTTTTATTAAGCAAATGAAATTATGGTTGAATTGCTAGTGTATTAATTCTCTCAAGTTACGGTCAAAGAAAACTGTTAAAACTAGACAATTGGGGAATCCATTCACCTCCAGATAACATTATACATTTCCCTGTAACTGAATGAATGAGTGTGTGTGCGTATATTTTCATTAGATTAGTTTGTGTGTAGTAGATTAGTTCAATAAAGTCTTGTTTGATTTTTCACACATACAAGTGTCTTGTGCTGTGGTTACCAAATTGCTGCCTTAAACTAAAGATCGTGCTACCTTTGCTAATATCAGTAATTATAATTAAAATATTATTACCGTTGGCCACGGGATAATATTTTATCCAGAATTAGTAAAATACTTTAACCTCAATTTTTGGGTGGACGAATAATTGATGAAGTGTTAAATATTAATTCTGAATCATTTACAGTTAATTCGGCTCTGATTTACTGTAATTTAATTACACTTTTTATTAATTAATTGGGTTAATTCTTACAATATTGTGGTCGACAGTGTCAAAAGCAGCACTGAGATCTAGTAACACTAATAGAGAGATACAACCACGATCGGATGATAAGAGCAAATAATTTGTAACTCTAATGAGAGCAGTCTCAGTACTATGGTACGGTCTAAATCCTGACTGGAAATCCTCAAAGATACCATTTCTTTCCAAGAAGGAACGTAGTTGTGATGATACTGCCTTTTCTAGTATTTTTGACAGAAAAGGGAGATTTGATATCGGCCTGTAATTGACTAATTCTCTAGGATCAAGTTGTGTTTTTTTAATAATAGACAACTTAAGTTTTTGGTATGTATCCTAGTGATAAAGATGAATTAACAATATTAAGAAAAGGATCTATGACCACTGGAAGCATCTCTTTCAATAGGTATAGGGTCTAACATACATGTTGATTTTGATGATTTAATAAGTTTAGACAATTCTTCATGTCCTGACCTAAAGCAACGAATGAATGGAATTTTTCCTCAGGGACACTACAGTGCACTGTCTGACGTGATACTGTAGTAGACGGTTGCATGGTTTTAATTTTCTCTCTAATATTATCAATCTTGCAAGTAAAGAAGTTCATAAAGTCATTACTGCTGTGCTTTTTGGAAACATCAGAAGTTGAAGCTCTATTTCTCATACATTTTTGCCACTCTATCAAATAAATACCTAGGGTTGTGTTTATTTTCTTCTAAGAGATTTGAGAAATAAGCAGATCTAGCAGTTTTTAAGGCCTTTCTGTACTCAATCATTCTCTCTCTCCACGAAATGCTAGTTTTGTTTTCTTCCAGCTGTGCTCCATTTTTCTGGGCAGCTCTCTTAAGAGCCTGAGTGTGCTCGTTTGTACCACGGCGTTGGATTAGTTTCCTGAATCTTCTTTAAGCGCAAAGGAGCAACTGAGTCTAATGTGCTGGAAAAGAGTCAATAGTTTCTGTTGCAAAATCAAGGTCTTCTAAGCTGTCTGGTATGCTAAGGGGATGAAACTAATCAGGAAGATTATTTATAAAGCAATCGTTAGTGGTAGAAGTGATGGTTCTACCATATTTATGGCTGGGTGGTGGTTTTGCAGCCTTGGCTAAATGTAGTATACACGAGACTAAATAATGATCTGAGATGTCATCGCTCTGCTGCAGAATTTCAATGGCATCAATATCGATTCCATGTGACAATATTAGATCTAAAGTATGATTACGAAAATGAATGGGTCCTGACACAAGTTGTCTAACTCCAATAGAGTTTAGAATGTCTGTAAATGCCAATCCCAATGCGTCTTTATCATTATCTACATGGATATTACATGGTTCAACGCTGCTGCCTGCTGTCTNTGTAGCACCATCTTGTATATGTTACATATTACCACGCTTGCTTGTACAGCTTATTTTTAACCACTTATCTTTTTTCTGTGCTTCTAATATGTAAAGCTGCTTTGAAACAATTACCAATTGTAAAAAGCGCTATATAAATAAATTTGACTTGACTTGACTTGACTATTAAAATCACCAACAACAAGGACTTTCTCTGCAGCCAGTACTAAATCTGATAGAAAATCAGCAAATTCTTTAATAAAGTCTGTATGGTGCCCTGTAAATAGTAGCCAGCACAAATGTCAACTTACATAACGTTTGAAATGGTACATGTTGGTAGACAAAGCGCACAATGACGGGGAATCCAACAAACAGACTTTTAAATGAAAATAAACAGGAGTACAAGGAAAAACCAACCATAACCACAAACGAGAACTGTAAGGAGCAACCTTGCGCCTCAAAAGAGTCCAACCGGGGAGGGGGGGTGGGCANCACCCTAGAAGGCAGAGGGCAGGAGCTAACCGGTGGGATGTCTCCAGGGCGGTACAGGCTACTCAGGGGGCCAGGGCGGTGCCGGTAACTCAGGGGTCCAGGATGGTGCCGATAACTCAGGGGGCCAGGACGGCGCTGACAGTTCAGGGGGCCATGGTGGTGCAGGCAGTTCAGGCCCTTCAGGAGGCCATGGCGGATCGGGCTCCGTGGCCTAGACCTTTGACCCAGCCATGCTGATCGGAGTCATATCTCAAGCTGGCTTGTGGGTTGGAGCTGGCTTAGAAACTAGAGCGGGCTCAGGGACGGGAGCGGAGTCGGGAGCAGACTCGGGGACTGGAGCCATCACTGGATGCTGGTCAGGGGCTGGAGCCATCACTGGACACTGGTCAGGGGCTCGAGTCATTGTGTGGTTGGCCCAAACACACACAAATGCAAGTGCCAAGACTCGGGACGATTCTGGGCTCTGACCAGTAGTTGATCAGCCAGAAGTCCTCTAGTAGCTCTGGAGAGGACTTAGACATGGTGGGTGTCTTGGCTGAGGGCTCAGGCATAGCGGCGGCCATCTTAACCGAGGGCTCAGGCGTGATGGCGGCCATCTTGACCGAGGGCTCTGGAGTGGCGGCCATCTTGTGATGAGGCTCTGGAGTGGCAGCCAGAGGTGGTCCTCTGCCAGGATGGTGTTGTAATGGTCGGTTCTTCTGTAATGGTACATGTTGGTAGACAAAGCGCACAACGACACAGAATCCAACAAACAGACTTTTAATGAAAATAAACAGGAGTACAAGGAAAACCAACCATAACCACAAACAAGAACCGACAAAGACTGAGGGAGAACACAGGGAATATATACAGAGGAGCAAACGAGACTAATCAACAAGACACACCTGAACTAAGGATACTAATCAATCTGTAACCAAGGAGACAAACAAGTGGCAGGAAACTGAGAACAAAAGAACATGTGACACAGAAAACATAAACAGAACCCTGACAACGTTACATAAAGCACTATCACTTCGAAGAAATTATATTGAAGGACTTTTGAGTAATACTGAAGATATTACTATAAATAACAGCAACACCTCCCCCTTTGCCTTTCTGACGAGGATTGTGTCAATAATCGTAACCTTGAGGGCTGGACTCATTTAAAGTAATGTAATCATACTTTAAATTAGCAAAATAAGCATATATTATTTAAATACCAATGTAGTGGGGTCTATTTTTTTTATCAGTTTTATTTTGATAAACATGACACAATATAATGTCACGACTACATGAAAAGAGCTTTAACTGTTATACTGTTATACAGATTTGTGAGCATTAGTGGAACTGAAGTTTTCAGAATAAACACGAAACATGTGATCGTTGTCATGCGGTGAAACCGGGCAATTGTGGAACAGTGGTGTCGTCATCAGAGCCCGTGCAGCCGCTCTTGAGAAACTGCGCTGGCTGACTCAGTGACTCTGACACTGTGTGCAGCTGAAATCAGCCACGCACATTTAGTATAGCTAATTGAAACATCTCCCTTGGAAATAAATGAATGCGTCATTGAAAGTTATGCAGCTAAATATAGTGAACCCTGTTGAAAGCGCAAATTCTTACTTCACTTAAACCTGTTCTCATATCCATAGCTTAGACCGCTTGCTGCTGCATAAACAAAATTGCATAAATTCTGCTGCTTATATGCTTAGTAATTCATGTGGATGTAGATGCCTACAGCGCACCTGCCTATCCTCTGCTGTATTCTGGCAAGAAGAGGACAAGGACTTTTCTAAAAGAGCAAATTGTTTCAAATGCCATTCTGCAAGTGCCCTTGTATTAGTCTTATCCAGCTGATGGGCACAAGAGCTGCATCTCTTGCCTAAGTCACAGGAATACTGTTCCCTTTCAAAAGGTTATCACACTGTGTCTGACAAAACGCTATGGGAAACGCGACACCCAACAAACAAAATAACGTTGTAAAAACTTTTTTTTTTTCACATTGTGAAAAGGTCGTGATAACATTCTAATCAGACGTATTTAATACGACAGATGTCGGGTTTTTTTTACGTTATAAATACGTTTTTTCACAACGTTGCAGAAACGTCTTTATAACGTTTTCATCACGTCTGAATGTCTCCTTGCAACGTTTTAAAAACGTACTTACCACGTCCAAACTGGTACTTCACATGCTGCCTTAAAAATGTTTTCTTTAGTGTTACCATTCCAAATAAAATGACTAAAACCATATAAAACAAATATATAAAACAATATAACTGAAAGATAAATACATTAATTGGTGTATTTTATATTTCTTTATAATTCGTCATAAGCTACAACATTTCTGTAAATCTGAATATTCAGCAGCACTTTTTTACATTTCACCACCTTACCTGTAGTGCGGACCTCTGGTTGTCCATTGTATAAGCCTACATTAACATATATGTAGGCCTAATAATTTATACTACACACAAATTTTGTCACTCGTATTTATTCACAAAATATAAAAAAGTAACATGATATGAAAAAAATGTAAATAAATAAAACACATGAAAATTATGCAATGACTGGCGAATTTAAATATGGGATCATTAACAAATTCCAATAAATTTCAGAGCACAGATGTTTTAACAGAAGAAAAAAACAACATTTCATTTGTAAATTGTAAAGTATTTCATTTTAACTAGATACAAATTATTTTATTGCGATTATTATAATAATTATATTTTAATCTTATTACTTGTTTGCACTAAAACTAATACTTANAAAAAAAAAAAAGGTATAAAAATAAAAAAAAAAAAAAAAAAAAAAAATATATATATATATATATATATAAAATATAATAAATATATATAAAATAAAAGGTTTATAATGGCTATTATTGTTCAATAAATACCTGATTTTGAGAATCTGTATGTTAGCGATTACTTGATTTTTTTTTTCAGTGCTTTCATTGCAGGTTACATTGTTATGCCAGTAGGTGGCAGCTAGGAATTGTCTTAATGAGATAGTAAACCCAAAAATGAAAATTATGTCATTATTATTACTCACCCTCATGCCATTCTACAATATTAAGACCCAATACTAATATTAATAGACCCGCTGTACTGTTTTAAACATGTTTTAGTACCTCTCTGGGCACTGAAAGTGTAAATTAAAGGATTAGTTCACTTTCTGAATGACAATGTCATGATAATTTACTCATCCCCATGTCATCCAAGATGTTCATGTCTTTCTTTCTCTGTTAGAAAATAAATTACGGTTTTTGATGAAAACATTTCAGGATTATTCTCCTTATAATGGACTCCAGACTGTTGAAGGTCAAAATTACAGTTTCAGTGCAGCTTTAAATGATACCAGATGAGGAATAAGGGTCTTATCTAGCGAAATGATCGGCCATTTTTTTTTAAATACAACTGTATATGCTTTATAAACACAAATGATTGCCTTGCGAGTGCTTCCGTGTTCTGTATTCTTCAAAAAGTATGTCCTACACCTTCCATATTCAACTAACGGAACGAAGGTGGTGCCAGTTCCGTTTTTTTTCTGTAAGTAGAATAGGGAAGGCATAGGATATACAGCGTAAGCACTCGCAAGGCAATCATTTGTGTTTATAATGCATATACAGTTGTGTTTTTAAAAAAATGGCTGATCATTTAGCTAGATAAGACCCTTATTCGGCATCTGGTATCATTTAAAGCCTTTTAAAGCTGCACTGAAACTGTAATTTCAATCTTCAGCCGTCTGGAGTCCATTGAAGTCCACTATAAGGAGAATAATCCTGGAATGTTTTCATCAAAAACCTTAATTTCTTTTCTAACGAAGAAAGAAAGACATGAACATCTTGGATGACATGGGGGTGAGTAAATTATCAGGACATTGTCATTCAAAAAGTGAACTAATCCTTTAACTTGCTGGCAATGGAGGCCTCACTGAGCCATCGGATATCAGCAAAAATATTTTAATTTGTGTTCCGAAGATCAACAAAGGTCTTACGAGTGTAGACTGACACGAGGGTGAGTAATTAATGATATCATTTTCATTTTTGGGTGAACTAACCCTTTAAGTGTTGATCCAAGCAGTTATAATGCCGAATTCTGTAACCCATTAAATTATGTGACCCTAGTAGGTTATGAGGGTAGGTTATGGAAATTAACTATGGTTTTACCATGATTAAAAGCAAAAAAATATAGTCATTGTAGTAATTCCATGGTTACCACAAATGAACCATGGTTTTGCTACAAAAACAGTTTTAACTATGGTATTTGTGTGATTATACAAATGGTAATCAATACGCCAAAAAAAACCCTAAAAAAACACACACATGGTTTACTATAATAAAACCATGGTTAATTATCAAAAGGGTAGAATTAGGGTTGGGTTTAGTAAAAGGTCAGATTAGGTCAATGCAATGCCTATAGTCATATGATTTGGTGGGTCACAGAATTCGACACAACACCAGAAAGAAATAAGGTTATAAACAATTGCCTGCATGCACCTAATTCTGAAGCGAACAAATAATATGCTAGTAGACAGCAATCCATATGAGAAGTCTGGTGTTGAAGGTGGATCTGGAACCGATTTCTGTCCAGGTTGTCACAGCATCTTTTGTCCTCACAAACTGCCCTGAAATGCAATTCACACATCAACAATGATTGTTATTAATATAATGTGAGGCTTCAACAAAATGTAGTATTCAATGTCAGGTTTATTAAAAAAATATATATATATAGAACAGAGGTGTAAAGAGAAAGAATAATATACAGAACATATATATATATATATATGTGTATGTGTGTGTAAAAAAAAAGTCTTAAGATGCCAGAATTTACATTTGTAGCTTTACTTATTTAGTATTCCTCATACAATGTCATTTAATTATGTTTGGACGTAATAAATATAAATGTATACATCTGACGCTCCTGAAATCACAGTGCAATTTTAATCAATATTTATTTACCGTGAAATATCAAAACATGTTTGAAATGACGATAGTTTTAGCTATAGACTGTAGGTTTCAGCCCATTTTCACACTCCATGACGTCACCGATTAACAGTCATACTTTTATATTATATTTCTAATCATCCATTGACAAATTGCCAGAAAATCATTTACAAAACTATCAAAACCTCTTATCTACACATAATATATGATTAAAAGCCCAAACTTTCATAAATAAGAGCTCAAGTCAATAGTTAGCCTACCACTTATAGTTAGCTTAACGGTTGATGCTAACGATCTTTTTCCAAAGACAAGAAACCTTTTCTATAAAGAAAATATTCAACAGAAGCTTGTCAATTACATGTATGAAAGTGTCAGGAACAGTTGTACGTATTATTTGTGTAATTTTAGGACCTAAACTTACCTGAAAGCAGTGAAAACAACAGTGTCAGACCGTGCTCCTGCTTGTCACTTGTCAGTTGGTTGAGTTGCCGCCCCGTTTCCATGGTGACTCCAATCCGAGCGCACGCCGATTAAACATGTCAAAAGTTAAGCAGCTATCGTTTACATATGCATGTAAACTGAAAACATTACATACTGATGGAGTCAGTTACCAGAAAAAGGTCCTGAAACTTGATAACGTATTGTAGGCCTATAGTAGACCTATGTTGGACTACTATCAAACTGTGGAATGAGAAAGCTGTATTGAGATTGTAAAACAATGTTTGAAGTCAGTTTATATCAGGCTATAGTAATATGATATAATATAATATAATATAATATAGCTTTAGAATACTTTTTTCTTTTTGACTAAAGAAAACATGTTTTATGTATACCAGAAATGATAAACGTGGTGTAGAAATAAAAGTAGGCTATTGCAAAACTAAAAAAATAAAATAAAATAAAATAAAAAACAGCGTTTTGGCCCTAGCATCTTTGTTTTGACATGGTTGTATTTTGGTACTGTCATGATGTTTTTTAAACGTGGTATTCCAACGTGCAGATTACGTTATTTTAACACTTGAATAAAACGTCTCCCAAAAGTTGCAATTTGGTATAGTTTCGTTTTCGTAGTAGACAAACGTGATATTAACGTTTTTTGACTAGCTACTTAAAGAAAACATACCAGCTTGGTATTTTCACAACGTTTTTAAAACGTGTCATTTTGGTTACATTATTTTGTATTTCAAAAAAACGTTTTTAAAACGTTGTACTACAACATTACCTAATTGCAACCTAAATACAACGTTGTGAAAAGTTGTAAAAACGTTTTGTGTTTGCTGGGCAATTGCACTGGCAGGCGACAGCCTATGACGTTGGTATAAACGGGCACCTGAGAAACAAGTCATCCCCTTCTTCTTTGTCTTCAGGAGCCATTTGTTTGTATGTGCATGCAAGACAGAAATGCCATGGGTGGAGCGCATTGGCTCCTCGAGCAAGCTGCATGTGCTAATTTGATGCATTCAGGAGACTACTACTGAAAGGGACTGGTAAGAAGATTTGTTCTTTGATTCTCACCTGAGAGACAGTAGTCAGCGTTTGCACGAGCGCATTTGGCTCTTGAGGGAGTTGAAGGCACTCATAGCAATGCATTCGTGGCAGCAGACTCTGTTGCTTGTTTCTCTATAGAGTGATAAGAATCTAGTGTTTGAACAGAGAGCATTTGGCTCTCGAGGGAGTTGAATGCATGCTTTGTAATGTGGTCACGGTGAGAAGCTCCACCTATGTCAGCACGTTGAAAAGGAGTTGAAAGTGCTCATAGCGATGCATTCATGGCAGTAGACTCTGTTCTTGATTTGTTGAGAGATTGCGTTTGAACGTAGCATGTTCAGCTCTCAAGGGAGTTGAATGTATGCTATGTGATGTGGTCGCTATGATTGACTCTCTCTTAACCAGTGGTTCAGGTTCCGCGGCCGCCGGTTTGATCAGTTTTTGCCATTTCCAGACATTGTACTTTAACAAACTCCTCCTAGAGCTTTAATCAGATCAACATCCTATTTGGTCAGTTTAATCTAAAGGCCTTAGCCTCAAAGCGTCACATGGTACCGAAGTCGGTACTTTTGACAACTCTAGTACAATCTGCTCCAAACTTCACATGTTTGATAATAGTCCTGGTCTGAAGACATCTATATAGCAATATTCAGTTGTAGTCAAAGCACCATCTGCTGGCAGCAGGAAGTGTGGCACATCAAAATGACTTATTTCTCCATATTTCTCCATTATTTACCCGCTCAAATGTACGTCTCGCCCACTGTTCACTGTTTTCATAAGGCCACTGGGTGGCGGCAGCCCCATGTGCGAGGGCCCTTTCAACACTGCTTGCAGCTTTAATTTCATTTATCTCTTTATTCTCTTGTATTTATTTGTGCTATCATTTGCAATTTATTTGTTCTTATTTTGTTACCGGCTGTTTTTTGTAAATTATTATGAGATAATAATAAAAATATCTATATGGCAGTATATATGGTCTCTTAACCATGCTCTCACTGATGTTGAAAGACGATTCTGTCAAACAGATCATGAAGCACTCACAATTGTGTGGAGTTTTTCACCTTTAAATCTACGGAAATGCATTCACACTGATAATAGAACCCAAACCCCTCAAGCTCATCTGTAACAATACTACCCACCAAACCACCCTCGGGGGGAGCAACGTTGCGCAATTCTGAGCACTTTTTTCAGGGTCTGCATTAATCGTTCAGCAGAATGGTATGCCTGTGACATATTCAGTTCGAGGGGGTAGATTTAAATATGTCACAGGCATAACATGGACGGTTTGTTGAGGAACTGTGCTACTGGCTGTCGTGTTGATGATGTCTTCACAATGGATGATCTAGTCGACTCGATCTCTGCTGATACTTCAGGGCTGTGTTGTGGTCGTGTCATGGCTCCGGTCCTTGGTCTCCGCTGGATACGACCCGGATCCGGTTGACTACGGTAAACCTCGGGATAAACAGAAAGACTAATATTAGCGTAGATGCCATTCTTTTTCTGATGTAACGAGTACATCTGGTGTTATAGAAAGTGTTCCCGGTTCTGGCTGACCTATTTTATGCAGCCTAATAATCCTTTAACGGATTTGAAAATATAAATTGATAATGTGTTATGTGTATGCCAGGTTAAAGAGATACGTTTTTAGTCTAGATTTAAACTGACAGAGTGTGTCTGCATCCCGAACAATGCGGGATGCAGATTTCTTATTTATCAAGCGGGAGGAACAACCACCCAGTAGAGCGTTACAGTAATCTAGCCTTGAGGTCATGAACGCATGAACTAACTGTTCTGCATTTTTCATTGAGAGCATATGTCGTAGTTTAGATATATTTTTAAGATGGAAGAATGCGGTTTTACAGATGCTAGTAACATGGCCTTCAAATGAAAGATTGGTATCAAAGAGCACACCCAGGTTCCTAACTGACGACGAAGACTTAACAGAGCAGCCATCAAGTGTTAGACAGTATTCTAGGTTATTGCGTGAAGAAGTTTTCGGTCCAAAAATTAGAATCTCTGTTTTTTCTGAATTTAGTAGTAGGAAATTACTGGTCATCCAGTTTTTTATATCAGCTATACATTCTGTTAATTTAGCGAATTGGTAAGTTTCGTCAGGGCGCGAAGAGATATAGAGCTGAGTATCATCAGCGTAACAATGAAAACTAACGCCATGCTTCCTAATGATATCTCCCAAGGGTAGCATGTACAGAGTGAAAAGCAACGGTCCTAGTACTGAGCCTTGCGGTACTCCATATTTAACTTGTGATTGATATGACATCTCATCGTTTACTACTACAAACTGATAACGGTCAGATAAGTATGATTTGAACCATGCCAATGCAATTCCACTAATGCCAACATAGTTTTCGAGTCTATTTAGAAGAATATTGTGATCAATAGTGTCAAATGCAGCACTAAGATCCAGTAACACTAATAGAGAGATACAACCACGATCTGATGATAAGAGCAAATCATTAGTAACTCTAATGAGAGCAGTCTCAGTACTATGGTACGGTCTAAATCCTGACTGGAAATCCTCACAGATACTATTTCTTTCTAAAAAGGAACATAGTTGTGATGAAACTGCCTTTTCTAGTATTTTTGACAGAAAAGTGAGATTTGAAATCGGCCTGTAATTGACTAATTCTCTAGGATCAAGTTGTGGTTTTTTAATAAGAGGTTTAATAACAGCCAGCTTAAAAGTTTTTGGTACGTATCCTAGTGATAAAGATGAATTAACAATATTAAGAAGAGGATCTATGACCTCTGGAAGCATCTCTTTCAATAGCTTAGTCGGTATAGGGTCTAACATACATGTGGATGATTTTGATGATTTAACAAGTTTAGACAATTCTTCCTCTCCTAAAGCAGTAAATGAATTGAATTTTTCTTCAGGGACACTACAATGCACTGTCTGACACAATACTGTAGTAGACGGTTGCATGGTTATAATTTTTTCTCTAATATTATCAATCTTGCAAGTAAAGAAGTTCATAAAGTCATTACTGCTGTGCTCTTTGGAAACATCAGAAGTTGAAGCTTTATTTCTTGTTAATTTAGCCACTGTATCAAATAAATACCTAGGGTTGTGTTTATTTTCTTCTAAAAGTTTTGAAAAATAGGCAGATCTAGCAGTTTTTAAGGCCTTTCTGTACTCAATCATTCTCTCTCTCCACGAAATGCGAAATACTTCTAGTTTTGTTTTCTTCCAGCTGCGCTCCATTTTTCTAGCTGCTGTTTTTAGGGCCCGAGTGTGCTCATTGTACCATGGCGTTGGATTAATTTCCTTAATCTTTTTTAAACGCAAAGGAGCAACTGAGTCTAATGTGCTGGAAAAGACAGAGGCAATAGTTTCTGTTGCAACATCGAGGTCTTCTAAGCTGTCTGGTATGCTAAGGCGATGAAACTGATCAGGAAGATTATTTATAAAGCGATCTTTAGTGGTAGAAGTGATGGTTCTACCATATTTATGGCAGGGAGGCAGTTTAGCCGCTTTAACTAAATGTAGTATACACGAGACTAGATAATGATCTGAGATGTCGTCACTCTGCTGCAGAATTTCAACGGCATCAATATCGATTCCATGTGACAATATTAGATCTAAAGTATGATTACGACAATGAGTGGGTCCTGACACGTGTTGTCTAACACCAATAGAGTTTAGAATGTCTGTAAATGCCAATCCCAATGAGTCTTTTTTATTATCTACATGGATATTAAAATCACCAACAACAAGGACTTTATCTGCAGCTAGTACTAATTCTGATAGAAAATCGGCAATTTCTTTGATAAAGTCTGTATGGTGTCCTGGTGGCCTGTATACAGTAGCCAGCACAAATGTCAACTTACATAATGTTACGTAAAGCACCATCACTTCGAAGGAATTATATTTGAAAGACTTCTGGCTGATACTGTAAATATTACTATAAATTACAGCAACACCTCCCCCTTTGCCTTTCTGTCGAGGATTGTGTCGATAATCATAACCTTGAGGGCTAGACTCATTTAAAGTAATGTAATCGTCCGGTTTTAGCCAGGTTTCTGTCAAACACAGCACATCTAGATTATTGTCTGTGATAATATCGTTCACAATAAGTGCTTTTGAAGAAAGTGATCTAATATTTAACAACCCAAGCTTTATCATTTGTTTATCATTATTATCTCTATTTTTTATTTGTTGAACATCAATTAAATTTTTACCATTAAATGGGTTTGGAAGTTTTTTGTTTTTACTAATTCGGGGTACAGACACAGTCTCTATGTGATAATATCTAGGTGCGAGAGTTTCTATGTGTTGGGAATTATCTGACTTCTGTAACGTGAGGCAGCTAGCAGACGGTCGGTTTAGCCAGTCTGTCTGCTTCCTGTCCTGGGCCCCAGTTTGTCATGTTTTAGTTCTAAGACTATGTGCCATATTACTAGAGAGAAGAGCAGCACCATCCCGAGAGGGATGAATACCATCTCTTTTCAACAGGTCAGGTCTGCCCCAAAAACTTTTCCAATTGTCTATGAAACCTATATTATTCTGCGGACACCACTTAGACAGCCAGCCATTGAGTGATGATAATCTGCTAACTATCTCATCACTCCTACGAACAGGAAGGGGACCAGAGCAAATTACTTCTCCTGACATTGTACTTGCGAGTTCACACACCTCTTTAATGTTAATTTTAGTGATCTCCGACTGGCGAAGTCGAACATCATTTGTGCCGACGTGAATAATAATTTTAGAGTATTTACGATTAGCATTAGCCAGCACTTTTAAATTTGCTTTGATGTCAGGTGCTCTGGCTCCCGGCAAACATGTGACTATGGTGGCTGGTGTCTCTATTTTCACGTTCCGTGTAATAGAATCGCCAATAACTAGGGCACTTTCAACAGGATTCTCAGTGGGTGCGTCACTGAGTGGGGAGAACCTGTTTGATGTTCTTATTGGAACGGAAGAGTGGTGTTTTCCGCGGCTAGGCCGCCTCACCGTTACCCAAGTGCCCTGCTGCGCGGGCTCTACAGCCGGAACCGAACAATGTACAGAGTTCACTAAGCTAGTCGCATCCAAAACAGTATCTGAAGCCCCTGCATTCTTACTATCCTCGATTAAAGTTTGGATGCGTGTCTCTAATTCTGAGATTCTCTCTGTCAGCCTATTTCCCTACATTTATGACATGTAAATCCCTTGTCGCTGACAGAGAGAGCTATACTGAACATGTGACAAACTGAACACAAAATAACACTGGGAAAGGATGACATGACTCACCGTGTTTGTAGACTGATCCGAGTTACCACAGCTGTTTGATGAACGCGTTGAAAAAGGAGCGCGCGAGACTGATGACAAGTTAACAAGCTAGCGAGATGCAAATGCGTTGTAACAGCGATTTAGATTCAAAGATTACAAGCTAGCGACGTCAGTTTAATGTGGTAGGCAATAATAATAATATAAGCAACAATGAATAAAAACTCTCCGCAAACTGAGGAGAGCCAGAGCCCCACCCCCCATCATGTGCACCTTCTACAGAGGCACCATCGAGAGCATTCTGACGAGCTGCATCACTGTGTGGTATGGCGCCTGCAATGCGTCCTGCCGGAAGACTCTGCAACGCATAGTGAGAGCAGCTGAGAAGATCATTGGTGTCTCTCTCCCCTCCCTCCAAGAAACTTACGGAACCCGTCTCACTCGCAAAGCCCTCTGCATCGCAAGTGATCCCACCCACCCGTCACACAGCTTCTTCAGTCTGCTGCCATCAGGGAGGAGACTGCGGAGTCTCCAGGCCAGGACCAGCAGATTGAAGGACAGCTTCATCCATCAGGCTGTCAGGAAGCTGAACTCGCTCCCGAACTTGCCCCCGAACTTGCCCCCCCATCCCTTTTCTGCCTCAGGCACCACTGAACTATGAACCATAGCACCTGCCATGTGCCTTGCGCTGCTTTATTTAACTTTATTTATTTATTTTTATATATTTTTTTATGTCTTTTTTTACATCCCCTTATTGTATAGTTATATCTTATATTTTATATTGATCTTGTATAGTTATATCTTATATCTTATATTTTATATTGATCTAGATTATTAAGCTCTACTGTTAGTGTTATCTGCATGCACCGGGGGTCTGAGAGTAACGCAATTTCGATTCTCTGTATGTATGTACTGTACATGTGGAAGAATTGACAATAAAGCAGACTTGATACTTGATACTTAAAAGTAAGAGATTCAGTAAAAGTAAGAGAAAACAAAGCTATACGGAGACGCAAAACACCAGCAGCGAGGCAGAGGCAGACAGGAGCAATCGAGCAGGAGCAATCAATCGAACATGGATACAGCAGCTCTGTATCTTTCTAAGGGAATATCGTGCAACACCACATAGCACTACCAACACATCCCACGCTGAGTTGATGTTTTGACGGCAGAACACCAGCTCAGTATTGGCCGATGCTGTACACATGAGCAGCACGACACATGAGTGTGATGCTGACGCAGGAGCTGACCAATAGTGAGCCGGCATTCTGACGTAGAACACGGAAGCACTGCACTGGCAGCATAGGAGAGAAGGGGAGAGAAGAAATTGAATAAAGTCCTTTTTTTTTTTTTTTTTTTTTTTTTAAAAAANTTTTTTTTTTTTTTGAGCACAAAAAGTATTCTCGTTGCTTCATAACATTAAAGTTGAACCACTGTAGTCACTTGGACTATTTTAACAATGACTTTGCTACCTCTCTGGGCCTTGAAAAGTGCCATGATGTTGCTGCCTATGTGTGGTTCATATACCTCTCGGTTTTCATCAAAAACATCTTAATTTGTGTTCTAAAGATGAACAAAGGTCTTACAGGTGTAGAACGACATGAGGGTGAGTTATTAATGACAGAAATTTCATTTTTTAAACACTTTAAAGTGTTTTTTTACCTTTTTTGCATGTAAATCTGTTGTAGGAGACCTCCTAAACAAAATTAGGAACCTTTAAAATAGCATAATAGGGGCACTTTAACATGTTGTGACATTAACAAGAAGCCTGGGGCCCGTTCTTCGTACGTCGCTAACTCAGTTAGCTGGATTTGATTGTTGACGATTTGGCATGATCTTGGATCGTTTGGTTCTTCGAAGCTCATCCTAGACTTGCTGTCATAGCAACAGGTCCGTAAGCTCAAACCTGCTCGGGAGCAGGCTTATTTCATGTAAACAGGATTAGATTGCATCTTTTTAAGCGGAGGTGATGCTTAAAGTCTGTCCCAGCCACTGCTACTTTCCCACAAGAGTACCCTAATGTAAACCAGGGACAATAATAATGATTTAAAAATAAATTTGCAAATAATACTATAATGCCGTGTAGTGTCATAATATAGACACCGACAGTTTTACTCTTTGAGAGATTCATCCGTGAGGTAATAATTACCTAATAATTTTATTGGAGTCTTACACACATGATGTACAGATGTCTATGCCGTACATGCATTTGTGCATTTGAACCGCGACAGATATTATGGGAGTGGCTTGATGAAGCGCAGGAGATGCAGAAAACTTGATCTTGACCCTTAAGAAACTTTAATTAATGCTGTCAAATATGCTTCAAAGGTAAATTAGTTGCTAATTACAACATTGAAATAAAAAATTGCCTGTACAAATACTAGAAATTGTGAATATAGCCTAAATAATTGGGTAATCATGTAAAAAAAAAAAAGGTGCACATTTCATTTATCTATTATAACATTTATGTCGTTCTTCTGTCATTTATTCGCTTGGCTGTTTCCTTATAAATGTCTAGAAATTCGTCAAGTTTTTCGTCAGGTGTCTTTTCTCATTCTATGATGTCATTACGTTGCCGCCTTGACTCCAGCCAATCGCTGCATTGCTGCTCGTGGTTTCGAGCATCGATACATCTGCCCTTTTAAGCCAACACATGAACGCGCAATTATCTCAGATAACTCAATCCAGCGATACTAATCATACACAACAGGTGTGTTCGAAGAACCCAATTAGTCGGATCATGATTAGCAGGATGATATCATCTTGGATGTGTCATTTGATCTCGGATGTAATAAGCGACGTACGAAGAACGGGCCCCTGATTTGGAGAAACAGAGAGCCTATGTCATATTTTTCTGACTATCATCAGGAGTGATATTTTTCCCAAGCAGGTGTTTCGGATAATGTTTTCAAAAGCCTGGGCTCAATAGTTGAAGCCGAACATTGAGTTATTCACCTAACATTATATATTCAGGGGTCAGTCTCTAAAGTAAAATTCATATTGTTATTAATTTTGTGTTTTGTTTTTTAAAGCTAGGGTAGGCAATGTTTTTCATCAACATTTTCATAAACATTCTTTATTATAGAGGTTGAAAGTCTCCTTACATCCAAATAGCAATCAATAATTAAAGTGGTCTAAACTTTAAAAACAAATGTATATGCATCTTCTGTGGAGCAAAAAAAATGTTTGTCCAATCATTTAATTTGGTTCGAATGCAATGATAGGATGTCCTCCCTGCCTATCAAGCTATGCGATTGCATACCTCCGCGCACACTGCTTGCGCAGACATCATGTGTTCTATCAGGCTATGCAGAGTTGTAGACACATCGCTAGAGTCACTGAGCACTGCAAACAAACAGCAGCCACCTTTCACACTTCCTCCTGAACCAAAACAATGAGCTTATTACCATAATTATGAGATACGGAACTGTTTGCATCCTCAGACTCAAAATTATGCATTTCTGTGGCAACCCTATCAACGCAGTTTGATATAACATCACACATACACACATATCAGTCAGCCCCAACCCCATGGACTGACAGAGATTGTATGCCCCTTCCCCTGGTCTAACGGAAATCAGTAAGCAGTGCAGAGGGGGCCATGGCAATACACAATCACTGGGCCCAGCAAGGGCAATTCCTAGGGATGTACCAGGAATCAGCCCAGCTAGTCCTTCAAAAATAATTTGTCCATTATTCACCAAAATTTGCACAAATTATTTTCAAATCAAACAACAATTTTTTCAATGATAAAACAAGGGCTGAAATGGTTTAATGAAGCTTACCAGTGTGACATTCTGTGTGCTGATGGGAGCAGTCAAAAGTGAACTCTTTATTCTCAGTTTCACACAGTGTGTCCTTGGTAGTTGTGCCTAGTCTGACAGTCTTCAGGCCCAGCTGAGTGCAATCCTTGTGGGGCATACACGGCTCAGTGGATGACGATGTGCTGGAGAAATAACCCTGGGGACACTTCTCACACACTGTGTTCTTCTCTGGTGTGCCTGAAGACATGTAAATACACACTGAATGCACAATTGCAATATGTAATTTTAGAATAGGGAATACTTTGAATAGCAAAAACTAGGTCTACTTCTATGCAAAGAAGGCATATTCATGGAATTCATCTGAATAAATAGCATAAATAATCCTGCCCATTACATTATAGTACAATGTTTAAATTCTATTTTGTGCTACTTTTTTATTATATTATATTGAAAGGGAATATTTATTATATTGTGGAATTAGGGAATGTTACTATATTTAAACATGACTAAAGCTTTTTCAGTGCTAAAACTCCCACATTTTCTCCCACATTCTTTAAGAATGTATAATCAGATAGATGTACCCACAGTGAAAAGATATATGTGAAAAGAATATAATTTTATTTAACCATAAACACCCATGTAGTCTGGTGTATGAAACATAGGAAGTGAGAGTTTTATGACAAGAATTTGAGATGTTTAGGATTCGTCACAAATGTCATTCACAAGTCACAAATGACTAAAAGAAACCAGCTACTCACATGTTTAGGTAAAAAATTAGTCAGATCTATAAATGACTAGGATGAATAATAATAATAATAATAAAAAACTATTTGTGGAGTTTAATTATGTGCATAAGGCTATTTTTTGAGGAACTATTATTTTTTACTTCTGGGTCTCATTCTTTAACTGTGCATAGACTCTGTCCATTAATTTCACACTTTTTATTAGAAATGAATAAATGTGACAATAAGCCAAACTTACAATAACACTTAACTTATTTCAGAGTAGCAATAATGTGTGATATTGCTTAATGTAATAGGTTCTACAGAAAAACATGTAGTTTAGGGCCAATAAAAAAAGTGTTTATTATGTTTCAACTGGTTTTGAGAATGGCACCCATAGCTTTTCTTGAAGAAGTGGCCTGTACTGGACAGGTTCTGTGGTAAGCACGGTTTGGGCATCTAATATGCTAATTGCTAAATGGCATGTGCCTATTAATTTAGAATCCATCTACATTAGAACTAGAGTAAGATCAAATTTATGTTTGTACACACCAATTGCAAATCTGGTGAAAATGTTGCATGATAACCTTTTCTGGACGCACAAGTTAGAACATTTGTACACAACTAAGTGACTCCATTTTGTTTTTTGAACAAGGAAAACTCACCACAATGCTCAGTGGTTGGCAATGTTGGTGTGTAGTGGCTAAGCTGTTCTGAGTTATTTTTTCTTTTAGCAATTTGTGTAGTTGCTATGGCATTACAGGTAGTTGCTCACTGGGCCAAGTCAAAACAATCCAAGTTTGCAAAATTCAGGCTTCTGGATAAGGCTTGTGAATGTGATTTTACTGTCTTATCTACCAGACAAAAATTCAAATATGTTTGATCGGTTAGAAAAGTAATAAAGCTGCATAATTTGGGATTGCATTGTTGTTCATAACACAAATTGAGTTATGCACTGAAGTTTAACACTTGCCGTAAAGGGTATGATCATCAAGAAAAAAATATTCAAGGACCTCTGTCACCATCTTATGGTGAAAGTAGAACTGCCCAACTAATATTTTTTAGTTAACTTTTCATAGAAAATTACATATTGAAAACAAAAATATATGAATATATACCCCTCAATGCATTTGCAACAAACTTATAGAAAATTCCTTTATTCATATTATATTTTCATGAAAATCCCACTAATAATGGAACATCACCCATACTGCATTTGGAGATAAATCAGAGCCAAAATCTTGCCATCTTCATTGGTTACAGAAACCAAGTATGTAAAGTAAACAGTTATGAACCGTAATTATTACAATATAAACCTTTAAATTATATGGTTTTGAACTGTAAAATAGACAGTAAACTAAGTGCTGTTCTGTAAAACCTAAAACATTGCTACCGTATTTTTTACGGTAAAGTTCTGGCAACCACAGCTGCCGTTTTTTTTACTGGAAATTTTTACAGTGTATTTTTCACTTCCAAAATGTTTTTAATTTAACAGTATTTTACTGTAAAATCACATTAAATGTACTGTTTGATCTATTACAGTTATTCAACTTATATAGTACGGAAACTTTCTGTAAACAAATTAACTGTTTTTCACCGTAGCATTTTTACAGTCTTTTACCATTAAATCACGATAATTTTTTAGGTTTTAGCCAAAAACATTTTTAAAATGTAATGCATGTGGGCTGGGAATTCAGAGGGATTCGGAACACTGAGGGATAATGTTGGACCTAATTAAAAAGAGACAAAAAGAAATGACAAAAATAAAAACATCTGGGATTGAACACAAATTCTGAGAATGAACAGATCATCCATTAGACTCAAGCTATAGTCTGGGTGGGGTGGCCAATGTGATAACAACAAGCAGTGTTGAATCTTTCTCACTGATACAACATACAGCATGATTAAATAGCACCCTGACTCGCTGCCAAATATTCCACCAGCTGCCAGGAAAGCTTAAGTGAGGTACTGGCCGAATGCTAATGTATACTTTCCAATGAATGTGCTTCCTTAACCTTGAAACCAGTTAGACACAAAGAATACTGGATTAAAAGGAACATGAGTGCATTATGGGTTTAATTCAGGGTCAGTTGACTGGCTGAGTGTGGAGTTTTAAACCAATTAAGCTCCCCAATAATTATATTTAAAATGGCATTTAAAAGTAATGACACACCAGCCAATTTAAAATAAAAGTGGCTCCTTGCTAAAGAAGCTTTCAAGAGGCCAGAAATATTGGAGTCCCTGCAAGTTATATTGTGTAGCATTTCTTCTTCATAATATTCTGGTGAATGAGATGTTTGAAACTAGATACAAAACTTGCATCCAGGCAAGTCTGTGAAATTGCTAAATAATGTGTTTAGACACACTGATTAGAACATTCATGGTCTTGAATTCATAAATATTGTTCTAGCACATTATTGACAAAGAATGAGTGAACTTACCCTGTACAGCAACTCCAGAGCCAGGTAAGCAAGGGGTGTGACGGACACAAAATTCTACCACCAGGTGATACCCAGGTATACACTCACAGAGCCTGTCATGAGTGCTGTTACATTCCCTCCGTACAATCTGCCTTTCTTTGCAGACAGATGTACAATGTTGACAGCTGTCTCCCCAATGCCACTGTTCCGCAAAGCGTTTTTCTGGGCAGGGGACACAAATGGTGGCTTCCTCCGTGCTGCAGTGGCATTCCACGGCCGTGCCAGGTGGACACTGGTCACAAAGCAGCATCTTAGAGGTCACAGGGTCTCGGTGCTGGTACTTTGGTATTTCTTGGTAGGCCCATGCAAAAGACATGGCGAACAGCTAAGGAAACAAATAGGAAATACAGTTTAGAGATTGCATTTTGGTGTGTATGTGAAGTGTTTTCTGAGTAATTTTGGGGATTTCCCCTTCACACTGCTGCCATGGCAAACAATATAGTCTGGATATCGCACAGGCCGTGGTCTGACTGCTTTTGGCTCATGTCAAATGAGCAAGAGTCACAAGCGACAGATTAAGAGAGAGAGTGGGAAAGAGAAAGAGGGAGATAAAGGATTCCAAGCTACCCATAAATTGTGTTTTACACAGCAGGTGGAGGATCTCAGTGAGGAAATCATTAAGTCCTTAAACTCATTTTTTAGCGTGGTGAATGCTGCAGATATAGAGTCAAACTGTGGAAAACGGGGTGAACTTTTAGCCTTTTGGCGCTCTAAGCAAGGTTGCCATTTGACGAAGATGTGTACAGTACTCTAACCCAAATTACATACTACTGTGGAGTCTTTGAGAGTTGTAATTACACTGTTCAAATGATCTAAAGGAAACACACAAATAAACCAGTGACCTTGAGTCAGTGCTGAATTCAAATGCTTAAATTCAAGGTAAGCTACATTTATCTCAGGCAGAAATAAGGCTCTCAGAGAAATCTTGTTCTAAGAGTGGAAGCCTAAAACAGGACACTGAAATTGAGATTTGGATCCAAAAGGATTCAAGTGTGATACCAGATGGCTAACAAGACTGACTAACACTTATGGTAGACCATTCAATTCGCACTTATATAGCTATAAGTGGATTAGAAAGTGTGTTTACACCACACAATGCTTAATTATACAGTTATCACCACACCAACTAGCTTGTTAAATTTTAGCTGGGGAAATTAGAATTGAGATGTTTCAAAATCTGCAGGTGGTCTTCTGGGATACTGCAAAACTTTCTTAATTAAGTAGAGTTACTTCTCTCATACCCATCACTCTTGAACTCTTCCTGAAAATATCCCCAGCTCTATCCAGTCCCTCCCCAATCTATCCAGTCCCTGTGGGCTATGATCCATACACTGTCTTGGACACTTGACATCAAACAAGGCTCTCCTTACATCCACATCATAAAGCCAGTGGTATGGAGCATAGTGGATGGAGTTACTTCATCTATTCACTAATTTCATTATTTTTTATTTTGTACCTTTATTATCTGCTGTAATAAAAGATACTCCTTTCCCTCTCTTGATATGTCGTATACATATTGAGTTGTTGCATAAACAACATCTCCCAAAGTCATAATCCAAAGGTTTTTCTTTTCTTTTAATTTTGTGTGATGTCTGAAGGAATAGTTCAGACATCTGTTCATTATTATAAAATGTATTGGAATGTGTTATATCACAAATTAACCAACTAACAGACCAAAGAAATACATATTAATTAACATAAACAATTCCTCCATTACAATCTTTATCCGGAACAGTACATATATGAATATATAAAAGCAAGAAAGAAATCCAGTAAGTATTATAATGATTTTTAAAAGAAATGCCTGATGAGTTACACTAAAAGATTAAAGGTGCAGTAAGCGATTTCCGAGAATAATTTGAATACTGTATATATTTGAAATCAACACAAACAAACACACTCCTCCCTTCACTGCTCCGCCCCCCAAAAGCACGAACACGCAATGTAAGAGTGGATGTCTCTTTATCATAGCAGAAGCAAAGCAAAATAAAGCTTCGTGAAAAATAAAGTTTAGATTTTGAACGAACGACAAGAACCAAAAATGAACATACAGTAGGCCTACATGAGTATATACAAGCAAGAGTTCGTTGTTATAAGCAGCACACACTCAAAACCAATGTTACTCACGTATGGAGCAGAAACAACACAACCCTGGGGTCACTTTTCAGGCCTGTCCTGACAGGTCTTTCCAGCACTGGAAAGTTTTTCTAAAATTAACATGGGTCCTAAAGCTCTTGCCTGATCATAACCCTTCTTTTTCCAGTGATATTCCTCTGACATTTTATCCCTGGTAATGTCTCTCAGCCATCTCTCTTTCTACAATCTTTCTTCAAATCTCTTGCTCTGGTGCAATTGCTCAGTTAGTGCAGTTCATTTGAAATAAGTATCAACGCTACTTTCCGAACCATGGTGCGCACCAAACAAGCAGACCGAGACCGCTGGAAAAGATGGGTCTCGGTCCGCTTCCAAACGAACTCTGGTGCGGTTCGAATGAAATATGAACTCAACATGGACCAAAGATATGTAAACGAACCAAACACAGGACATGGTGTCACAAGATGCGATTCTAAAAAGGACAGAATGCTCAAGCATACCTGTTTTTTCTCATCATAGTCACAATATTGCCCATCACAGTGTGGTACAGGCCTCAGAACTGCGTCCCCTTAAAAAAAATAATTAGGTTATACTTCAAGTTCATTTTTATTAAAGTCCCCCTGTAGTCAATTTTATTCCTTAAAACTCATCTTCTTCATCACTAAAATGACATATTTAAAGGGGTCCTTGATTTATTATTTCACTTTTTTAACTTTAGTTAGAGTGTAATGTTGTTTGAGCATAAACAACATCTGCAAAGTTACGATGCTCAAAGTTGCAAAGGGGGATATTTTCTTTTACAGAAATTGCTTTTTAAGGACTACAACAAACGGCTGGTAGAGACTACAACAAGCTTCTTCCTGGGTTGGTGACATCACAAACCCCAAAACATTTACATAAACCCTGCCCCCGGGAACACGCAACAAAGGGGGTGAGGCCATGTTTGACTGCTTTAGAGAAGAGGAAGAATTGTTGTAGTAGTGTACTATTTCAGATGATGCGTAATAGCATCCCCTAACATATAACAGAGAGAAAATGGATAGCTGGAAAATTCAGTCAATGGCAGGGTAAGAGTAGATTTGAAGTAAATTCCTATGTACGCTACCTGTGGACTAGCCTACACACAGATTCAGATACTCAGAATTAGAAACATATTTACTTTATAAATCAATAGTTTCAAACAATGCAAGTTTATAAGACAGTATGTAAAACTATGTGAAAAAAGTATTTATTAGGCTTCTCAATGAAAAGAGTAAACACAACAACAAGCCAAGTATACTTAGAATACTCAATTATACTTTTAAGTATATCTCGATCAAAAGATTGAGCACAATTATAGGCCAAATAGTCTTTTCTGTCATTTTAAGTCAAGTATTCTTAAAGGGGCTCTATGTAAGATTTTTACTTTAATAAAGCATAAAAATACCCCGATATGTTTGCAGATATTTAGGAAACATGCTGAGTTCACCTACTCACCTACTTGTTCCTCAGAAAAACAATGCTACAGCCAGATATTCTACTTTGAAAATGTGCGTTCTGTGTCGGAATGTCTGTCTTTGTTTTGGTCTGTGTGAAACAGGTGCTGTCAGTTTATCCAATAGTATTTCGACATCACAGGTTGCCAGTTGGCGGAAAACACCGCGAATTGCAGCCATGGAAACCAACAAACAAACTGGTCAGAGAATCGCAGATTCTACCTGACCTAAAAGCCTCTGCATCCATCTAAATATCTCTATGAATAACAGCATATTAAAACAGATAAATCAACTCATCAGCTTACAGTTTGTAAGTCTCCTTAGCTTTCATTGTGAATTGCGTTCCCTATTGTTGCTGACAACCGCGTCTTTGAACGAGGGGGCGGGCCAAACAATATTTTGAATTTGGACTGCAGTACCTATTTTGAACACTGGGTGTCATTATTACATAGAGGCCCTTTAAGTGAAATTTTAAGTATATTTCTGATAAGTACATAAAAAGTAGACTGAAAGTATACTTTCTTATTTTTGGTTTAACAGAAGTATACTAGCACACTTGAATAAAAAAGCTTTCCTGTAGCTCAGTGGTTAGAGCATGGCACTAGCAATGCCAAGGTCATGGGTTCGATCCCAGGGATTGCACATACTCCAAAACAAATGTATAGTATAATGCAATGTAAGTCGCTTTGGATAAAAGCGTCTGCCAAATGCATAAATGTAAATAAACTTATTTTTTGTAAGGGTCTCCTCGTAGTAGATCTTTCATTTTGCCGCTGTTTTGACTTTACACATTTTATAAGCTTTTCACGAGTTGTCAGCTCCATAATATACCATCGAATGCATTTAGCCCAGCACACAGCATAGCATAGGAGGAGGAGGAGGAGGAGGAAGAGGAGGAGGAAGAAGAGGAGGAGGAAGAGGAGGAAGAAGAGGAGGAGGAGGAAGAGGAAGAGGAGGTGGAGAAGGAGGACGAAAACAAGGAAGGGGAAGGGACAAGGAGACAAGCAGTCTCGGATGAAATTCAAGGCACTTTAGTTGACCTTGTCCTTGTGACTATCAGGGAGGCTGGGCAAAGAGTACAGCCAAATTTGAATCGCTTCAC
>RJVU01050431.1:2626794-2690290 GCA_003731715.1 Anabarilius grahami | reverse complement strand
ATTTATCTTTCGCGTCCTCAATGCACTTGGATGGTCACATACACGCATTATGTCAGTCAAAATACCCCTCTCAGCAAGTTCTCGTAAACACTTTCGGTTAATTTCTTAAGTGAAGGAGGTGAGAATTCAGATGTGTATATATCTGATGTGTGCCGTGCATGTCTTACTCTTAAAGTGACAGCAACCTATAAATACCTGCTATTAATCTATATTAAATTTATACAGTGACCAGTGTCATTTTACATTTAATTATTACATTTCTGTGCATGAAAATTAATACTACAGTTAGACCTTGTACTTTATTTGTAACTTTGTTGTATCTATGCTTGTTGTAATTGGTGTACAGTATTTGTTCTTTTTACAGTCTGTTCACTTGCCTTTAATAATGTATTACTTAGTCTAGTAGTTTATGCTGTGGTATCAGAGTAGTTTAAGTGGGCTAAGTAATACATGCAAAGTTAAGTTACCCCCATCCCCCAATTTTTTTTTTGTGCTGATCCGAAAAATGATCCGATCCGTGACGTCATAACCGTGATGTTTGTTTGTTTGTTTGTTTTGTGATCCATTGAACAACTACAGATTAGTAAAGAAACAAACATTTTAAATGGGATTATAACAAGTTTGCAGTAATGCAAAGATGTTATTATTTAATTTGTAAAAATATTTTAATTTGAAAACACTGTGCATTTGTTTGTTGTTGTTGCTAGTTTGAGTTGAGAAATACACATTTCAGCATTATCAATAATCTGTGCATTTTCATT
This sequence comes from Anabarilius grahami, assembly GCA_003731715.1. NCBI lineage: Eukaryota > Metazoa > Chordata > Actinopteri > Cypriniformes > Xenocyprididae > Anabarilius > Anabarilius grahami. Next base: position 2,689,529 of record RJVU01050431.1, on the reverse strand, counting down.
GAGAACCAAGCGAGATGACTCATGATACTATTTGTTTATTATATCGCTATCGCATATCGCAATCGCAATATTGACCTCAATAATCGCAATATGACATTTTCCCCAAATCGTGCAGCCCTACGCTTCACCAATGCCTCCATCATCAGAACCTTCAGGGAGGAAAACAGGTAGGTGTACTTACAGTAAGATTGCTCTGTACAGTAACTTTTGAGTTCTGTACTCTGTGCTGTGACAACACATACACTGTTGCACTATGCTACTGTAATAAAGAAATGCATCAAATTGCCTCGCATACAGATAGAGTTTCAGTTGCATCACCCGATAGAGGAGTTTTTTTCGGCATGGCGGTGGAAAGTGTATGACAGAGAACCTTATATCCGTGTTCACCTCCTCCAGCAGAACTGCAACACACAGCGGTGTTTCATGAATGAATCTGTAGCTTTGGACGAATCGTGAGAATCAATGATTCAATGACCCATACTGAATGACTGACTGACTGACTGAATGAATGGACTCGATGACTCACTCATTAAGACAGTGACTTACCGCCACCTACTGGCGGTTTTAGTTTAATATTTAAAAGTTTCACTTTGTTTTTATCATCATTGCATATTTCTCTGTTGAACATGTTTTATTTAAAATGTTATTTATTTTATAAAGGTATTTATAAAGGTAAAAAATGCACTGGAAAATCAATTTAATTATTAATTTTTTTTAAGTATTGTTCATTAATGGAAAAGGTCTGACTGTAGTGGAAGAGAAGGATGCTAAATGCCTCAGGGGGTAAGGCATTCTAAAAAGCTTGGAAACCACAGCTCTATTGTATTTGAAAAAAGTAGGGATGCACTGAAATTTTGGCCGGCATTTATCGGCGGCTAAAAAAACACTTTTCTATAGCAATATATCTATATACAGGTGCTGGTCATATAATTAGAATATCATCAAAAAGTTGATTTATTTCACTAATTCCATTCAAAAAGTGAAACTTGTATATTATATTCATTCATTACACACAGACTGATATATTTCAAATGTTTATTTCTTTTAATTTTGATGATTATAACTGACAACTAAGGAAAATCCCAAATTCAGTATCTCAGAAAATTAGAATATTACTTAAGACCAATACAAAGAAAGGATTTTTAGAAATCTTGGCCAACTGAAAAGTATGAACATGAAAAGTATGAGCATGTACAGCACTCAATACTTAGTTGGGGCTCCTTTTGCCTGAATTACTGCAGCAATGCGGCGTGGCATGGAGTCGATCAGTCTGTGCCACTGCTCAGGTGTTATGAGAGCCCAGGTTGCTCTGATAGTGGCCTTCAGCTCTTTTGAATTGTTGGGTCTGGCATATCGCATCTTCCTCTTCACAAGGTTAAGGTCAGGCGAGTTTGCTGGCCAATTAAGAACAGGGATACCATGGTCCTTAAACCAGGTACTGGTAGCTTTGGCACTGTGTGCAGGTGCCAAGTCCTGTTGGAAAATGAAATCTGCATCTCCATAAAGTTGGTCAGCAGCAGGAAGCATGAAGTGCTCTAAAACTTCCTGGTATACGGCTGCGTTGACCTTGGACCTCAGAAAACACAGAGGACCAACACCAGCAGATGACATGCACCCCAAACCATCACTGACTGTGGAAACTTTACACTGGACCTCAAGCAACGCGGATTGTGTGCCTCTCCTCTCTTCCTCCAGACTCTGGGACCCTGATTTCCAAAGGAAATGCAAAATTTACTTTCATCAGAGAATATAACTTTGGACCACTCAGCAGCAGTCCAGTCCTTTTTGTCTTTTGCCGCTTCTGACGCTGTCTGTTGTTCAAGAGTGGCTTGACACAAGGAATGGGACAGCTGAAACCCATGTCTTGCATATGTCTGTGCGTAGTGGTTCTTGAAGCACTGACTCCAGCTGCAGTTCACTCTTTGTGAATCTCCCCCACATTTTTGAATGGGTTTTGTTTCACAATCCTCTCCAGGGTGTGGTTATCCCTATTGCTTGTACACTTTTTTCTACCTCATCTTTTCCTTCCCTTCGCCTCTCTATTAATGTGCTTGGATACAGAGCTCTGTGAACAGCCAGCCTCTTTTGCAATGACCTTTTGTGTCTTGGCATGAGCCACCACAGAAATTTAAAAATAAACAAAATAACACAAAGTGAAAATAAAGTGTAATTTTGGGGTTACAGAAACAACAGTTACCAAATTCACAATACTAACTGAACCGTTAATAAACATGGAAACTGCTCCTGATGAATAGAATGAACATCATACATGCATGCAAATCCTTCCCAGCTAAAACACAATGTTTATTTGTGACTTACTAATTGACAACGTAACATTGCATGCTCGTAGTTTCTCTTGTGCTTTTTATACATGAAGTGATATACAGCGCGTGCTGCCGCATTTGAAGAGTGCGCGCTACGAGCACAGTATAATGTCTAACAGGACAGGAAAGTTTAGTTTTCTGAAGTGAGAGAGACTTTTTACAGTTTTTCTCAATTGCTAACACACAATTAAAAAAACAATTCACCATTTTCTCACAACTATAAACAATCTCGTAACTACACACCAACTTGTACAAACATCAAGCTTCCACGTCAAAATCAAATATTTCAGTCAAAAACGTATTCACTTCTGTCAAAATCAAACTTTGGCCTCAGATGACAAACAAAACCTGCAAATATACAGATTACTTTCCTGCCCAGCGAAAAGATCAATTCATAACACTGTAACAAAAAATACCTCTTATTGGTATTTAAGAATAAATTGGCAGCTCAGTGTCTATTACAGTATACAACATAAATGAAAGAGTGCAGATAGAGTAAAATGCAACAATGAGCTGCTTTAGGAAAAATTATTTTGATTTCACTACTGTAAAGTGATCTTACAGGAGATGAAAATAGATGAAGTTGATCTTACAAGAAGAAGAAAAGTTCAAAAACCAAAGAACTAAATATGAAATGTGTATGCAACACAGTACAGTATACTGTCAATTACAGTAATACATAAATAAAGAAATAAATTCGCCATCCTCTGTACCTTCAGCCAGATTTCATTACAATACAATACTATATCAGTTTCTTGGTCTTCTAACAAAAGACTTTCTCTACCTTCCTTAGGCAGTCGTCTCTCAAAAATACAGCACATGAGAAAACCCCCCAGATACAAATAAATTTGACAATCACAAATTTGAGGGTGTACATGTGCTACAGTTTACTGGACACAATAGTGAAATTTCTCTTATATAAAGTAGTGTTACTGTGTACTGTAATTATACTGAATGTGTAAGTAGTATAAAACCTTGTCGATGATTCTAGGATTCAATTTCTAAAGCACAATCACCTGTGCTCCTGTTTATATTATCCCGATATCCAGAGATTCTGATTGGTGTGTCAACATTTTTGCTTCTGAATGTTTATTGATGGATAAATGTGTGCTATTTGAGTTTACATAGTGACACTTGAGTTAATTATGCTATGTGTTTGTGTTTTCTGAATGAGAACCTGGTTAAACCACTGTGAAATAGAGCATTTTGTGTAGAGTTTTGTGTAGAAATCATTAATAAAATTGGAATGTGTGTGAAAACAAGTGAAACGTGTTTATAGTTTAGAAAAATGTGTCTGTTTTTAAAATTGAATAAATGTTTTGGGAAATTGTGTCAAATGAATCAGTTATAATGTGTTAGAAATCGAGAAAAGCTATATTTCGTAACAAGCTACGAAAATAACATATAATGATAGAATAATGATACTGACATATAGCCTGACAACATATCATCTGACCGCAGATACTGAATCGGGGCAACATGTTTTTCTCAGGCACTCCACGACCCACTCAGAACGGTCTCACCAGTTAAGAAACACTGCTCTAACCAACGTAATTTTCTAATGTCGGTTATCCAGTTTTATAATCCTGTTAATACTTTCCCCTTAAAAACATTCTACCGTGTGTTTAGTCACGTGACACTGCCCCGTCCAGTCAGCGGCTTGAAAGCAACACGGAGGCGAACCAGAGATTGTATATTATAGGGAGATGAGAGGGTCTGTATCTTTTACTATTGGAGAAAGTGTAACGGCTAACTTAATCACGTGCAGCACCTCTCAGACTATTGTGTAATGGCAGTGACATCAGTGCCCGCCGTTCAAAACTCCTTCCCTGCGTCGCAACATCGCAACATTTGGAACATTCCCTAGTCTGCCTTCTCTTAAAAAAAATACATTTTTATCAAGCTAAAATCTACATATAGTTCCCAACGAAAGTACTGTTTAATGTAAAACATTAACAGATTAGCGAACAGGCTGTCGATTAATTAAATGATTAGCTTTTTCCCCACAACAGCTGTTTAATCAGCATAGTGAAGCCTCTCACCCATTGACATCCATTCAAAAAACGGCCTCTGGTCTCCTTCCCTGCGTACCGTCAGAGGCGGAGTGTTATCATTAATCGTTACGCTTTTTTGGCCAAAGGTTGCAGGCTTGCCTTCCAGTGGCTTTGGGCGAACTCAAACGCTGAGTCAACACGCACACACAGTGATAAAACATACTATGATAAAACCATGGTTAATTTTTTTAAGGGTAAGCTCTCCGCTCAATGTGTGCTGCGCTCTCAGCTCAAAATGTTCTGTTCCACATGTGCGCTCTCTGCTTAGTCGCTCACGGCCCAAACGCTCCACTCGTGTACCACTCATGCTCACCGGAAAAGCAAAGTCTGCTCAAATAATGTGCCGACATGAAATTTCTCTGGACATGTTTGTTTCTGTTTGCAATAGCCCTACTGTACTGTAACATGGTTGCTGGGCAACGCTGGTAAAATGACACTACCCTCTCATTCACTGATCCACTCCCTGCTATCTGCTCGCATGCTCAGATAATAATAGCTTTGTAGAACTATACTTTGAAAATTGGTCAAAAAATAAGTCTGCTAAATCTGATTCTGTCGCAGAGAACTGAATGAAGAAAATATATTGATATTAATATATTGATATTCACATTATTTTAATACAGGTCTGTTTTCTGTCCAATTTTTGTGTTACTTTAAATAAAAGTGTGGTTATTTTATTGGCTTGCATTTTTTAATTCAGATTCAGTAAAAATATTGAATTAAATAAAAAAGTCTAATAAGAATACAATTATACAAAAAAAAAAAAAATTGTTTTCGGCCAAGTGTATCCAAAATTTTCGGTTTCAGTTTTGGCCCAAAATGTTAATTTTAGTGTATCCCTAGCGTACCGCTTACACTTAGTTAACAAAAACAAACATGGGATAAAAACACATTTGTCATTTTAGCCATGTTTCTACAAGTCTTGGATCCTTTAAATTTGTTGTCATGAATCGTGGTTCATAGGATTTGCACTCTGCATCACAAGTGCAATGCTGTAGGCCAGGGGTTTCCAATCCTGCTCCAGAGGGCCACTGTTCTGCAGAGCTTAGCTCCAATCCCAATTAAACACATCTGAACCTGCTAATCAAGGTCTTACTAGGCCAAAGCCACTTTATGGCAAGCCTCCAAGGTTAGCAAAAAAAAAAAAGAAAAGAAAAAAAAAGCGTAATGCAGTGGAACGCAGGGAAGGAATCCAGAGGTCTTTTTTTTATTTATTTTTTTGAATGGATGTCATTGGAGGAGAGGCTTCACTATGCTGAATAAACTGCTTTTGTGGGAAAACAGTTTATCATTTAATGAATCAACAGCCTATCAGCTAATCTTCTGCATGTTTTCAATTAAACATTGGTTTTGGATTTATCCGTTTTTAAAGAGAAGTCACTGACAATTTTGCAACAGGTAGGATTTGGTTTACGACACTACTTAATCATTACTATGGTATCTGCACACAGTGATTGACAGTCACACAAAGAAATTCAATGAATTAAGGCTGTAATGTGATTGGTTAACAAGGCACTCATGGGCCAAGTTGACTGTGACGCTTTCTCTAATGGTAGAGCCATACACCCTAGAAACTTAGAAGCTTGAATACCAGAAACTTCCAGGCAGACCTGTTGAAGCAAGTTGGAGCTAAACACTGCAAGACAGTGGCCCACTAGGAGCAGGTTTGGATACCCTTGCTGTAGGCCTACTAGGTGAGCTACTGTAAGTTTACTACACTGCCATACACATTGACCTGTTTATGTGAAGCAAACTTACATTTTTTAGTTTTCAAATCATATATTATAATTAATTTTTTTTTAGGTCATAGTATTGTGAAATGAACTGGGCAAAATAAGTCTTTAGTAATCAATAATCAGCTTCTGTAATCATTATTAGTTTGAAAAGGAATATAAGTTGTTGGTGTTTTACTGCAACTAGTGTTTATTTCATCTGGAAACTGTAGTGAATTGTATGTTTAGGTATGTTTTTGGAGTTTGCAAAAAGGTAGAGGCAAGTTTTTGCAGTGCAAGAATAGTGGATGGAATCATTAACAAAAAACTAGGGCCAGGTTTCACAGACAGGGCTTAGATAAAGCCAGGATTAGGCCTTAGTTAATTTAGGGCATTTAATTGGCTTTTATAGTGAAGTGACATGTGGCCAAGTATGGTGACCCATACTCGGAATTTGTGCTCTGCATTTAACCCATCCAAGTGCACACACACAGCAGTGAACACACACACCGTGAACACACACCCGGAGCAGTGGGCAGCCATTGCTGCGGCGCCCGGGGAGCAGTTGGGGGTACGGTGCCTTGCTCAAGGGTCTCACCTCAGTCGTGGTATTGAGGGTGGGGAGAGCGCTGGACATTCACTCCCCTCACCGACAATCCCTGCCGGACCCGAGACTCGAACCCATGACCTTTGGGTTACAAGTCCGACTCTCTATCCATTAGGCCACGACTGCCTCAAGTACATTATAAATGTGCCTTAGAAAAATAAATACTGGAGTGCATCTTGAGACAAAACAATGGTAAGGACACATTTGAAGAGTGCAACAGTGCAAGTTGCTTTCAGTTACTCAAGCAAGCATTTTAGTCTGGGAATAGGCTTAAAGCAACACCATGGAACATTTACTCATGGTTCCCCCATGTGGTTGATAAGCGCAATTGTCTGTTACCAGTGTCATAAATACTGTCGCTGCATTAGCATCCCTGTGGGCAGCGCAACATACGTGAATTTGATGACTAAGCTGACAGAGCCGGCGAATACAGAAACCTAGTTTGGAAACCATGTCCACCGACCAGGTAAAGTAGCCCTTGTTACACTATGTTCTACAAATATCATTACATAGTTTTATTTATTGTTATTCCAGAATTGAAAAGTACAATGACAAAAAGAAACGGTAGTATTAGTCTAGTTTTGCTCGCATAGTTTGTATGTAGCATTGTTTGCAAAGTGTTTAATTTGTATAATAGAATAAAATAATGTCCGCATGGTTTTTAGACTTGCATATTAGATCATTTCATCTTATAGTTAGCTGTTGGCTAACTCCACCCAGGCTACGAGTAAAATATGTGATGTATGCCGTGAAGCAGGTCGCCCTCTTCCGCTGGCAGGTGATGGGTGGGGCTGTGAGTACCGACCCAAACACGAAACTTGCAGAGTGTAGTTGTAGTCGCTAGGAGGCTGCTCAGGTAGCAGTGGCAGTAGAATTTGTCCGGTTAAGAGTTGTTCTACCACTGAAATAATTCTAGAGACATTATTTTAAGGTTGAAAAACTACATAGTGTTGCTTTAAACCTTGTCTGTGTAACTGCATGGAACATATTAAGCTGTGAGTTTTGGTACAAGATGGCGCCGCTGAGTCCGGTCGCCGTCCAGGTCGCTCCGCTTAGATTGTGTTTTTATTTACTTTTTNGTATTCTTTAATAATTGCACTGTCCATGGAGCGGACCTGACTCTCATTTCACTGCTGGTTATATATGCTCTATATAATTGTGCATGTGACAAATAAAACTCTTGAATCTTGAATCTTGAGTTAATTTCAGACAATTTAGGAGGAGAAAAAAGAGAAATCAAGAGGTGTTTCAATAGTGCTGCCTAGCAAGCATTAAAAATGGTTCAGGTTGATTGGAACTACTAGCTTTGAATAAAAGCTTCAGCTTTTCTTAAGTGTTCATAACATAGTTAATTTAGTCATGGCCTCTGCAATTGTACAGATGGGTGAAAAACAAACTGCGAACTGTGAAAACAAGCTTTATACAATGCCTTAAGAATCTATGAATGGATCATTATTACAGTGATTATTATGTTTCTAGCATGTTATATGTTTTGCAGCAGATCTTTTAACCCTTAAAGTTGGAGTGTGTAGCTTTTAATTTCTTAAACAACCATGTAGGAAGACACATCATGGCCATATTCCAGGAAGACAATGCCAAGATTAACCAGAGTTAAAACTGTGAAAGAATAACATCACAACATTTATTTCAAGGTCAAGATCTTGTATTGACAATGCAAGAGGTGAGAACTCTGTAAAGTCTACTCCAGCACATCCCAAAGACTTTAAATGAAATTAAGGTCTGGACTCAGAGGTGACGATTCATGTTTGAAAATGATTCTTCATGCTCTCTGAACCATTCTTTCACAATTTTAACCCTGGTGAATCTTGACATTGTCATCCTGGAATATGGCCATGATGTGTCTTCCTACATGGTTGTTTAAGAAATGAAAAGCTACACACTCCATCATTAAGGGTTAAAAGAACCGTTGCCAAACATATAACATGCTAGAAACATAATAATCACTGTAATAATGATCCATTCCTTAGATTCTTAAGTATTTGCCTATTAAAATCCAAACAGTGACTTTTCTTTTGGGCCGGGCAGTGTATCTCCTCAAGGTAATAGCAAAAGCCAAATAGAGAGACACCATTTACGGAAGTTCAGACTCTTTCACCCTTTCATGATAACAGATAACCTCTCCTTGACAACAACTTCACAGTTTCCATACTAAAGCCCAGCTCAACCACAATTTCTCTAGTACCTCCATTATTCCACATGGTCTCATAAAATGTATTCCTAAAAAAGACACATGGAAAGTCCAATGATGTTTGATAATTTTGATATTTATCTCCAAAACATGAATTCATGCAAATACTGTTTCAGAACCACAAAGAGCTACACATGCAAAGCACACCTCTACAACTGAACAAAAACAAAACAAAGGCACAAAGTGAAGGACACCGAAACCATTCAGATCCAACTTTGTATCAGGTGCACCTACACTAAAATGTAAAGCATCATGATCAATGTACTCATTGTGTACCTGATGCTTAGCAAATCTATCAGGGGATTTATATTAGTGCATATAAAGATTAGGGTTAGCATTATGGATATGGGTAGGGTTTAGGTTTAGGGGTTAGGGTAACTGTGAGACTTCAGTGTATGTCTCACAAGACTTCATATGTTCACTCACCACCACACTCCATCGTTTCCTGTCTCCACTAACACTTTATGAATAAAAGTTCCAAAAAACACTATCATGTCACTATTATAATATTATGCTATTACAGTATATATACTGTATATCCCATAACATACTGTTATAATAATACTCTAATAATAATGAAGCCAAGGTTTATTCTGCGTAAATAAAGCAACATCTCTGTCTCAAAACCAAGCAAGTAGCCAAACCAGACAGCATTTTGGGCATCTCAAAAAAGTTTTTACTCCAAACAAGTCGGTAAGATTCACCAAATGCAAACGTTTTTTGTAGATTTCGCGCTAAAATACCAATTGATTAGCTCATTCACCTGCGCTTCTCAACTGAACATAAAATGTCACTGTACGTTAAAGCATCAACACACAACGCGATTTAAATTGCTTTCAACATAATTTATAATCGTTTCATACAGCATCATATATTGAGAAAAAAACACCAAATAATCAAAGGTTTCCTTAAGTGTCGCAGGCAGACTATCATCATACTCACCATCTGTAATTTTACTGCTGTCGGTGGAGGCATATTCAGCACACTCATAAGTCTCGCAGAAGTCCGCATGGACAAGATCGTTTCCACACTTATAGTTTAACGGATAAGGTCAGAATGTGCCCACCCACTTTATGGCACTGCAGTCCATCCTCTGTCTGCTTCTCTGGCATTACTGAAAAATTACTGCGGAAAGTACACTTTTAATGAAGCAAGTAGGCTATGAAATAAATGCATATTTTTAGATTATTCGGGAAATGTGGCGAAAGGCATGGATCAAACTAGGACGGCTGTCAGTAACATTTCTTGATAACAACTTTCATCACATGCGCAGGAAAGATGCTACCAGAATGAAAATTACTCTTTGTAATGTCTGGGTTTTTTCGTACTCTTTAAAGTTATTTATTAATAAAGATGGCCAGGGTTGAAAACTTTGATAATTTTGTGCAAAAAAGTTATGGAGTAATCAAATTGACTCAAATTTTTATAAACTATTGCCATCAAATATCACTTCATCATCAACCCAACCCACCCACTTCATTTAAACATTAAAAAAGGGGAACAAACATTTTTGTAACACTTAGGTTAAATAAGGTTCAATTCTTTCACATTAATTAATGCATTAAGTACCAATGAAATAACAATTGACAACCTCTTTTACAGCATTTATTAATCTAGGTTAATGGTATAGCCTATACTATATTAATTCACTATATATAGCCTATTTTTGTCATGGTTATGGACTTTTATTTTGATTTTTGTTTCTTTTAGTTCATGTTTTCCTGCTCTTTTAGTTATGTCACTGTTTGTTCCTGTGATTTAATTATCATCAGCTGTATCTTATTTAGTTCCTGATTATCCCCTGCGTATATACTCCCTGTTCAGATTAATCCTTTGTCGGTTATCGTTTATGTTTATGTTGATGGTTATCTTGAGATATATATATATATATATAATANTAGGGGTGTTCCAAATGAAAGTGAAACAACTGAATCCCTTCACGAAGGGCCCTTCCACAAGGCCGTTAGCGAAGGGTACATGCGATGGTCACTTTGAGGAAGACATTTTATTATTTATGGTCATGTGACCCAGAGAATACTCGCGATTCATTCATTTTAAAGCTAGATGGTGGGAGAGTTCGAGTTAACAAACAAAGCAATTCAAGCTGTTTTGTTTTTTCGTGATATATTTCACACATTTTTGTCATGTTGTTTAAATAATTTTCATAGGTTAAAAATGTGTTGAGTACTAATGCATTGTCCAAAGATGAGACGGCAAGTTTTAAAGTTGAGAACAGAGAAATACACTCTCACACACACATATATAAGTGAAAAAGTGAAAGTGAAGTGACATGTGGCCAAGTATGGTGACCCATACTCGGAATTTGTGCTCTGCATTTAACCCATCCAAGTGCACACACACAGCAGTGAACACACACACCGTGAACACATACCCGGAGCACTGGGCAGCCATTGCTGCGGCACCCGGGGAGCAGTTGGGGGTACGGTGCCTTGCTCAAGGGTCTCACCTCAGTCGTGGTATTGAGGGTGGGGAGAGCGCTGGACATTCACTCCCCTCACCGACAATCCCTGCCGGACCTGAGACTCAAACCCATGACCTTTGGGTTACAAGTCCGACTCTCTATCCATTAGGCCACGACTGCCCCAAACACGTAATACACAAATTTAACATATTTAAAAAAATATATAAATGTATAAAATTACCCAATTTGTGAAAACGGTGAAGTCATGGGCATGTGTATTACGTGTTCAGTCTATCATGTAAGTGTTTCTTGACAAAGTGACATCGCCAACTACTGGCCTAGCATGCACAATACAGTGTTTTTAGTCATTTTTGTGGATCCAACTGAACGGGGATCATTTTGACAACTTTGTTGTCTGTGCGCAAAACTTTCCAAAACGTTTACATTTTTAGTACATCGTTGTTGTGTAAATTTACCCTAAGACTGATTGTTTCTACCCTTTTTGAATTATTGTTCTCCTGGTTGTTTCCATGTGTTTTTGCCTCATCAGTCTGAGTGTGCATCAAGATTTGAAATCACCTGCCAATGAAGCCTGTACTTGAGTTTATCCTCTGTCTCTGTATTTCCCATTATAGCTGTTTTTTTGTTTGTTTGTTTTTTTTTGTAAACCAGCTGTGACTATATTCACAATAAAGCACACTCTTTGACAACAACTTTTATCACATATTCTTCAGAAAGAAGTGTCGTAATCAGAATCAAGAAGCATTTTTTTATAATTCATGGGAAGGCAGTTTTCTATTTTATCCTAAACTACTTATTCATAAATACCTCTGAATTTGAAATCTGTAAAATCTTTTTAACCGTAACCTTAACAGCTTTGGTGGCTTGACTGAGTAAAATAACTAAACCAGTTGTAAATTTATTTTTACAAACACTTTTCAATTATATGCTTTCCTGTTCTTTTAGGACACTGTTGCCACAATTCTTTTTCACTGTGGTCTTTGCACCCTCGATAGTCAGCTTAGAGATTAAAGAGTCCTGCCAAGTGACATGTGTAAGGTCACATGCAGGGGACAACAGGGACACCAGCTGCATGTAAAGTACTTTAACAGTTCTGATTTTATGACATAGCCACAAAGTATGTTGAAATTTTGTGTGGTAATGTAATCGTTTCAGAGTGTTTCCTGAGAGATTCTACCCAAAGATAGCACACCCATGATATCTTCACTGGAATATCCCTTGTTACGCCTTCAACTGAACTTGGCTTTTGAATTTTACTCTGATAATTTAGGTGTAAATTCATTTTTTTAGATATTGAAATGTTCAGTTGTTTCCTAAAACGTTTTCAATCAAAGTCAAAATATTTGAAACTGTTTTGAGTTCCACAATGTCTTCCTCAAGAGAATTATTCTATGAATTAATTATATATTTAATTATATAGAGCTTCTGTAAAAACCACAACAAATTCCTTGTGTGTTTGTGCACACTTGGCGAATAAAGCACATTCTGATTCTGATTCTGATTCTGATATGATTAGAAAATCATTCTGAATTTGTATTATATATCATAGTGTATTATCTGAAGACCATTTCCAGAAAACTCTTATCATTGTGCTTTCGACAGACATTGTTTTATGCTCACAAAATAACTTTTTTTTTTACTGACGTACTGGGTGTTTCATTACCTCAACAGTTGGAGCAATACAGACCACACCTCGTAAGGTTGTGGGAGAAGACACACCACAGCATGTAGGCAGTCTAAGACAGACGTAGCTCTCAACGCCATCAGTGACGCGTGGATCGGCTGCCCGACCTGTGGTGAGGTTGTGTGGAATTCTTCACCGATATATACCCAGACATGATGTGGGTGTTAAGAGGTCAACCATTAGTGCTTCCATGTGGCCAGTCTACAAACCATTTCAAAGCCCTTACCCACACACTCATCATAAAATGACAATGCTTTGAAATCATTGAAGGCTACTGTATTTTCTGTTTTTATACTACTGACCACACAAACTACAGTAAAAGGTCAGTAAAAGAAACAAGGGACCAGGGGCTGTATTACAGAAACATACTCAATACAGAAACAACTCATAATACTATCTTATCTGTTCTGTAACCATGGTAATTTCAATTTGAAATAGAACATTTCTAAAACAGGACATTTCTGTAATATAGCCTCAAAAGATTATGACTGATCTGTTTGATTAATGTCAACATGAATTCCTGTCTGCAACTCATTTTAATTAAATTTACAATAACACTTTTTAAAAAAAAAGAAGGTTTTTACTTTTTTTTTAACAGAGGTGCTTATGATAAGAAAACAAATTTTTTTCTTCATCACTTCTTCTTCTTCTGTCAGCATAAAGTTAAATGAAGACAAACATTTTTTAATTTAAATTAAATGAAGTCATTTTTTTCTTTAGAATAGTATGCAACATTGAATCATTTAAGACCAGGAATATGTATTAAGAAAGTACATTTTGATTTCAAGTTGACTTTAACTAATAGTACTGTTATGACACAAACTATTACGAGTGTTGAGGTGTTGTATGATATATGCTAGTTGTGGTGGGGTTAAAAACGGTCAGCTGTGTTCTGCCATTCACATGCAAAACTCTTGTCAGAGTTTTTTCAGTTGTCAGCACTTCGATTAAATCCTAAAGGATCCCCATTTTGCAAATATGACACAAGTAAACAGATTTACCAGGGGCAGCTGTGAGTCTATAAAACCAGTTCATTTACATACACTGCAGATTGATATAGAGATCTTCCTCTATTGAATGACTGATAACATTTAGGCCTTAAAAACTCAATTGATTTCCATAACTGATTCCATAAATAAAGAGAACAGGAACTTTAACTGAAAATTGGCTGCCATCAGTATATCTCGTGCTGGGAAAAGGTGAAAAATAGACTTACTGAGATGAATTCCCAACTGTAAGCTTAGTACCCTTAATTTGATATTAATATTAACATTATATTAGTGATGATTACACTATGCTTTCATGAAAAACGAACTAGAAACATGTCAGTCAGAATTCTAATAATTGTGTAACATCCTGTTTACTGAGATGTTTCTAGTTCGTTTTTCATGAAAGCATAGTGTCCTTAACACTGTCAATAATATTGACTCAATATCTACTAAGAAATAAGCATTATAGCAGTGTTGTAGTACTCAAATATGGAAGTATGTGGTATGTCGAGTGACCATATTTTCATGGACTTAGTCTTGCCATGGAGCATTTCAGTCAGGACCACTTTGGCAATAGAACATATTTATTGTTATTAATATACAACATTTGGTTTGGCAGTATAGTTCCGTATGGTGTTCAGCTTTACAATAATAAAGATTAGCTGGGCCTGTAATAACCCCCCAAAACAATAATATGAAATGAAACCATTAATATGAACCTCCCAATCATAATGATTATTTTTTAGTAATATTTAAGGGGAGGGAGGTAGAGGGGGAGAGAGGATTAATAACTAAAAAAAAAAAAAAAAATTAAACATCTTTAACAGCTTAGCATTTCTTTAAACTCCATACAATTTCAATTTTCAATATCTTCATAGTTTATGAAATAAAATATCAAGTTTAATTCTTACTGTATTAACTCGTAGAGAGAGGGAGATAGAGATAGAAACTTGCCTGGATCTATGAGACAAGTGGTCTTATTTGGGTCCTTTTGATACTGGAAAGTAAACAGGCAAGCGTAGGGCATATCGGGATGAGCAGCATGTCCCTCTGAAATGAACAGCGATTAGGGGCAAGCATGCCCATGCAAACTGTGAAGGGGTGCTCTTCTGTTACAAGCAGCAAAGAAGAGCAGCATGCCCCTTTAAATACAACAATGTAGGGGTGATCTTCTCTTCTATATCGCAGCTGGAAAGATCAGCATGCCCCTCGTAAGAGTTCAGCAGCTTCTCGGGTGGTGTAAGGTATAGTTTAGCGCAACTGCTTTAACAGCAGAGGGGTGATCTTCCCTTTTTAGTGCAGCTGGGAAGATCAGCAAGCCCCTCTTAAATTCGCAACTAGCTTCTCGAGCAGTGCAATGGTATAGTTTAGTGGCAACTATGCTTTAACAGCGGAGGGGGGATCTTCCCTTATTAGTGCAGCTGGGAAGAATAGCAATCCCCTCGTAACTTTCTGCAACAGAAAAAGTGTGTGTGTTTTTTTATTTATTTTTTTATTAATCTCATAGCTTTTTGGGCGAGAATAATATCTTTAATTTCAGGTCTAATGTAACACTGTATGCTGATGAAGACCAGAGCCCCATAGCTTTAAGGATTGATGTTGGAACTTTTGAAGCTACTCTGATGCGAAATGAGTTGTTCAGCAGTAAACTGTCCTAACCGAACTACAGGATCTGACGGATCACTGAACTTTTTTCGGTAACGTTAAATGTGGGCTTCATAAGCTAATTAATAAATGTTATTAGTTAAGATAACATGCCTAACGTTATCCATGACAGGAAAAAACAGGTGATCGTTATCTGGCACTTACTAATTATTTTTATGGGTATAAAATAACAATTAGCAGGACAAAACTAATGATAGCCTACTCTAATTAATTATAGAGCACTGTCTAAAGCAGTCGATCTCCTGTGATGTTAGTTCAACTTGATTTAAAATGGCACGACCGTTTCTGACATTTTAGAGTTGTTTCTAGTGGCATATTATATTGAGTTTATCTACTGAATTTGCTGTTTCAAAAATATTATTGCTCTAGAAACAGAATAGCCTATTATTTTATAGGTAGAATTTAAAATTGTGTATAATTTATATAGCCTATTTAAAATACATCAATGATGACACAGTCATCTGGGCGGAAGTTTGATACCGCAACTCCGCCTCTGGGCTCCACTGACGATTCCTTTTGCGCATGCCCAGGCTCCAAACTGACGTTTTTGCGTAACATGTCAACGTCCATCATCGTACGTTTTACATTCAGTTCATTACAATGGAAGGAAGCGGTGTCACGTCGTCCATTTTTTTTTACAGTCTATGGCCCGAACCCAGAGAACTACCCCCATGTTTCTGGTTAGGAAAGTAACCAGGTGAGTGTGAGAAGACGGGGTGGTGAAGGGATGCTGAAAACGGTTGAAAAACATAGGTGAGTCGACTGCGTATTTATATATATCAGACTGTCCTCAAAAAAAATATGACCCTATAGGTCGTTTTTCAAGCACCTTATTACTACCTATATTTACGTTTTACAGTCATGCGCCCTCTAGCTGGCGTAAAAATAATGACAGTGTCGTATTACGTCTGTTGTCATGAAATGACGTATGACTGTCGTTACCAATCAAAATGTGTGTTCATTTAAATGCAATGTGTGGACTTTTTACACCATTTGTCCTATTTCCATTTAGCAAAAATCCTTTTTTTTTATTAACGACTACACCCACCCCACCCCTAAACCTACCCTTAGTGATTTATAGTGAATATACACTTTATGAGCACATGCGTTTTCTGGGATCGAACCTACGATCGCATGATCACATGATTGCATATTGTTATATAATGCAATGCTCTGCCAATTGAGCTACGCAAAACTCGAAATATGACGCAGATAAAAGGGAACAATGCATTAAAATGAAAGTGTCCTGTTGTAGTGTCACAGACACGCCAGCCTCTACACTCACCCAATCACAACGCACTCCCTCTCCTGAGTATTAACTAGCCACACCTGACACGCATCAGCACTCATCACCACAGCAGCATAAAAGACACTCCAGAGCACTCAGTCACTGTCCGGTCTCGTTAACACATACCTACCTGTTATGCTCACCTCAAGGACTCTGCTAACTTCTACTTACCTGTATCCAGTGTTCCATGTGCTCCTAGTGTCTCCTCGTCTCCTGTGAGTGTCTTCGTGTCTCGTCTGCTCCACGCCTGGCTGCTTCCACGATCCCTGGGAAAGATAAAGAAAAGCATCAGATCCAGTATCATCTTCAGTCACATACTTAACCTGCATGCTTCCACTCACCTGCACTCTGCCATCGTTCTCTGGTTGTTCAATAAACTTTATATTAACTATACCTGTGTCTCCGTCCCCTTCTGTACGTCCCCCAGCCTGGGATTCATCCATCGGTGAGAGATTATGCAAATTGAAACAAGGTCTTATGTCTGTGTCTGATTATGCCATTCAGTTCCGTACCCTGGCTGCAGCAAGTGGTTGGAGTGAACAAGCCCTTATCACCACCTATCGTCAAGGCCTCGATCCACGTGTGCGGTTGCATTTCGCTGCATACGAGGACTCCATCGGGCTCGAGAAATTCATCCAGCTATCCATCAGATTCGCCACTCGTATGCAGCTGTGTCTCGAAGAGCACCAGGGCCAGCCATTATTTCCATCCATCCTCCGCCAGCCAGAATCCGTCAACCATCCAGAACCAGCCACCGAACCCATGCAAATAGAACACTCGCGTCTTTCATCTGCTGAGCGACAGAGGAGGCTGACCTAGACACGCTCTGTCTTTACTGTGGCCGTGCTGGGCATTACATCTCTGAATGCCCCACTCGTCCAGTACGACCCATGGTGAGTGTTATCATGCCTACGTTGAATAAGATGAAACCACTCACTATTGTTGTAACCCTTACTGCTGCTGATTTTTTGTCTTCCAGTCAATGCCCTTCTCGATTCTGTGTCAGCTGGAAACTTCATCTCTGTCGCCAGCTTCAGCTTAAAACTTCTGCTACGCCGAAAGTTTACCAGATCCACTCGGTAACTGGAAAACCACTCCATCAAGTTCGTCACTGTGTTGGACCTCTTCACCTCCAAATCGGTATCCTCCACACGGAAGAGATTTATCTGCTGGTTCTGTAGGAATCAATGGCTGACGTGATTCTAGGGCACCCCTGGCTTGAGCAGCATGATCCTATCATCTCCTGGAGGACAGGAGAGATCCTGAAGTGGGTAACCAATGCTTTCCTGACTGTTTCCCTGAGTTCCCGATTCCAAGTCGTCCAAGTTCCAAAGAGATCCAAGTCTCTGCTCCTGAGTTTCCTGCTCCAAGTCGTCCAAGTTCCAGGAAGCCCCGAGTTTCTGTTCCTGAGTTTCCTGTTCCAAGTCGTCCAAGTTCCAAAGAAATTCAATATCTGCTTCCGAGTTTCCTGTGTCAAGTCTTCAAAGCTCTGAGAAGATCCAAGTCTACGCTACTTCTGTGGAAAGTCCACTTGAGAAACGTTCTACGGACATCCCTGCGATTGTCTTCTGTCCCAAAGAAGCCTCCAAGCTGCCTCCCCATCGGCCATGGGACTGCGCAATCGACCTCATCCCCGGTGAGCCAGTGCCCAGAGGGAAAATCTGCTCCCTTTCCCTCTCGGAGGAGAAGGCCATGGAGGAGTACATAAACGAAGCTCTGTCACAAGGCTACATATGCCCGTATGCTTCCCCTGCTGCTTCAAGCTTTTTCTTTGTAACAAAGAAGGATGGAGGCTTGCGGCCCTGCATCGACTACAGAGCTTTGAACAAGATCACCATTAAATTCCGCTATCCACTTCCTCTCATCCTATCAGTGCTGGAACATCTACGCGGCGCCACTGTGTTCACCAAGTTGGACCTCCGCAGCGCGTATAACCTCATCCGGATACGTGAGGGGGACGAGTGGAATACAGCCTTCGTGTCCCCCTTCCTGCCACTATGAGTACCTGGTAATGCCGTATGGATTTGTCAACGCCCCCTCCATATTCCAGGACTTCATGCATGAGGTGCTCCGGGAGTTTCTGCACAAATCAGTCCTGGTCTACATAGACGATATTTTGATTTACTCCCGTAAGCCCCATTACCTGGTCCACTGAAATGCTCCCCGAGCCGAATGCCTCCGCCAACACCCCGCAGGGTTGTCCCCAAGGTTTGCAGTATGTTTCACGGACACGGCGCACTCCACTAATTCATTCCGAGCACTCTTCACTGGGCACTGGCCACCCAGGGGTCAATGAGACCCTCTCGCAGTTGAAACAGTGCTTCTGGTGGCCCAACATGGCATCCAACGTCAGGAGGTACGAACGGGGTTGCCAGGAATGTGCCGTCTCCAAGAGTCCACGCCATCTTCCCTCCGGGAAACTCCAACCTCTGCCCGTTCCAAACCGCCCCTGGTCACACCTACGAGTAGATTTCATAACGGATCCCCTAGTCTCCAACGCTTGTACCTGTGTTCTGGTGGTAGTGGACCGATTCTCCAAGTCTTGTCGATTAATTCCCTTACCTAGGCTACCAACAATGGCAATGGAGACCGCAGAACTCATGTTTAACTATGTATTCCGATACTATGGACTGCCTGAGGATATCGTGTCTGACCGTGGATCACAATTCACCTCCAGAGTATGACGATCCTTCTTCAAGCTCCTAGGTGTGACCATCAGTCTCTCTTCTGGATACCATCCCCAGACGAACCGTCACCTATCACCTGCAACTCCCTCCTGAGTATAAAATCCAACCAGTCTTCCATGTGTCACTACTAAAGCCTCACCATCCCTCTGTTCTTCCCTCCACAGAGCCTGGCGAAGCCGAAGAACCCCCCCTTCCACTGATCGTGGAAGATGGAGTGGCCTACATCGTGAAAGACATCTTGGACTCCCGGCGCCGTGGTGGTCACCTGGAGTACCTAGTCGACTGGGAGGGATACGGTCCCGAAGAGCGGTCATGGGTTCCCAGGAATGATATTCTTGATCCAAGTCTCCTCGATGATTTCCATGCCAGACATCCTAACCGACCAGCTCCACGTGGCAGGGTCGACCACCACGATGTCGGGGTAATGTCACAGACACCCCAGGCTCTACACTCACCCAATCACAACGCACTCCCTCTCCTGAGTATTAACTAGCCACACCTGACACGCATCAGTACTCATCACCACAGCAGCATAAAAGACACTCCAGAGCACTCAGTCACTGTCCGGTTTCGTTACCGCATCCCTTCCTGTTATGCTCACCTCAAGGACTCTGCTAACTTCTACTTACCTGTATCCAGCGTTCCATGTGACTCGTAGTGTCTCCTCGTCTCCTGTGAGTGTCTTCGTGTGTCATCTGCTCCACGCCTGCCTGCTTCCACGATCCCTGGGAAAGATAAAGACAAGTATCAGATCCAGTATCATCTTCAGTCACATACTTAACCTGCACTCACCTGCACTCTGCCATCGATCTCTGGTTGTTCAATAAACTGTATATTAACTATACCTGTGTCTCCGTCCCCTTCTGTACGTAACATGTAGATAGGGGCGCAACTTTAGCAAATGCTCTTATGGGTCGTATTTCCTTTTGCCTGAATTACTGCAGCAATGTGGCGTGGCATGGAGTCGATCAGTCTGTGCTACTGCTCAGGTGTTATGAGAGCCCAGGTTGCTCTGATAGTGGCCTTCAGCTCTTCTGCATTGTTGGGTCTGGCATATCGCATCTTCCTCTTCACAATAACCCATAGATTTTCTATGGGGTTAAGGTCAGGTGAGTTTGCTGGCCAATTAAGAATAGGGATACCATGGTCCTTAAACCAGGTACTGGTAGCTTTGGCACTGTGTGCAGGAGCCAAGTCCTGTTGGAAAATGAAATCTGCACCTCCATAAAGTTGGTCAGCAGCAGGAAGCATGAAGTGCTCTAAAACTGGTATACGGCTTCGTTGACCTTGGACCTCAGAAAACACAGTGGACCAACACCAGCAGATGACATGGCACCCCAAACCATCACTGACTGCGGAAACTTTACACTAGACCTCAAGCAACGTGGATTGTGTACCTCTCCTCTCTTCCTCCAGACTCTGGGACCCTGATTTACAAAGGAATGCAAAATTTACTTTTAATCAGAGAACATAACTTTGGACCACTCAGCAGCAGTCCAGTCCTTTTTGTCTTTAGCCAAGGCGAGACGCTTCTGAAAGTGAAAAAGTGAAAGTGAAGTGACATGTGGCCAAGTATGGTGGCCCATACTCGGAATTTGTGCTCTGCATTTAATCCATCCAAGTGCACACACACAGCAGTGAACACACACACCGTGAACACACACCCGGAGCAGTGGGCAGCCATTGCTGCGGCACCCGGGGAGCAGTTGGGGGTACGGTGCCTTGCTCAAGGGTCTCACGTCAACTGACGCTGTCTGTTGTTCAAGAGTGGCTTGACACAAGGAATGCGACAGCTGAAACCCATGTCTTGCATACGTCTGTGCATAGTGGTTCTTGAAGCACTGACTCCAGCTGCAGTCCACTCTTTGTGAATCCCCCCCACATTTTTGAATGAGTTTTGTTTCACAATCCTATCCAGGGTGCGGTTATCGCTATTGCGTGTACACTTTTTTCTACCACATCTTTTCCTTCCCTTCACCTCTCTATTAATGTGCTTGGACACAGAGCTCTGTGAACAGCCAGCCTCTTTTGCAATGACCTTTTGTGTCTTGCCCTCCTTGTGCAAGGTGTCAATAGTTGTCTTTTGGACAACTGTCAAGTCAGCAGTCTTCCCCATGATTGTGTAGCCTACAGAACTAGACTGAGAGAACATTTAAAGGCCTTTGCAGGTGTTTTGAGTTAATTAGCTGATTAGAGTGTGGCACCAGGTGTCTTCAATATTGAACCTTTTCACAATATTCTAATTTTCTGAATTTTCTGAAATACTGAATTTGGGATTTTCCTTAGTTGTCAGTTATAATCATCAAAATGAAAAGAAATAAACATTTGAAATATACCAGTTTGTGTGTAATGAATGAATATAATATACAAGTTTCACTTTTTGAATGGAATTAGTGAAATAAATCAACTTTTTGATGATATTCTAATTATATGACCAGCACCTGTAGGCGTATTGGTTGGAGAACATGTTGCAATATATATATATATATATATATATGTGTGTGTGTGTGCGGTGGTGTTCTAAAATGAGGAGGCAACGTCCTCATTTATGTCCCTGTTACAAAATGTTCTTGGTTAAGTTAACATTACATAAAAAGACAGACCAAATACAATTCTATTTTGTATTTTTACACTATGTAATGTTCTATTAATTAAAACCAAGTATAAATTTCATAAAGTTAGTGTTTTTACGCATTTTTACATTTATTCCAAGATAATAACTAAAGGCAGTAACAATTTAAACAATATATATTATTTAATAACTAATATTCAGCTTTTCTATTTAAGATTCAATTTATTTTCAGCAGTCAATCAAGCTTGGTCACTCACACACACAAAGATGTACCTTTTAATTTCGAGTTTGATTTTGACATGAAATAAAACGGTGAAATCTAAGTGACAGTTGTTACAAAATCTAACAAAGTTGCTTTGTTTCTATGAGCTGAAGGGAGGCACAGAGTCGCGGACTCCCCGCGGTAACTTCACCTGCGGGTGTTGCTGTTTGACAGTGTTTCTTTAGAAAAACGAGTGACTTTTACAATTTTTTAATGTCAAATTTTGTAACATTTGCTTGTTTTTGTAATATCGATTATTTTCTCATCCAGTTTTTTTGAGGAGGCACTGCCCCCCTTGCCTCCTCGGAGGAAACGTCCCTGATGTGTACAGTGGGAACGGAAAGTATTCAGACCCCTTTAAATTTTTCACTCTTTGTTATATTGCAGCCATTTGCTAAAATCATTTAAGTTCATTTTTTTCCCTCATTAATGTACACACAGCACCCCATATTGACAGAAAAACACAGAATTGTTGACATTTTTGCAGATTTATTAAAAAAGAAAAACTGAAATATCACATGGTCCTACGTATTCAGACCCTTTGCTGTGACACTCATATATTTAACTCTTCTGATCATCCTTGAGATGGTCCTACACCTTCATTTGAGTCCAGCTGTGTTTGATTATACTGATTGAACTTGATTAGGAAAGCCACACATCTGTCTATATAAGACCTTACAGCTCACAGTACATGTCAGAGCAAATGAGAATCATGAGGTCAAAGGAACTGCCTGAAGAGCTCAGAGACAGAATTGTGGCAAGGCACAGATATGGCCAAGGTTACAAAAAAAATTCTGCTGCACTTAAGGTTCCTAAGAGCACAGTGGCCTCCATAATCCTTAAACGGAAGATGTTTGGGATGACCAGAACCCTTCCTAGAGCTGGCCATCCGGCCAAACTGAGCTATCGGGGGACAAGAGCCTTGGTGAGAGAGGTAAAGAAGAACCCAAAGATCACTGTGGCTGAGCTCCATAGATGCAGTCGTGAGATGAGAGAAAGTTGTAGAAAGTCAACCATCACTGCAGCCCTCCACCAGTCAGGGCTTTATGGCAGAGTGGCCCGACGGAAGCCTCTCCTCAGTGCAAGACACATGAAAGCCCGCATGGAGTTTGCTAAAAAACACCTGAAGGACTCCAAGATGGTGAGAAATAAGATTCTCTGGTCTGATGAGACCAAGATTTTGGCCTTAATTCTAAGCGGTATGTGTGGAGAAAACCAGGCACTGCTCATCACCTGTCCAATACAGTCCCAACAGTGAAGCATGGTGGTGGCAGCATCATGCTGTGGGGGTGTTTTTCAGCTGCAGGGACAGGATGACTGGTTGCAATCGAGGGAAAGATGAATGCGGCCAAGTACAGGGATATCCTGGACGAAAACTTTCTCCAGAGTGCTCAGGACCTCAGACTGGGCTGAAGGTTTACCTTCCAACAAGACAATGACCCTAAGCACACAGCTAAAATAACAAAGGAGTTGCTTCACAACAACTCCGTGACTGTTCTTGAATGGCCCAGCCAGAGCCCTGACTTAAACCAAATTGAGCATCTCTGGAGAGACCTAAAAATGGCTGTCCACCAACGTTTACCATCCAACCTGACCGAAGTGGAGAGGATCTGCAAGGAGGAATGGCAGAGGAACCTCAAATCCAGGTGTGAAAAACTTGTTGCATCTTTCCCAAAAAGACTCATGGCTGTATTAGATCAAAAGGGTGCTTCTACTAAATACTGAGCAAAGGGTCTGAATACTTAGGACCATGTGATATTTCAGTTTTTCTTTTTTAATAAATCTGCAAAAATGTCAACAATTCTGTGTTTTTCAGTCAATATGGGGTGCTGTGTGTACATTAATGAGGAAAAAAAATGAACAAATGATTTTAGCAAATGGCTGCAATATAACAAAGAGTGAAAAATTTAAGGGGGTCTAAATACTTTCCGTACCCACTGTATATGTGTATCGGGGCGTTTAACGGGCCCTGGAGCTCCCATGATTAGGGAAGGTTATCGTGAGCTCATCTGAGCTCCAGATAGTTGATATGTCAGGTGCTCAGGCCTTCTTTTTGGGCCACCCCTATATCTGGCCTAGGCTAGTACTTTAGGAATGTCTTTTACACAGAGGCGGTTATGCTGTAGCTTTTCCGCCTCCTAGTATACCGTAGCTCAGAGTGGGCTACTCCTAGGAGAGCCTCTCCAGCTTAGGACTGCCAGCTAGTGCTCCTTGTACACCTCCTCTCATTGTGAGAGTCGTCCCTGGCCGGGGCCCGCCTTCTGCATAAGGCTATTAATGTGAGTAGCAGGCTTTATGGCCTAGGTTGAGCTGAGACTCCTCTTGATATTAGAGTAAAAGTGATATGCTGAGCTTCAGTTTCCTAGTGGTGTTAGGCACAGACAGATAGCCAGGTGTTGTAGGCTTTCATCGAAAGCATACCCAGTGGTTATCCTTGAGCATTGTTAGACTTGTTAGACTTGGAAAGCACTATGCTGAAGTCTCAAAAGCTCCTTGATTATTATCAAGTTGCGGGGTCGAGTGTTGCAGGCCCTTCCTGTGGAATTTCTTCCTGTTGAGGCCTAAATTCCTCCAGAGCTGAGCTCAGATGGTCGTTCTCATCTTGGAGCAAGAGTTTTTGCTCAGGCTTTCACCCTTGAGCCCTTTCTCAGGTTTAGCTCACTTCGCTCCCAGAGCTCTGTGCCCCATATGTGCCCATCACCAGTGATGCTCAGGTTGAGCGTATCGAGTACTCCCTCCTTTCAGGGTGAGTTGAGCATGCTCCCTTAGAGCTCGAGTGTTAGCCCCGGGTCTGTGGCCGTGTAAAGCTAGAGTAGAAGGCCCTATCTGAGGCCTCCTCGAAAGCCCAGTCGCATAGATTTGTACTCCCCTTGTTTTAAGGGTAGAAAGCGATATGCTGAGTACATGGCTCGTGATGGCAATGCAAACGAGTATTCCAAGCCTGCAATACCTCAAGTGGCTGTTTCTGCTGGAGTTAGATTTGCTACCAAGTAGTTGGCCCTCCTTGGGTCACCTTGAGAGTGATCCTCTGGGTTGAACTGGGTTCCTGAGTGTCCTAGTTCCCTAGAGTTGAACAGACGGTTATCAGGTAGCTCAGGCTCAAGTGGAGCCTCCCTGATACTAGCCCTAGAATTCTAGATCTGCTACCAAGTAGTTGGTCCTCGAGCGGGCCACCTTGAAGGCGATCCTCTGGGTTGAGTAGATCCTTAGCACTTACAGCTAAGTTAGTATCCTGACTCCCTAGAGTTATATAAGAGTGTAGGCTCCTCAGGAGCCTCCCTTGTACTTGCGTTGAGCTTGGTCAATACTCGTCTTGGTTGAGTCTAGTTGGTATTCCCCTCACATTGAAGGTCATTCCTTAGAGTACAGTGCTCGTGAGTTCTGGTCGGAAGTTTGAAGGTCTCTCGTGAGACCTCCCTGGTAGATCAGTATTTTAGGCTGTAGGTATGTAGAGTACTCAGCCTCCAGAGTGCCTTGTTTAAGAAGTGCTCTGTAGATCCTAGGTGTTAGACACAGTGCAAGTTCCCTTTCGAAAGGGAACGTCTCAGGTTACGCATGTAATCATGGTTCCCTGAGAACAGGGAACGAGACACTGCGTCTCCCTGCCATGCCTCGGGGCCGCATGCTGAACAGTCCCTTCAGACGATAAGTGGATGACTTGTTGTCTAGGCGCCCCTTATGTGCGTTCGGGTCACACTAGTAGTGACGCTCGTAAACGTAATCAAGTCTGCTAGCCGCCTCACGTCACAGAACTCAGATAATTCCCAACACATAGAAACTCTTTCACCTAGATATTATCACATAGAGACTGTGTCTGTACCTCGAACTAGTAAATACAAAAAACTTCCGAAACCTTTTAAGGGAAAAAATTTAATTGATGTTCAAAAAATGAAAATCACAGATAAATCAGATGAACAAATGATAAAGCTTGGGTTACTGAATATTAGATCTATTTCTTCAAAAGCACTTATTGTAAATGAAATTATCACAGACAATAAACTAGACTTGCTGTGTTTGACAGAAACCTGGCTAAAACCAGACGATTACATTACTTTAAATGAGTCTAGTCCTCAAGGTTATGACTATCGACACAATCCTCGACAGAAAGGCAAAGGGGGAGGTGTCGCTGTAATTTATAGTAATATATTCAAAACCGTTCAAAAGAATTTCAAATATGATTCCTTCGAAGTGATGGTGCTTTATGTAACATTATGTAAGTTGACATTTGTGCTGGCTACTGTATACAGGCCACCAGGGCACCATACTGACTTTATCAAAGAATTTGCTGATTTTCTATCAGAGTTAGTACTGGCTGTGGATAAAGTCCTTGTTGTTGGTGATTTTAATATCCATGTAGATAATAATAAAGACGCATTTGGATTGGCATTTGCAGACATTTTAAACTCTATTGGAGTTAGACAACACGTGTCAGGACCCACTCATTGTCGTAATCATACCTTAGATCTAATTCTGTCGCATGGAATTGATATTGAGACTAAATAATGATCTGATATAATATATATATACAGTTAGCAAAGGCTACAAAACAACCACCCAGCCATAAATATGGTAGAACCATCACTTCTACCACTAAAGATTGCTTTATAAATAATCTCCCCGAGCAGTTTCATCGCCTTAGTATACCTGACAACTTAGAAGAACTCGATGCTGCAACAGAAACTATTGGCTCTCTCTTTTCCAGCACATTAGATGCAGTCGCTCCTTTACGTCTAAAGAAGATTAAGGAAACTAATCCAACGCCGTGGTATGATGAGCACACTCGGGCTCTAAAACGAGCTGTGAGAAAAGCTGAACGTAGTTGGAAGAAAACAAAACTAGATGTTTTTCGCCTTTCGTGGAAAGAAAAAATGATTGAGTACAGAACGGCTATAAGAAATGCTAGATCTACTTATTTTTCAAAACTCTTAATAGAAAACAAACATAATCCTAGGTATTTATTTGACACAGTGGCTAAATTAACTAGAAACAGAGATTCAACTGCTGACGTTTCCAAAGAGCACAGCAGTAATGACTTTATGAACTTCTTTACTTGCAAGATTGACAATATTAGAGAGAAAATTGTAAACATGCAACCGTCTACAGTTTCGCTTCAGACAGTGCACTGTAGTGTCCCTGAGGTAAAACTAGAATCATTCGCCGCTATAGGAGAGGAAGAATTATCTAAACTTATCAAACAATCAAAATCAACAACATGTATGTTAGACCCAATGCCGACTAAACTACTGAAAGATATGCTTCCAGAGGTCGTAGGTCCACTTCTTGATATAATTAATTCATCTTTAACACTAGGATACGTACCAAAAACTTTTAAGCAGGCTATTATTAAACCTCTTATTAAAAAACCTCAACTAGATCCGAGAGACTTAGTAAATTACAGGCCAATCTCGAATCTACCTTTTCTGTCCAAAATACTAGAAAAGGCAGTTTCAACACAACTGTGCTCCTTTTTAGAAAGAAATAGTATCTGTGAGGATTTCCAGTCAGGATTTAGACCGTACCATAGTACTGAGACTGCTCTCGTTAGAGTTACAAACGATCTACTCTTATCATCCGATCGTGGCTGTATTTCTCTATTAGTGTTATTAGATCTCAGTGCTGCTTTTGACACTATCGATCACAACATTCTTTTAAAAAGACTTGAAAACTATATTGGCGTTAGTGGAATTGCTTTGGCATGGTTCAAATCTTACTTATCTGACCGTTATCAGTCTGTAGTAGTTAATGAAGAGATGTCGTATCGATCACAAGTTCAATATGGAGTACCACAAGGCTCAGTACTAGGACCGTTGCTTTTCACTCTGTACATGCTGCCCTTAGGAGAGATAATTAGGAAGCATGGTGTTAGTTTTCACTGCTACGCTGACGATACTCAGCTCTATATTTCCTCGCGCCCTGACGAAACCTACAAATTCACAAAACTAACAGAATGCATAGCTGACATTAAAAACTGGATGACAAGAAATTTCTTATTATTAAATTCAGAAAAAACTGATATCCTAATCTTTGGACCAAAAACTTCCTCACGAAAAAACCTTGAATACTCTCTAACACTTGATGGGTGCTCCATTAAATCTTCGTCCTCAGTTAGGAACCTGGGTGTGCTCTTTGATACCAATCTTTCATTTGAAAGTCATGTTTCTAGTATCTGTAAAACCGCCTTCTTCCATCTAAAAAATATATCTAAATTACGACATATGCTCTCAATGACAAATGCGGAACAGTTGGTTCATGCATTCATGACCTCAAGACTAGATTACTGTAACGCTCTACTGGGTGGTTGTTCTGCTCGGCTTTTAAACAGACTACAGTTGGTCCAAAATGCGGCAGCTAGAGTTCTTACTAGAACCAGAAAGTATGACCATATTAGCCCAGTTCTGTCAACATTACATTGGCTCCCTATTAAACATCGTATAGATTTTAAAATCTTGCTACTTACCTATAAAGCTCTAAATGGTTTAGCTCCCCAATATCTAAGCGAGCTCTTGGTGCATTATAGTCCTTCACGTTTATTGCGATCTCAGAATTCAGGCCAGTTGATAATACCCAGAATATCAAAATCAACCGAAGGCGGCAGATCCTTTTCCTATTTAGCACCTAAACTCTGGAACAATCTTCCTAGCATTGTTCGGGAAGCAGACACACTCTGTCAGTTTAAATCTAGACTAAAAACACATCTCTTTGCTCTTGCATACACATAACACATTATCAATACATAAACATTTTTTCAAATCCGTTAAAGGATTGTTACGCTGCAATAATTAGGTCGGCCGGAACCGAGAACATTTCCTATAACACTAGATATACCTGTAGATCAGAATAAGAATGGCATCTACGCTAATATCAGTCTCTCTGCTTATCCTGAGGTTTGCCGGGTGCTGGACCCAGGCCGTATCCAGATCAGATGGAGAACCTGTGCCTGGACCTGACTACAACGTGGCCCAGGAGACAATGGGCCTACAGATCCAGTTCTGGCTGCATCTATAATTCAGATTTTTAATCTCCGTATCCGCTTACATATATTTATATATATAATCTATTTTTAATCCCTATAATAAAACTGTATAATTCAGATTTTGATCTCCATATCCATTTACATATATTATATATATCTTCCAAGGGGTTTTTTCCCTCCTAGGACTTTTTTCCCAGTGTTACCACACTGGGTTTTTCTCCTAGGGGGTTTTTTCCACCCCTGGGAGTCAGCCGACATTGGCTTAATGTAGCACCATCTTGTATATGTTACATATTACCACGCTTGCTTGTACAGCTTATTTTTAACCACTTATCTTTTTTCTGTGCTTCTAATATGTAAAGCTGCTTTGAAACAATTACCAATTGTAAAAAGCGCTATATAAATAAATTTGACTTGACTTGACATGACGTCATAGGCTGTTGCCGGCCAATACGATTGTCGTGATTTGATAGCGTTTCAGACACCGGTTCCCGCAGAGGCTTTCCCCATAACGTGTTAGACGCAGTGTCTCGTTCCCTGTTCTCAGGGAACCATGGTTACATGCGTAACCTGAGACCTTTTTTTGGCTTATTGACTGCCATTGGTATAACCACAACAAAACCATAGTTAAATTATGGTTTTTGTAACAAAACCATGGTTAGTTCATGCTTACCATGGAATACCTACTAGAACCATGTTTTTTTTTCTCGTTTCATTTGTAGTAAAACCATGGTTAATTTAAAGGGTTTAAATCTAGACTAAAAACACATCTGTTTAACCTGGTGTACACACAGCACATTATCACATTTCTATATTACTGTTACATGTGCCCTGGGTCCATGCTCTATTCTGATTATATGGACTGCATTTCCCACAATCCTCCACCTAGGAACCAATCATGCACTCACACCTGTTACTGAACCAATCATGCAGTTCACTCCTGAGCCTGCTTCAACTTATGAGTCCAATCCAGAGTCCACCTCAGCCCATGAGCCCACTCCAGTCCTTGAATCCGCTCCAGCCCATGAATCTGCTTCAGAGACAGCTCCAGTCCTTGAATCTGCTCCAGAGCCCACTCCAGTCCACAAATTCACTCCAGAGTCCACCTCAGTCCATGAGTCCACTCTTGAGTTTGCTGCTGTCCCAGAACCCAGCCTTGTGACCCCTGAGTTCTCTGTATGCCTGGATACGACCACAGAGGTCATCCCTGAGTTTCCCGTCTGCCTTGACACGACTATGGAGGTGGTCTCTGAGTTTCCTGTCTGCCTCGACATGACCGCAGAGGTCGTACCAGAACTGTCCGTTTGTCCCGACACAACCGCAGAGGTTGTTCCTGAACTGTCTGCTCGCCGCTACATGACCAGAGAGGCCGTTCCAGTCAGAGCCCTGGAGGGCTTTCCTGAGCTCCCTGCCTGTCCTGTTATGGCCCTAGTGGCCAACTCTAACCTCTCTGTGATTCCTGTTTCAGTTTCATCTGATCAACCTTGGTGGTTCCCAGTGTTACCAGATCTGCCCTGGGCGTCTTCTAGTCCACCATGGAGATCTCCAAGCCCGTCTGAGCTGCAGTGGTGGTCGTCTGCTCCACCGTGGGGGTCCGCCATGGCCGTCTGTCCAGCCTTCTTTGCCCTGGCCGTCTGCCCTGCCTCAGTCTCCAAGCTGCCTTCCTCTCCATGGACCTGGCCCTCCATCCCACCCCCTGGTCTGCTTCCGCTCCACCTCCCTCCAGGACTGTTTAGGAGTGTCTGGAAGCCACTCCTTTGAGGGGGGGCTCTGTTACATGTGCCCTGGGTCCATGCTCTATTCTGATTATATGGACTCCATTTCCCACAATCCCCCACCTAGGAACCAATCATGCACTCACACCTGTTTCCCATCAGTGACACTTTATAAGCTGCACTCTAACACACACACATTGTTGAGTATTGTTTCTGCCTTGTTTTCCGTGTATTTCCGTCTGTTCCTTGTTCTGCCTAGCCTGTGTTTTTGACCCTGGACTGATTCCTTGTATGATGATTGTTTGCTGCCTGTCTTGACCTCTGCCTGTGTTTTGGATTACTCTTTTGCCTTGCCTTCTTGTATCTGTTTGCTGGTGTTTGACCTCTACCTGTACGACTACGCTCATATTAATAAAGCCTGCACGTGGATCTCCAACTCCGCTGCCAAACTTGTAGCATCATACTCAAAAAGACTTGAGGCTGTAATTGGTGCCAAAGGTGTTTCAACAAAGTATTGAGCAAAGGCTGTAAATACTTATGTACATGTGGGGTTTTTTAATATTTATTTATTTTTTATAAATTTGCAAAGATTTCAAACAAACTTCTTTTTCATTGTCATTATAGGGTCTTGTTTGAAAAATTGAGGAAAATAATGATTTTAATCCCTTTTGGAATAAGGCTGTAACATAAAAAGTGGAAAAAGTGAAGCGCTGTGAATACTTTCCGGATGCACTACATAAATAAAATTTATTTGACTTGACTTCTAACATGTAAAGAATGGCACCTTAACTTTCATATAAAATACTTCCTTTGAGTCAGAGGCAGGCAGCTACTAAAGCATCACCATGTCCAAAATTATCAGTGGTTTGACGAAGTCGACATGTCATCCCACCAAGATACCTAAATGACTTTTACATTGATTATACAGTGCAAAGACAGCCACTTCATTCTGACAATGTGCAGCCCACAAAAGGTGCCACTGGACCTCCACCACGTAAAAAGTCTGCCCTTAATGAGTTCTAAAGTACTGAAAGCTGACCAGAACCAATGAAAGGTAGGACTGGATCAAGTGAAAGGAGCTTATTTGTTGAGAGATATATCAAGGCTTACTTCTGCCACAGTCTCGGATTCAGACTTCTCCAATGCAAATGCTTAAAGGATTAGCTCACCCAAAAATGAAGTTTCTGTCACACTCATTTTGTTCCAAACCTGTAAGACCTTAGTTCATCCTCAGAATACAATTTAAGATATTTTTGATGAAATCCAAGAGGTTTCTGATCACCTTAAACACAGCCATAACAAATCATAACAAATTTCAAGGCCCAAAGGTAGTAAAGACATCGTTAAAATAGCCCATGTGACCTCAGTGGTTTTACCTTAATGTTATGAAGCGACGAGAATACTTTTTGTGCGCAAAAACTAAAATAACGACTTTATTCAACATTTTTCTTCTCTTCCTTTTCAGTCTCCTATGGTTCTACAGTCTCAAAAATGCGTTTTTAAAAATTGCACCAGTTCTCTAAATCACAGACATGTTGTAACCAATCCCCTCAAGCCTATCATTAACTATGCTGTGAAGCAGGGGGGTCTCAAGAGAAGCCAGGTTATCCCGGTATATTTTTCTGTTGATATGAAAAGTCGGGCACATTTAACAATATAGTGGGTGAATTATGTATATGATGTATTTTTAGAAGGCAGTTGTCTGACTTAACATTAGCAACACATTATTAGCAGTTTGATAACTTAGTCAAGCCAAAGTCTAATCATAAGAATTACTGTTATGTGTCTGACTTTAAGAGCAATACATAAAACACAGTTGAGTGAGTGGATCAGGTATTCTGAGCTGGAGTGACTGAGTGGAGGTAGAGACTAATATGCATATTCATGGCTCCGCATATACTAGAGTTACATTCAAGCTATTTTAAGGCATGAAAAAATTATTTTCACAGGAAAAAAAATTTCAATATGTCATTTTGGTGATCAAAGATGAGTTTTAAAGGATAAAATTATTGACTACAGAGGACTTTAATACATACTGTAGCAGAGAGTTCTCACCTCAAGTCCATATTACCTTTCCATGCTGGTGGAATGACCTGCCTAACTCAACCCGAGCTGCTGAGTCTTTAGCCATTTTCAAGAAATGGCTGAAGGCGCACCTCTTTTGTCAACTCCTAACCTATTAATACCAACACTTACTATTCTTTATATTGATTTAAAAATAAATATCTTGCTATGTATACTGTGCTGGACTAACTGGGACTAATCATAGCACCTACATATTGTTGCCCTGTTGTTGGTTTAATTGCTTCTATTGTTCTCCTCATTTGTAAGTTGCTTTGGATAAAAGCATTTGATAAATGATTAAATGTAAATATATATATACAGCAGCCACAGAGGGCAGGTCAGTACTGCCTAGAAATCAAAATGATCTTCCTCAGCCCATAAGGGCACTGTCTCTAGATTGAAGAGAAGACCCTCAGAATACAAGAGGATGAGTCACAGTACACTAGTAATTTAAACAGAACCTACTCTCAGCCACAGAGAGACCAGCGCAGGAGCTCAAGGCCAATTAGGGCTGCACGATTAATCGCATGAGATTGTCATGCGTGTCTCGTCAGTAAAGCCGGTTCTGTGATTAGCGGTAAATGTCCATCACCTGCTTTCAAATGGAGCGGCACTTAATATATAGAGCTGTAGTTCGCGGACAAGCTACACAATATTGCGTTCATAATCGCAGATGAATCGCCTTCGATAATGAACGCGATATTGCGTAGCTTGTCCGCGAACTACGGCTCTGTATATTAAGTGCCGCTCCATTTGAAAGCAGGTGATGGACATTTACCGCTAATCACAGAACCGGCTTTACTGACGGGACACGCATGACAATCTCATGCGATTAATCGTGCAGCCCTAAGGCCAATGCAACGATTTGCCACTGCTTTACACAGTGGTAAACCATCAAGTGCTACAGCAGTCAAGAAAGAGAAACCGAAAAAGTACTGCCCCTGTTGCAACACTGCAGCACTACTTCAACCAGTGTGCTAACTTTAAACTGCTGAATCAAGATCAAGTGTAGTCCTGGCTGAAGTACCAAAGGTAATAAACGAAATCAAATGTGCTTTAAGTGCAGCCGTGATCATCAGATCATCAGATCTCACAATGTAACCTTAAAGCCAAATGCCAAAAAAAAAAAAAAAAAAGGGAAGTACTACATGACTTCAATGCCAAAATGAAACACGACACACTAGCAGAGAACAGTTGTCTGGTGAGCTCAGAAGTGGAGACTCTGTATCTTGACAGACCAACTGCAAGCAGTACAGTGCTTCTGAAAGTCAGCTGAGTGATATTGAGAAACGGTGAGAAAGAACTTCACACATTTGCCATACTGGATGATGGTCAACAGAGGACAATAATACTGTATGAAGCGGCCCAGCAACTTGGTCTCTACTCAGTAGGCTCTTTAAATCAACCATACAAACACTTCACCATCAAAAGAACTTTCACAGCCAAAGAACTGAGCCTTGCTAAACACACTTACCGTGTTAAGCTCAACCTCTCTTACTTATTGGCTCAGTACATCTCAGAACTCCAGGTGGTCCTGGCACAATGAAAACTGTACTCTGCAAGGCTTTATTTTAAGTTCCTTGTCAATCAGCTCTCACCACAGCAGTGTCTATTTACTGTTCATCCACTATGTCCCCATACAAAAAAGTATACTTCAAGTTTATTTTATGAAGTATACTTAAGTAATGTTCAAGTATATTTTTAATTATACTTTTTGTAGCAAGTATACTAGTATCAAAGTACTAGTAGTAAACTTGTAAGTGTACTGTTTCATAACTGCTTGGGACTAAATTGGCCCAATTGATGTATACATTTAAGTGTACTATAATTGTAAAGGTAGTAAACTTTAAGTGCACAACTAGTTCACAGCTACGTTTCTCATTTGTACTGCATCTGTAGAACTTATAAGTATACTAGAAGTTTACTATTTTAATACTAGTAGTACTTTTTTTAGTATATGAAAGTACACTCTGAAGTATACTCTCAGTAAACTACTAGTTTAGTGCAAGTATAATTGTAAGTTTTCTTTAAGTAAACATAACATCACACTTAAGCCCTGGGTATACTTTATTTTTTTCTGCACACAGTCGAATGCACAGCCTTGGAAAGTATACTTCATTTGACTTGTACAAATACACAGGCACATGAGCAGTTTTGAGCAATCTCACGCCACGAGTTGCAACCCATGTAAACATCTTTGTATTCTTTCATGCTAGAGTTGTACAAATGAGGGTACTTTCTAACCTCTTGTCACATCTATGTAGGCCTCCGTTGTCACTGTAGCTTGCATGCGCTCCAGACTGTTCTGTTTATGCAGTTTTTCTTTGACTACCTTGTTAATCAATGCCCCCAGGGCACGGTTGCCACCTTGTGGATAAACTAATTATGTGCGACCTGCACGTACAAGTAAGCGCAGTTACAAAAATCAGAAGGTGCGTGTACAGTACGCGCGTAGTCTTCTGATGACTAAATTTATGTCATCTGTACGCTGCCTGACTCTCGTGTACGCGTAAAAAGTGAACAATACTTTGGACTTTATAGTTTACTTTTTATATATTATTTTTGCACTTTGAGTATACTACTATGTTCCTATTTAGGTATTATTTTTTATACTTGAATTATACCTTTAACTGTACTTTAACTCTTTCCATTTTAAAAACATTTTATTCTAGCTTTTGAATCCTTTTTTATCTATACTTAAATGTGGGTTTTATTTAAAAAAGGCAACATTTTAAACAACAAAGGCAACATTTTTAAACAAAAAGCTGAGAAAATTGCATTTTTGTCGAAGACTATGCTGGATGGGATTCAGAACGATGATCTAAACACAGATGGATTAGATCGAGCCCATCAACACCCCCAGTGATTCACAGTCCTATAGCTCATCCTGGGTCGACATTTCATTCAGTAACGTTGGGCAGTTTTGATTTACATGCTGTGTAATATTTGATGATCGCGTTATTTTACATTTGTGTAAGCAATCTTCTATCACTGTTTCAGCTTCTTCTTCTCCTGTGTTTTGATCCAGAGATTCTGAACTCTGTCAGAAGATGCGTCATAGTGTCCCCTACCATATAACAGTGAAAACACAGATAGCCTGAAAATGT
Source organism: Anabarilius grahami (assembly GCA_003731715.1). Taxonomy (NCBI): domain Eukaryota; kingdom Metazoa; phylum Chordata; class Actinopteri; order Cypriniformes; family Xenocyprididae; genus Anabarilius; species Anabarilius grahami. Next base: position 2,653,174 of record RJVU01050431.1, on the reverse strand, counting down.
AGTCAATGCCAGGAAAGAGTGTAAATTCCAATGAAGTAAATTCCTATGTACACTAAGTGGATTAGCCTACACAAAAATTCAGATACTCAGAATTAGTAACATATCTGTTTTCTTTATAAATCAATATTTTCAAACAATGTAAGTTTATAAGACAGCATGTAAAAAAATGTGAAAAAAATATTTAATAGGCTACTCAATCAAAAGATTAAACACAACTACAAGCCAAGTATACTTAGAATACTTAAAGGGATAGTTCACCCAAAAATGAAAATTTTATGTTTATCTGCTTACCCCAAGCGCATCCAAGATGTAGGTGACTTTGTTTCTTCAGTAGAACACAAATTGTGATTTTTAACTCCAACCGCTGCCGTCTGTCAGTCAAATTATGCGAGTGAATGGGAACTCATACAATAATAGTCGAAAACACTTCCATAGACAAATCCAAATTAAACCCTGCGGCTCGTGATGACACATTGATGTCCTAAGACACGAAACGATCGGTTTGTGCGAGAAACCGAACAGTATTTATATCATTTTTTACCTCTAAAACACCACAATGTCAAACTGCGTTCAGCACTCGTTTAGTGAGGTCTGACAACGACAGTGGCTCTGACAACGACAGTGGCCCTGTCCCAAATGGCGTACTTCATGTGGACTTTCGGTCTCGTGGACTTAAATTAAGCATGCTCGCCGAGTCTACGAGTCCGTAGGCCGTCCCATTCAGCATTTTAACTCTCTGAAGTGTGCTCAGCAGTGCCCCCTTTGTACCCTTGAAGCGGTCTTCCGCGAAGCCCGCATAGATGCAGGCTCTGCACTCTTTAACTACCCAGGAATTCTTGCGAAATGCCAATCAGACAACGGATGGGAGGAGATTTCGCTCAAGAGCAATTGATGACATGGCTGAGAAGAAAATATTTAAGTGTAGGTATCATTACGGTTTTTATGACCTAGGTGTATATTTTACCAGTTGTTACCTACAGTTTATACAAACATTATGGTCATCAACCAGTGGTTGATATCTCAAACATAATAATAGCGCGTTGAATAATACGATCGCATTATGATTAATTAAATAAATAGAACCGAATGTCAGGGCTTTACTGAGTGATATGTAAACCTAGTATTTATATTTAAACCTGTAAATTCATCTGAAACTCACGCAAAGACCAGACCATTATTTCCGGCGTGACGATCGAGTCTGTCCCAAAAATACCTCTCAATGTGCCCTCGTGGATTCGCACCAAGGGCCCTATAGGTCTGCACTACATGACGTCACCAAAGTGTGGACTCTGAGGAAGTCCACAAGTCCAGAGTGTGCCATTTGGGACAGGGCCAGTGATGTCTCGCGCATATACTTCAATGAGTGCGAGACATCACTGTCATTGTCAGAGCGCGATCAGACCTCACTAAACGAGTGCTGAACGCAGTTGGACATTGTGGTGTTTTAGAGGTACAAAATGATATAAATACTGTTCGGTTTCTCGCACAAACCGATCGTTTCGTGTCTTAGGACATCAATGTGTCGTCACGAGCCGCAGGGTTTAATTTGGATTTGTCTATGGAAGTGTTTTCGACTCTTATTGTACAAGTTCCCATTCACTCGCATTATTTGACTGACAGACGACAGTGGTTGGAGTTAAAAATCATAATTTGTGTTCTACTGAAGAAACAAAGTCACCTACATCTTGGATGCGCTTGGGGTAAGCAGATAAACATAAAATTTTCATTTTTGGGTGAACTATCCCTTTAATTATTACATCCATTAAAGGATTGATAGGCTGTATAAATTAGGTCAGCCGGAATCGGGAACACTTCCTATAACACCCAATATACTCGTTACATCAGAAGAAGAATGGCATCTACTCTAATACTAGTCTCTCTGTTTATCCCGAGGTCTACAGTAGTCAGTCGGATCCAGACCATATCCAGATCAGATGGAGGATCTGCGCCTAGACACAACCACAACGCATCCCTGAAGTGTCAACAGAGATTGTGTCAACAAGACCATCCCCTGGTCTTGTTGTCGCCTCATCGACACGACAGCCACTGGCACAGATCCCAACAAACCATTTCCATACCGGCGTGATGAATCCGATCGTCAACTAGATGGAACTGGATTAAATATTTTGCGATCCCAGTCTGATTTATGACCTGAAATGCTGCCTGAATCATAATCATGCACTGTTCGCTGTTGGCCAGAGGAGAACTGCCATCCCCCCGACTGAGCCTGGTTTCTCCCATAGTTTTTTCTCCATTTTTGTCACCTGTTGAAGTTTGGGATCCTTGCCTGCGTTGACACCATTGTATGTGAACTGAACTAAACTGGATGATGACATCACTTTTTTCTCCATAGCCAATGTATAGATGAATTAATAACTATTGATTTTTACAAAGGAATGAATCAATACTGAATTTACTTAAGCTGGACAATGACACCATTTTCTTTCTGCTGTGCAGCCAAAATTATTTGCCAGTCATCACTGTAAAGCTGCTTTGACCCAATCTGCATTGTAAAAAACCCTATATAAATAAAGGTGACTTAACTTGAATTATACTTTTAAGTATATTTCAATCAAAAGATTGAGTACAAGTATAGGCCAAATATACTTAGGGCCCTTTTTTATCTGTCAAAGCACATGGATTAAATCGCATAGCGCAAGTGTGCGTAGGGCATGTCCGAATCCACTTTTGCTAGTTTAAGGACGAGAAAATTGGTCTGCGTGCCTGGCACATGGTCTAAAAGGGTTGTCTCTATTCTCTTAATGAGTAATGGGTGTGTTTTGGGCATAACATGCAAAAAAAACAATCAGAGTCTCATCTCCCATTCCCTTTAAAAGCCTGTTGCGCTCGCACCATGGTGGATTCACTATTTACATGGCAGAATTTGCAAGGCTAAAAACTAAATGCTTCTCTAGCAAGGAAACGGATCTGCTCGTGTACAAGGTTAAAGCGCACGAGCAGACCATCTACTGGACAAGTCGGATTCCACCAAAGCATTTTTATCTTTATGCACACAATAATAATCTTTTACATTGTAATCCTTTTATTTATTAATGTTTGGCATGCACACTGTGCACACGCGTTGTGCACCCGCATATAGGCGCATATTACTAATGCGCTCTTTAAATAAAAAAACAAATATTACACCATTGACTTTAGACCAGGTTTCAGTTGGTCAATGGTGCAGTCTATTTCAGTTGCCTCAAAATAGTAACGTGCCAACAATGCACCTGAACACACCTTGTTTTCAGACCAGCACGCCCATGGGTGCAAATGCAAATGCATATGCTATTTAAACAACGTGGTGCAGGACGTGAAAATGATAACTGCGTTGGGCTGAAACTAGTAAAAAACACTTGCGTCGTGCCTGGCGCTGCATTGCGCCAGGTGTATGATAGGGCCCTTAGACTTTTCTGTCAGTATAAGTCAAGTATACTTAAAGGATTAGTTCACTTTCAAATTAAAATTTCCTGATAATTTACTCACCCCCATGTCATCCAAGATGTTCATGTCTTTCTTTCTTCAGTCGAAAAGAAATGAAGGTTTTTGATGAAAACATTCCAGGATTTTTCTCCATATAGTGGACTTCAATGGAGCCCAAACGGTTGAAGGTCAAAAATACACTGTCGATATGAGGAGGACAAGAGGCAAATTGAATCCTGTAAACTTTCTTTATATTATTCAGGACCCAATGAGACACATTTGGCAGTAGTTGCCATGCTGCCAAATGATCTGTAAAAGGTATAATTTTTTCGATATTTGAAATAGAGCTGGTCTGTCTGGGGCTCTGAATCAGCATGCTAGTTAGGTCTCTTACTTTGTATAAGCTGCTATGTCTTGTTAATTTGTGTGTTTTGTTCGATAAAAAAGCACTCTAGCAGGGATCAAACAGTCTGAAGTAAAAGGTTGCGGGTGAGCGAAGATCAAGGTTATCGAGGGAGGTCGATACACAGTGTTCGCCCTCAAAGATCTGCATTCGCAAATGTCAGGTCTTCTTTTTTCCCACCCGTGAGTAGATCATGGTCCTCAGCAACCACACTAGCCTTTTGCTCTTCCCAGTGGGAGCTAGGCCCTGGCCGGGAATGGCCTCCGCCAACTCGCCCTGCGATCCTCAGCTTTCGCACTGCAAATTTCAGTTGCCTTCTTGCTTTATATTGTACAATTATTACTGTTTATGTATTATGATCATTCATAATTGTTATTATTTTTAGTCATTTATAGAACCACACACATATTGATGTATGACTCAAACGGGAACAGTAAAGAAGTAAAAGATGGCTTGGAAGTCTGTCTGAAAGCAATTTTTTAGGAATCCTTCATACAAAAACGCAGTCTGTTAAGTCATATACTGAGTGGGCAGTGGGGTGGCAAAGCAACTGCCTCTGATCTGAAGATTTATTCCAATATCATTTCCTTTAAACTGTAATGTGATAGCACAGCCTACAATCCATGGCACCTACCTTAAAACAAAATAGCTTCAAGACCATTCTTGCCCAGAATTCACCAACATGTATTTCAAACAAACATCATAGCATTCATTTATGTGCTAGACAGTTCACTGCCAAGAGTAAAAACCCATGATTTAAGAAAGTAAACAAATGAAGGGAAGTTCTTGTTTTCTGTCTTTTTTTATTCCATTTCATGGGCGTCTACATGAATGCATGTTTTGTGCCTGGTGTTTGCAATCCAAAACGAGACTGTGGTCAAGCAGTGCTCTCTCTGTAGAGACCCATCTACAGGTAGAGACCTACCAAAATAAGCCTCATATACTGCCTTCCTCTGTAACACCTCTCACCCCCCTCAGTAAGCAATGCCTTCAGAAAGAAATCACTTCATGAAGGTCACCATTTCTTGCATATCCAGACATCAGTGAAGCTGTTGAACTGGATTGACAGAAAAGTCATTAATTTTATTCTAACCTCCTGCCAGAGGAAATGTTGAATCACCACAATTTAGCTTGGCTTCCCTCCTTCCTGTTTATTGTCCATGGCACTCCCATATAAGATTTTAGCTATATTAACACATCTTTTGGATATTATTATCCATCTTTCTTATACAGAATCCAACACCTCTCAACAAATTGAGAAACTGAATAGTTAATCAAAACTGATGGTGTTTCCATATGGACTTCTGGCCTTTTATCTTTTTTATATCCCAAAACTATCTTTGAAGGCATTCTCCATGGAGTAAATCTCCAATAAAACATGACAAAATCTTTTAAAATAATTATTCTCATATGGATTTGTCCATGTAACCTATATTTATGCGAAGTGTGATGCTGAAACTTATGTAACTGAACTCTATGTACAGTAAAAAAAAAAGAAAAAAGAAAGACCATTATTAAGAACATCTTCCAATATATCCATCTATTTGTCTTTCTCTGTTCATCTGTCTGCCCCCTGGTTAAAAGTTTGTCCCTCCCTCAAAAAACAACATATATTTTAAATAAATAAGACACACTGGCAGTTTAGTTCAAAACAAAGCATGATTCACATGAAAACTGGTAATGTAAAAACTGTTATGTGGACACGAGAGCGAACTGTGGTGTGATTTCCATGAATGTAAAAAACAACGATTGTGACATTACAGCGTATTGTGCATAACTTATAGTCACCCCATCCAACTATCTTATTACTGTTTTTTACACATTGTTAATTGTAGTTTTGTATGTCTAGTCATTTTCATTTGTCATTTTTTAAAGTTTTCCCCAACAGCCTAAGCATACCTATAGACCAGGGGTGGCAAACGTTGGTCCTGGAGAGCCACAGTCCTCAGAGTTTAGCTCCAACCCTAATCAAACACACCAGAACAAGCTAATCAAGGTCTGAAGGGTTACTAGAAAGCTACAGGCAGGTGATTTTTTGTCAGGGTTGGAGCTGAATTCTGCAGCACTGTGGCTCTCCAGGACTGGAGTTCACCACCCCTGCTATAGACCTATAAAATACAAAAAATTCATAATAAAAAAGAGTTGTGATAACACTTTTCAATCAAGTCTCATTAGTTAATATTAGTTAATACATAAACAATAAGCAATACATTTGTTAGTTTTTTTTTAAAATTATTATTAATCTCTGTTAATGTTAGTTTAAAAGACAACACTCACCTCAAAGTCTAGACGAACAGATGATTTGACTACACTAACATCCCAGACACGAAAGGCTAAATAAAATGAATTCATTGCCAGTAAAAGGGCATTGAGAACTATATTTGTCTGCCGAGGTTTTGTAACTGGAAGAAGAACAGAGAAAACTGTTTAATCCTTCAGTAGAAATTGATAGGTGCAGAATGGAAATAAGTCTCTCATTCAAAAAGAGATCCAATTTCACAAGGGAGAAAAAATATATATATCAATGAATGTGTACCATGGTTTTTGCCCTACTGTATTTGTTTAAGGGGCTGTCAAAAATATTTCCTTAAAACTCTTCTTTCCTGAGTCACTCGCAGTGAGATCTCCCCAACCGCAGTAGTGGTGCACTGACGGTCACTCTATGGCCACATTATGGGCCAGTTCATCTTTCTTGGAAGTTAAAGCCAACCACATGAAGGGCTTTGGGCAGTGTTAAGGTTCTGTAGCCATCTAAGAAGGCCTGAGATGTCTAAAGGAGAACCTGGCCATCTCCAGGCATAGCAATGAGTATGAATAACCTGGAAACAATCCAAGGACAAGCTCAAAGTCTTACCTAGATATTTGCTTTGAGATGAATTGAAACTATAAACTGAATTCTAAATAGGAGCTGGTCAAAAAGACAGATTTTACCTTAGACATGAAGCAGTGTTAAGGATTATTATTATTATTTTTTTAAATGGCCAGTTAGTTGGTCAGCAAGACGCCTCACGTTCGAGACAAGGTCAGAACTTGAAGTTGAAATGTTCCACTTCTGACCTCAGTGAGTTCCAGTTAGTCACACATTACATTCAAATGTTGAGCACATGATGTCGCCATGACACAACAAGTGCATTTCGTGTTTTTGTGTCAATCATGGCAAAACAGAAAACATTACATAAAATGCTGACATTCGCTTTGAAAACAGCTGACGAAAAACTAAAAGTAATGTATCATTATATTAACTTAATGTCTAATGTTAAAATTTGTATTTACGTTTAACATAAGGTAGCTCCATGCAATACTCGTTGGAAGCAGAAGCTCTGCTCCCACCTGGCTCTCTTTAAGAGAGATGGGAAGCAGGCGCTTGCACCCCAACAGCTTGGGTCGTGCTGATGGATCTGGCTGAGGAGCTTGAGATGGGTCTATCCCTTTCCCAAGCCTCGTTCGCCAGTCCTGATGCTCTCAAGCCAGACCAGGAAGCCTACTAGTTGCTAGTCAGCCTCTTCCAGGCCAGCAAGGAGCTTGCTTTTGGCCCGCTCTAGCTCCAAGGAAAGAGATGTGATGGGAATTGAGGCAGATGTGTCTAGTGAGACTGCCTCCTACCCAGCACTCGTGTATGAGTTTCTGAACATCATGACCTGTACCACCGCCAGACTTAATCTTAACTGGTTGGTGGAGAAGCAGGAACCTGCTCCGGGCAGACTGGATGAGCATTTCCTGGCGGGTCATAGTCGTACACCTCCCGACATCATGGAGGAAACCATTTTCTGCCAGTGTTTTTCCACCCATGTCATCAAATCCATGTTAGTGCTGGATATAAGACACCCTTGGCAGAAGAGAGAAATTTTATTGCTCTCTTAGCTAGGATGTGAGTACTAGCAATGCTTGGGTTCAGTCTATGTGGTTGAGATCTGCGGCTGTCACCCCTCCATCATCATAGACTGATGCTTGGTTGAGGGCTGATCTCACACGTTGATGGGTGAAAGCAGTGAAAGCCTCACAGGCTTTTGTTACCTTATGTGTCTGTAGGGGTGAACTTGACAGATGGCAACTGCACTCTCCCCAGGTAAAATTCTTTGTTTTCTGAACCAAGCATTCATATCCAGCTCTCACAGTGAATTATTCAGGGAATGTTAATTTCCCTGATGCAGGTAAGCACTGAGATAATCATCAGACAGCGATGTGTAGGGTTTTTGGGCTTGTTCAGCAAAAGTCTAATCGCCTTGCATTGCCTTTTCACCATCACCCTTCCCTGAAGTGATCTTAATGTTGTATTTATACAATACACATTTTGGTTTACAAACCCGATTCCAAAAAAGTTGGGACACTGTACAAATTGTGAATAAAAAAGTAATGCAATAATTTACAAATCTCATAAACTTATTTTTTATTCACAATAGAATATAGATAACATATCAAATGTTGAAAGTGAGACATTTTGAAATGTCATGCCAAATATTGGCTCATTTTGGATTTCATGAGAGCTACACATTCCAAAAAAGTTGGGACAGGTAGCAATAAGAGGCCGGAAAAGTTAAATGTACATATAAGGAACAGCTGGAGGACCAATTTGCAACTTATTAGGTCAATTGGCAACATGATTGGGTATAAAAAGAGCATCTCAGAATGGCAGTGTCTCTCAGAAGTCAAGATGGGCAGAGGATCACCAATTCCCCCAATGCTGCGGCGAAAAAATAGTGGAGCAATATCAGAAAGGAGTTTCTCAGAGAAAAATTGCAAAGAGTTTGAAGTTATCATCATCTACAGTGCATAATATCATCCAAAGATTCAGAGAATCTGGAACAATCTCTGTGCGTAAGGGTCAAGGCCGGAAAGCCATACTGGATGCCCGTGATCTTCGGGCCCTTAGACGGCACTGCATCACATACAGGAATGCTACTGTAATGGAAATCACAACATGTGCTACGGAATACTTCCAGAAAACATTGTCGGTGAACACAATCCACTGTGCCATTCGCCGTTGCCGGCTAAAACTCTATAGGTCAAAAAAGAAGCCATATCTAAAGATGATCCAGAAGCTCAGGCGTTTTCTCTGGGCCAAGGCTCATTTAAAATGGACTGTGGCACAGTGAAAAACTGTTCTGTGGTCAGACGAATCAAAATTTGAAGTTCTTTTTGTAAAACTGGGATGCCATGTCATCCGGACTAAAGAGGACAAGGACAACCCAAGTTGTTATCAGCGCTCAGTTCAGAAGCCTGCATCTCTGATAGTATGGGGTTGCATGAGTGCGTGTGGCATGGGCAGCTTACACATCTGGAAAGGCACCATCAATGCTGAAAGGTATATCCAAGTTTTAGAACAACATATGCTCCCATCCAGACGTCGTCTCTTTCAGGGAAGACCTTGCATTTTCCAACATGACAATGCCAGACCACATACTGCATCAATTACAACATCATGGCTGCGTAGAAGAAGGATCCGGGTACTGAAATGGCCAGCCTGCAGTCCAGATCTTTCACCTATAGAAAACATTTGGCGCATCATAAAGAGGAAGATGCGACAAAGAAGACCTAAGACAGTTGAGCAACTAGAAGCCTGTATTAGACAAGAATGGGACAACATTCCTATTCCTAAACTTGAGCAACTTGTCTCCTCAGTCCCCAGTCGTTTGCAGACTGTTATAAAAAGAAGAGGGGATGCCACACAGTGGTAAACATGGCCTTGTCCCAACTTTTTTGAGATGTGTTGATGCCATGAAATTTAAAATCAACTTATTTTTCCCTTAAAATGATACATTTTCTCAGTTTAAACATTTGATATGACATCTATGTTGTATTCTGAATAAAATATTGAAATTTGAAACTTCCACATCATTGCATTCTGTTTTTATTCACAATTAGTACAGTGTGCCAACTTTTTTGGAATCGAGTTTGTAAAATGAAGGTGATGTTATTCCCCTTTTTTCATCTGTGGTGATGGGGCTATGCACTTCCTCTGCATTTACACACTATACGTTAAATGAGAATGGCAATATATTAAATCCTCTTAAGGTGCCTTCACCATCCCGACAAGTGAGAAGTATAATTGTGTTTTTTAGATAATAGAGCTAGGATATAATGGAGCAAGCCTGCCGCTCGTGTCCCATTTCTTCATCAGGAGCCTTTTCAGATACCGAGAGTACAAGGGTAGTAGTGATATGCTCCCTCTGTATTCGCATAAGAAAGATAGGCTTTTGTAGGTGAAGAAAGTGGGCAATACCACCTCTCGCATCCCACTTCATCTTTGCCTTCTCTGGTACTCAGAGTAGTAGGAAGGTACGCATCCTGTGGAATCACATTCATATCGATGCATGGGAAGTATAGCATCATTAGTGCACATCCTTTAGGGGGAAGGGGCAGACTATGAATTAGGAAATGTGGGCATTTCCTATCTGGCGCCCCCTCCGAGATGGTAGAGGTGGCATTAGTATGGTTCCCCATGTGCTCACATGTTGAGGGAGGGACATGTGAAGAACACATCTTCCTGGCAGTTTGCAAGGGAGGGACAGAGCATAAAGGTCACCATTGCAATCCACTCTCAGTCTTATCTGCTATTGCTGGGGTTAAACTAACATCTCCTTGCTGGAACAGTAGGAATGGGTAACTGCTAGCAAGTCTTTTAATAGAGCAATTAAAAGTAATAGAGCAATTAAAAAAGGAATGGGTATTTTGGCGTAGGCACCCCTCTTTCTCTGTAGCTCTCTCTGGATGGCGGAGGTTTGCCGTCGGTGGGTCGACACCCCATTCATTGATGGTTGGTGACAGAGGGCATGGGGATGTGAAAGCTGCTTAAGCTCCATTCTCAGTACTCTCTCACCAGATTTCTTGAAAGCACTTTACAGGTGTTTCCTTAGGTAGAGTGGCAGTTGAGGGAGCATAGCTCTCTCCTGAGGTCTCTCCCAGTCCTAACGACAAGATGCTTAATTGTTTTTTGCTTCCTTTGATGAGGTTGCCCTTTAGAGCTGATGGCCAAGGCTCAGATGGTCGGGAGAGCAGGCCAAGATCTGCCCCTCCGTTTTTGATGGATGTGGGCGGACCCAGAAATTGTGACCTCCCTAGCTAGACCACAGGTTAAAGCTCTTGGTCACTGGGTGTGGTGTGGCAATGTTCTGGCTTAGCCCACTGGGGAATTCACAGCACAGTGGGCAGGCAGTTGTATAGTATGGCACAGTGGGTATTGTCATTCCCATAGCATTAACTGATGATGCAGCATAGAGTTCTACTTCGAAAGGGAATTTCTAGGTTACATATGTGGCCCTGTTTCCCTAAGAAGGGAAATGAGACGTTACTTGTTTTCTATGCAGCTGTGCGTGGGAAGAAAAGTGCACTAGATGAGACCGCTACAATGCAATTATTATGACCAAGGACTGAGAACACATGTACGCATAGTTTACCAAATCAAAATTTATTTTCATATTGCATGAGCTTCAAAATGGTTAATAGTCAATTATTAGCTGCAATGGCCAATTAAATATATAATAAGTAAATAATTTATTAAAAAACATGTGTTATGTATATTATATATATTTTAAATTTGAAAGTAAAGTAAGTTACAATATTTATTTATGTTTAATGTGTATTAATGAGTTATTATTAATGAGAGACTTTCAAAATGTGCAGAGTGGTGGGTAGTCAAGAATGGTTTCTGTGCATTTGTGACATTGCGGATCTAAGCCAAGGATCTGTACAACCTGGATCTTTGCTCATGTGAACCACAGAAGGTTTTAATTGAGCCAGTCACATCAGCCACATCATGAATTGTGATGCAGGCAAAGAAACATATTAAATACTATTTTAGAGCTAATAAAAAACATCTCGGTTACGTATGTAACCCTCGTTCCCTGAAGGAGGGAACGGAAACGTACGTCAGTAGTGACCGATGAATTGGGATATCACCAGAGAGCCCTATCAGCTTTGAGTGAACTAAAACAAGCCAATGGAATTGGCGTGCGATATTTGCATAATGCGCACCGCCTCCGCCAGGTGGTATAAATAGGAAGCAGATGCAATCGCACTCTGTTTTTCACTGAGGAGACAACTGGTGTCCGCACTACAGCAAGGGCACAGGAACTGTGGTGACAAGACGTACATCTCCGTTCCCTCCTTCAGGGAAGGAGGGGTTACATACGTAACCGAGATGTTCCCTTTCAGTCAGTCACGTTCGACATACGTCAGTAGTGACCGACGAATTGGGATCCCAAATAAAACGCCACAGTTACAGACCCCTTCCAGCGAACCCATAGGGGACGCTGCGGAGACCACTACCTACCATGAAGGGGAGGAATTTACGTGGAGATACACATATGGACTGGCCGTGGGCAGTACGCATATGGAGTCCCTGGGATGGCTCCAGCCTAAGCATAGGGGGAGACTTATCTGACAGGTGACAGCAGAGCTGGCTCTGCTAAAGGAAAGACACGGGCTCACCGTGGGGAGTTGACCGTGGACAATACACATATGGGACCACTCACGTGGAGGGGTCACAACATATGGCACCCAGCCAAACATCAACGTCGGTGACGGACGTTTGGCCTGGCATCAGACACAGCTCTAGAGATATCTGTCAGCGAGGCGCCATGCGCCACCGCCCAGGAAGAGGTCACTCCTCTGGTGGAGTGGGCTCTCAACCCGAGCAGGCAAGGCGTGCCCTGGGATTCATACGCCAGGGCGATGGCATCCACTATCCAGTGGGCCATCCTCTGCTTGGAGACAGCCTTTCCCTTCTGCTGGCCTCCGTAACAGACAAAGAGCTGATCTGAGGTCCTGAAACTTAGCGTTCTGTCCACGTACAGGCGCAGAGCGCGGATGGGACAGAGCAAAGCTAGGGCTGGGTCTGCCTCCTCTGAAGGCAGCGCTAGCAGGTTCACTACCTGGGGCCGGTTGCATAAACCACTTAGACTAGTCTTAAAAGTTAAGACACTAATGTTTTTCTTGAAGAGTGGTCCTAATTTTTTAAAGTCCGTTACATAAAAAGGTAGATTGGTGTAATTTGAATTAGAAAAATAACATTGATTACCCCTTGGTTAACTGCAAGTTGGTCAAACTAGTTCTTAAGACACAGTCTTAATATAGTGACTAAGTTTATGCAACTGGCCCCTGATCTCTGAAGGGAGTGGTAGGAACCTTGGGCACATATCCAGGCCGGGGTCTCAGGATAACGTGAGAGTCACCGGGCCCGAATTCCAGGCACGATTTGTCAACCGAAAATTTGTGCAGGTCCCCTACCCTCTTGAGCGAGGCCAATGCAACCAGGAAGATGGTCTTGAGCAGTGTCCGGGGAGGCAAACAGATCTATCTGTGCCACGCTGAAGCGCTGCCAAATCAGCCTGACCACCTGGGGATGGAATCTCCATTCGCCCGGAAGCGGAGGCTGCCGTGAGAGCTCGTCGGCTGCACGGTTGAGCACGCCTGGGACATGAATGGCACGAAGCGACCTCAGATGCTTTGACTCCATAGCAAGACATGGCGGGCGAGTTGCGACATGTGGCGGGAGCGTAGACCACCCTGATGGTTGATGTACGCAACGGCCGCAGTGCTGTCCGAGCGGACCAGTACGTGCTTGTCTGTCAACAGCTCCTTGAAGCGGCTCAGTGCAAAACGTACTGCTAGCAACTTGAGGCAATTGATATGTCTCTGCAGTTGAGGCCCCGTTCACAGACCTGACACTGCCCGTTGTACGTGGCACCCCACCCGGTGGCAGAGGCATCTGTGTGGACCACAGCATGCCTGGACACTTGTTCGAGGGGTACTCCAGCCCGCAGGAACGAAGGGTCTGACCACTTGGTGAGAGTGCGAAGGCAGTTCAGTGTCGTGCCGCGCTGCCACGCCCATCTCGGGACCCGGCCGTGGAGCCAGTGTTGAAGAGGCCTCATATGAAGAAATCTGAGCGGCGTAACTGTGGCTGCGGATGCCATATGCCCCAGGAGCCTCAAAGAGTTTCAGTGGGGCCGCTGTCCTGCGCTTGAGCGTACTCAGGCAGTTCAACACTGACTGGACCAGTCCAGTTTCATACCGAGATAAGAGATCCTCTGCCCAGGGGTGAGTTTGCTCTTGTCCCAGTTGACCCGAACACCCAACCGGCTGAAGTGAGCTAACACCGTGTCCCTGTGTTCGCACAACTGCCAGAATGAGCCAGTCGTCGAGGTAGTTGAGGATGCGAACGCCCTGTTCCTTGAACAATGGCTACCTCCACAACCTTCGTAAAGACTCTGGGCGACAGGGCCAGCCCGAAGGGTAGGACCTTGTACTGATATGCCCAACCCTCGAACGCAAACCATAGAAAGGGTCTGTGTCAAGGCAGAATCGAGACATGAAGTACGCGTCCTTCAGGTCGATCGCTGCAAACCAATCCTGGGGACGGATGCATTCGAAAATGCGCCTCTGCGTAAGTATCTTGAACGGCAGCCTGTGCAGGGACCGATAAAGGACACGCAGATCCAGGATTGGCCGTAGCCCACCGCCCTTCTAGGGTACAATGAAGTAGGGGCTGGAGAACCCTGACTCCATATCGGCTGGAGGGACCGGCTCGATTGCATCCTTCACCAGGAGGACAGCAATCCCCGCCCAGAGAACAGGTGCATTGTCCAGGGACACACAAGTGTAATGTACACCCCTGAACACCGGGGGACGCCGGGCGAACTGAATCGCATAGCCGAGTCTAATGGTACAAATGAGCCAGCGGGATGGGCTGGGAAGCGCTAGCCAGGCTTCCAGACACCGAGCCAGCGGGACCAAATGCACCACAGACGTACCGGGCGTGGGGCAGTGAGGTAGAGTGCTGGGACCCGACTTGGACGGCATAGCGGCCCGAAGTGGGGTCAGACTCTGCAAGGTGGCAGTGTGTATGGGAGACGGCACATGGGAGGCGGCCTCGACCAACACACTGGGACCTGCTGGCGAAGTGAGAGGGTGCTGAGAGTGGCGAGACCTGGGCCCGTATGTATAAAACTTCTCAGAAATGCTCTTAAGAATAGTCTTAAGTTTTGAATTAAGTGTCAAAAAATTCTTAGTAAAGAGTAGGAGTTTTCTAAGAGTAGGAGACTTTTATAAAGAAGCTAAAAGCAACTTTTAGTAAAGTGTAAGACGGATCCTTAAGTGCTGACTTAAGTGTTGTGAACTAAGGACTACAATGATGTCAACTCAAAATGGCCGCCCTTAACCTCTGAATCAGCCAATAGCAAGCCTGGAAGGGTGAAGTCACAACACAAACATTTTAGTATTTAAATTTATTTAAAAGCAATAGCTTTGCATTGTGCAAAATTATCACAAATTAGTATTGATGGTGTGGAATCTTTTTCTATTGGTATATGTCTCCTCATTTACAGTTAGAGCAATGATGTGTCATGAGTTCATCAACTCCAGGAAAGCCCACAGTCAACATTAAAGTGGCTTTCTTTTGCCGCATGGTTTGATGGTCAGTTGGAAAGTCAATAAACTGCCATAGAGTAGTGGCCAAATGTGATGTCCAGCATGAAAATTGACATCTTCAACATTAATTCAAATATTTTTAAAAATGTGTTAAAAGATGTAAGCATATCGTGTAGCTGTGCTTGGAGTCAATTGTTTCATGTGTGATAATGAAATTTCAAATTATTTTTGGCCAGGCTGTCATACAAAGAAATTATGAACACATGCAAAAACAAGAGAGAACCACTTAAATATTAAAAACTGATTATGTTGTAGTCAATGTCATATTTTAAAACATTTAAATAATATAAAAATAAAAATATTTTCCTCATATTTTGATGGTTTAAGCAAAATTGTTTGCACACTTGTCTGTATTTACTCTTGTGTACTGTATGTTAATTTTTTGTGCTTGTCGTTCTTTCATCATCTGCGTTTTATTTTTTGTGAAGCATTTTGCTGTGCGTCAGCTGTGATAAACAGACATCCACTCTCATTACATGTGTAACAGTGGGCAGATAGTGAGAGTTTTGCAGGTAAACCACAGCACACTGACCCCCGCTAGAGAATGAGGTGTTTAGAGTCATTGATAGTGCATATGCCTTGCATGCCAGCAGCTATCGGGCCGGAGTTCGAGACAGACTCAGAGCAGGGTGGTTAGTATTGGAGTGTGAGTTTTGGAGGCGGCGCAATGTTTGTTTGGGTTGATTTCAAATATCAACAATATTGAACAACGAATTTGAGAAATTGCACACAGCACCTTTTAAATGTATTAAAATGCATTAAACATTAATTATTGTTTAAGTAATATTTATTAAATTTATTACATTTATTTAAAGTTATAAAATGTCTTATTAGGTCAGTTACAAAAAGAATTGACAATCAAGTTTATTTTATCAACTCCATGTCATCATATAACTCCAATACATCATATCTTCATTGGAGAGCGTATATCTCCTCTTCTTTGCTGCCATCTTGTAACTAGGTTAAGACACCTCTACAGCTCTCTTAAATAATTTAGGAGCTAAGACCTAGTCTTGACACTTAGGAACCTTTATGAATCACACTTATTCTTAAGTCTAAGAATAAGAGTAAAATTAAGTCATTCTTAGAATTTTGACACACTTAAGACTAAAATTTTACTCTGAGCGGCTTTATACATACGGGCCCTGGTCTTGGGACCTGGAGGATTAGAAAACAGTTTTGACTGCACTGATTGGAGTGTTTTTGAGGCTGAAGCCACTGATCTGGATGAGCTCACTGACACCGTGACATCCTACATCAGTTTCTGTGAGGACATGTGTGTTCCCACCAGGACTTATTTAACATATAACAACGACAAACCTTGGTTTACTGCAAAACTCAGACAGCTTCGCTAGGCCAAAGAGGATGCATACAGGAGCGGGGACAAAGTCTTGTACAAACAGGCCAAATACACACTGAATAAGGAGATCAGTGTAGCAAAGAGAAGCTATGCTAAAAAGCTAGAACACCAGCTTTCAGCTACTGACCCAGCATCAGTGTGGAAGGGCCTGAAAACCATCACCAGCTACAAGACCCCATCCCCCAGCACCGTGGAGAACCAACATTTGGCCAACGGGCTGAATGCATTTTACTGCAGGTTTGAAAGACCTGGGCCCGTATGTATAAAGCCGCTCAGAGTAAAATTTTAGTCTTAAGTGTGTCAAAATTCTAAGAATGACGTAATTTTACTCTTATTCTCAGACTTAAGAATAATTATGATTCATAAAGGTTCCTAAGTGTCAAGACTAGGTCTTAGCTCTTAAATTATTTAAGATAGCTCGAGAGGTGTCTTAACCTAGTTAAGAGTAACAAGATGGCAGCAGAGATGAGGAGACACACGCTTTCCAATGAAGATATGCTGTATTGGAGTTATATGATGACATGGAGTTGATAAGATGATATAAACTTGATTGTCAATTCTTTTTTGTAACTGACCTAATAAGAAATGTAATAACTTTAAATAAATGTAATAAATTTAGAAAATATTACTTAAACAATAATTAATGTTTAATGCATTTAATACATTTAAAGGTGCTGTATGCGATTTCTCAAACTCGTTGTTGAACACTGTTGATTATTTGAAATCAACCCAAACAAACACACCCCTCTCTTCATTGCGCCGCCACCAAAACTCACACTCCAATCCTAACCTCTGAGTCGCCACCCTGCTCTGAGTTGGTCTAGAACCCTGGCCCGATCGCTGCTGGCATGTGAGGCGAATGCACTTCCAATGATGTTAAACACCTCATTCTTTAGCGGGCGTCAGTGTGCAGTAGTTTACCTGCAAAACTCTCAGAGTCTGGCCACTGTTACACACGTAATGAGAGTGGATGTCTGTTTATCACAGCTGGCACGAAACAAAATGCTTCACGAAAAAAAAAGCGCAGATGATGAACGAACGACAAGGAAGCACAAAAGATGAACATACAGTACACAAGAGTAAATATAAACAAGAGTTTCTTGTTAATCGCAAACAATTTTGCTTAAACCATCAAAATATGAGAAAAAATATTTTTATATTATTTAAATGTTTTAAAATATGACATTGAATACAACATAATCCGTTTTTAATATTTAATTGGTTCTCTCTTGTTTTGCATGTGTTCATAATTTCTTTGTATGACAGACTGGCCAAACATAATTTGAAATAATTTGAAATTTCATTTCATTATCACACATGAAACAATTCGATGTGCTTACATCTTTTAACACATTTTTAAAAGTTTAATTAAGTCGAATTAAGGTTGAAGATGTCAGTTTTCATATGGCTGGACATCACATTTGGACTCTACTCTATGGCAGTTCATTGACATTCCAACTGACCATCAAACCATGTGGCAAGAGAAAACCACTTTTATGTTGACTGTGGACTTCCCTGCAGTTGTTGGAGCCGTTGATGAACTCATGACACATCATTGCTCTAACTGTAAATAAGGAGACATATATCAATAGAAAAAGATTCCACACCAGCCTACTAATTTATGATAATTTTGCACAAATGCAAAGCTATTGCTTTTAAATCAATTTAAATATTAAAACTTGTTTTTTTTTATTATTGTTATTATTGTTTTTTATAATAACATTAAATGACTGGTATTGTGCTGCTGTGACTTCACCCTTCCAGGCTCGCTATTGGCTGATTCAGAGGTTAAGGGCGGCCATTTTGAGTTGACATCATTGTAGTCCTTAGTTCACAACACTTAAGTCAGCACTTAAGAATCCATCTTACACTTTACCTAAAGTTGCTTTTAGCTTCTTTATAAAAGTCTCCTACTCTTAGAAAACTCCTACTCTTTACTAAGAATATTTTGACACTTAAGTCAAAACTTAAGACTATTCTAAGAGCATTTCTGAGAAGTTTTGTACATACGGGCCCAGGTCTCACACCCCACACCCGCTCTGACCGGCTCACCACACTGCCATCAACACCCTCCCCCCTCTCCCTCCCCCCTCCTGCTTCTTAACCTGCACTTCAGATAAGTGAGAGGGATGTATGCAGAGGATGAGGAACAGAAGATAAGGAAAGCCAAAGGCTCAGACGGTGTTTCACCAGCCTGTCTCAAAGCCTGTGCTGTCCAGCTGTCATCCATCTTCACACTGATTTTCAACAGATCACTGGAGCTGGAGCACAGATATCGCAAGATGGCGCCGCGCATGGCAGCCTCAGTGCTTAGCTCTTCAGTGTTTGTTCTGTTTTTGTTAGTTTTTCCTGTTTTTTGTTTTTCAAACACCATCAGTTTTACCAGGGATGAACTGCTGAACATTCGGCAGTACACACCACAAAATCTTTTACCGGATTTCGATTATTCAGACGTTTTGTTGAATGCTGTAGTCGGCGGGGCGGCAGCGCTGTTAAGACGCTTCAGGGCGCGCAGACGGGGGAAGCGCGCCGGCGCTCTCGTGAAGCTCAGACAGCGCGAATTAAGAACGCCTCTCCCCAGCATCCATCTGGCGAATCTCCGCTTTCTGCCCAACAAAACGGACGAACTCCTTCTGCTCTCCCGGACAAATAAGGATTTTTCGAACTCGGCTGCTCTGTGCTTCAGCCATTCCGGACAGCGTGTTAAGTCTGCCGGGCTTTCAGCTGTTTAGATCAGATCGCGACGCAGAATCAACGGGGAAATCACGCGGCGGCGGGACGTGCTTTTACATCAACGAAAGGTGGTGTTCAGATGTAACTGTGTTAAAGAAGATGTGCTGTCCCGATCTTGAAACACTCTTCATTAACTGCAAGCCGTTCTATTCGCCGCGGGAGTTTTGCTCGTTAATTCTGGTGAGCGTCTACATTCCTCCGCAAGCGCACATGAGCTCGGCTTTACAGATACTCGCTGATATGATCACAGAGAGCGAGCAACAACACCCGGACTCTGTTCTAATCATTCTCGGGGACTTTAATAAAGCCGTTCTCTCACGTGAACTTCCAAAATACAGACAGCATGTTACTTGTCCCACCAGAGACAGTAATACACTGGATCACTGTTACACAGCAATAAGGGATGCATATCACTCTGTCCCACGGGCAGCTTTGGGGCTCTCTGATCACTGTCTAGTTCATCTCATACCGACCTACAGACAGAAACTAAAATCAGCTAAACCTGTAGCAAAGACTGTAAAGAGATGGACCACCGAAACAGAGCAGGCTTTACAATCCTGTTTCGAATGGACTGATTGGAGTGTTTTTGAAGCTGCTGCCAGCGATCTGGACGAGCTCACAGAGACTGTTACATCATATATCAGTTTCTGTGAGGATTTGTGCATTCCTACAAAGACTCATTTCACTTACAACAATGACAAACCCTGGTTCACTGCAAAACTCAGCCAGCTCCGTCAGGCCAAAGAAGATGCTCGCAGAAAAGGGGACAGAGTCTTGTACAAACAGGCCAAATACACACTGGAAAAGGAGATTAGAGTGGCAAAGAGGAATTATTCTGATAAACTTCGGAATCAGTTCTCTTCTAATGACACAGCTTCAGTGTGGAAAGGTCTAAAAGACATCACCAATTACAAGACACCATCCCCCAGCTCTGTGGCAAATCAACACCTGGCAGACGATCTGAACGAGTTTTATTGCAGGTTTGAGAAATCATCATCACCATCATCATCATCATCATCATCATCATCATCATCATCATCATCATCATCATCATCATCATCATCATCATCATCATCATCATCATCATCATCATCATCATCATCATCATCATCATCATCATCATCATCATCATCATCATCATCATCATCATCATCATCATCATCATCATCATCATCATCATCATCATCATCATCATCATCATCATCATCATCATCATCATCATCATCATCATCATCATCATCATCATCATCATCATCATCATCATCATCATCATCATCATCATCATCATCATCATCATCATCATCATCATCATCATCATCATCATCATCATCATCATCATCATCATCATCATCATCATCATCATCATCATCATCATCATCATCATCATCATCATCATCATCATCATCATCATCATCATCATCATCATCATCATCATCATCATCATCATCATCATCATCATCATCATCATCATCATCATCATCATCATCATCATCATCATCATCATCATCATCATCATCATCATCATCACCATTCACACCTCCAACAACCCCCCTCTCCCCCACACCTACAATTCAGTTCAGTGAAGATGATGTGCGCCAGGTCTTCAGAAAGAACAAGAGAAGAAAGGCACCAGGCCCAGACAGCGTTTCACCAGCCTGTCTGAAAACCTGCGCTGACCAGCTGGCCCCCATCTTCACACAGATCTTCAACAGGTCACTGGAGCTGTGCGAAGTCCCCTCATGCTTCAAACGCTCCACCATCATCCCCGTCCCAAAGAAACCCAAAATTACTGGTCTTAATGACTACAGACCTGTGGCTCTAACGTCTGTGGCCATGAAGTCATTTGAAAGACTGGTTCTGGCTTATCTGAAGGACATCACTGGACCCTTACTGGACCCCCTGCAGTTTGCTTACCGAGCAAACAGGTCTGTGGATGATGCAGTCAATATGGGACTGCATTATGTTCTCCAGCATCTGGACAGACCAGGGACTTATGTGAGGATCCTGTTTGTGGACTTCAGCTCTGCTTTTAACACCATCATCCCATCACTCCTCCAGCCCAAACTAACTCAGCTCTCCGTGCCCACCTCTGTCTGTCAGTGGATCACCAGCTTCCTGACAGACAGGCAGCAGCTAGTGAGGCTGGGAAAATTCTCATCCAGCACCCGCACCATCAGCACCGGCGCCCCTCAGGGCTGTGTCCTCTCCCCACTGCTCTTCTCCCTCTACACCAACGACTGCACCTCTAAAGACCCCTCTGTCAAGCTCCTGAAGTTTGCGGACGACACCACAGTCATCGGCCTCATCCGGGACGGAGACGAGTCTGCTTACAGACTGGAGGTTGAACAGCTGGCTGTCTGGTGCAGTCTTAACAACCTGGAGCTCAACACGCTCAAGACAGTGGAGATGATCGTGGACTTCAGGAGAAACCCCCCTGCTCTCCCCCCACTCACCATCATGAACAGCACTGTGACTGCAGTGGAGTCATTCAGGTTCCTGGGCACCACCATCTCACAGGACCTGAAGTGGGACATTCACATTGACTCCACTGTGAAAAAGGCCCAGCAGAGGTTGTACTTCCTTCGCCAGCTGAGGAAGTTCAACCTGCCACAGGAGCTGCTGAAACAGTTCTACTCTGCCATCATTGAATCCATCCTCTGCACTTCAATTACCGTCTGGTTCAGCTCAGCTACCAAATCTGACCTCAGAAGACTACCTCAGAAGACTACAGAGGGTAGTCCGGTCTGCTGAGCGAATCATTGGCACAACCCTCCCCACTCTCCAAGAACTGTACTTATCCAGAGTGAGAAGATCACTCTGGACCCCTCACATCCAGCACACTCCCTCTTTGAACTGTTGCCATCTGGTCGACGCTACAGAACCCTCAGCACCAGAACGACCAGACAATCAGGCAATCCATCTCATGAACACTTGACAAACACGGAACACACAACACTATTACACATTATTTACTTAAAACAAATAAACTTATATTTCAAATTTGCACACATAACTGTGCATACAATTGTCTATATTATATATTGGTTTTTTTTGGCACTTTGTCTATCTTGTAAATTTGTATATTATTATTTTATTCTTTTTATTATGTGTCTTGTCTTGTCGCTGTCACTCTGTTGCACTGTGGAGCTTCTGTCACTAAAACAAATTCCTAGTATGTGTAAACAACATACCTGGCATTAAAGCTCTTCTGATTCTTCTGAGCTGTGTGAAGTCCCCTCCTGCTTCAAATGCTCCACCATCATCCCTGTACCCAAGAAACCAAAAGTCATAGGACTAAATGACTACAGACCTGTTGCTTTGTCGTCTGTGGTCATGAAGTCATTTGAGAGACTGGTGCTGGCCTACCTGAAGGACATCACTGGACCCCTGCTAGACCCCCTGCAGTTTGCTTATCGTGCAAACAGGTCTGTGGATGATGCAGTCAATATGGGACTGCATTATATCCTACAACATCTGGACAAACCAGGAACTTATGCAAGGATCCTGTTTGTGGACTTCAGTTCGGGTTTCAACACCATAATCCCGGATACCCTCCTGAATAAACTGACTCAGCTCTCTGTACCCACCTCCATCTGTCAGTGGATCACCAGCTTTCTGACAGACAGGCAGCAGCTAGTGAGGCTGGGAAAACTCACATCCAGCACCTGCACCATCAGCACTGGTGCTCCTCAGAGTTGTGTTCTCTCCCCACTGCTCTTCTCCCTCTACACCAACGACTGCACCTCTAAAGACCCCTCTGTCAAGCTCCTGAAGTTCACAGACGACACCACAGTCATCGGCCTTATCCGGGATGGAGACGAGTCTGCTTACAGACTGGAGGTTGAACAGCTAGCTGTCTGGTGCAGTCACAATAACCTGGAGCTGAACACGCTCAAGACAGTGGAGATGAGAGTGGACTTTAGGAGAAACCCCCCTGCTCTCCCCCCACTCAGCATCATGAACAGCACTGTGGAGACAGTGGAGTTATTCAGGTTCCTGGGCACCACCATCTCTCAGGACCTGAAGTGGGACAATCACATTGACTCCACTGCGAAAAAGGCTCAGCAGAGACTGTACTTCCTTCGCCAACTGAGGAAGTTCAACCTGCCACAGGAGCTGCTGACACAGTTTTACTCAGCTGTTATTGAGTCAGTTCTGTGCACTTCTATAACTGTTTGGTTTGGGTCAGCCAGCAAATCAGATATAAGAAGACTGCAACGGATTGTTAGGACAGCTGAAAGGATAATTGGTATGCACCTGCCCAACCTTCAGGACTTGTACAATGCCAGAGTGAAGAAACGGGCAGGTAACATCATCACAGACCCCTCTCACCCTGGACACAACCGGTTTGCACTTCTGCCCTCAGGCAGACGTTACAGATCTCTGTGCACTAGAACATCTAGGCAAAAGAACAGTTTTTTCCCCAACGCTATCTCCAGCTTAAACAGCTAACATAGCAATTACCCCTGTTTTAGTATTCACTTTCAGTACTTGAGAGAGAGTAAAAATTAGTTGTGTAAATATATATATATTCTATTCACCCTGCTGTATATACAATACAAATCTGTATGTCTTCTGTTCCAGATGTATACCACATTAGTATTATTATTTATTTTATTTTACTTATTTATTATTTTCTTAGTTTACTTATTTAAATGTTTCTGTTCTCATGTCAAATGTATGTGTGTACCAAGAGCTTCTGTAGAAAACCACAACACATTCCTTGTTTGTTTGTGCACACCTGGCGAATAAAGCACATTCTGATTCTGATTCTGATTCTACTTCGTGGGTACCGCTGGACTTCGGAGAGCCAGCGGCGGAACAGACCAAATTTCTCCACCCGGCCCTCCTCCGGGGAGGGAGCGATGCGGGCATTGTCTCCCGAAGAACTGTTTACCTCAGCTCCAGGTCGCCCGTTTCTCCAGGACCGCTTCTCGCTAGCCAACGCTTGGCTGCGGGCTGAGTGGGCTGGGTTTTAGGCCAGCTTGTGAGATGAGAGCACCTCTGCAAACTAGCCAGGGGTGTTTCCAGACCACCATGGTGGACATTGTCTGGCCAGGGGCCTGACCTATTAATTGCATCATGCGTAGCTCAACCCCGACTCAGAACTACCCATATGCAATGAGTGCTTTGGCCTTCTACAGACTTGCCGGGGGCCAAGACCCATGCAGGGCAGAGGTGGTGTGCCCGTAGCACTGCCACCCCACCATAGAGGGTAGTGAGAGAGAAAAAACTTTTAATGCAGATTATGGCCCTTTTGGCATTCCATATTTGGCACCAAAAAAGGCTTCCAAACTGGCAAGTTTTTCATGCACGTCCAGGCTAAAGACAGGGGGCGGAGCAAGGCGAGTACGCGTCGCACCACGCCCCCAGGGGCCCGGGAAAGCATGGTCGTCAACTCTGAATCTGATTCAGCATGAGCACATCACAACCGTGGGACGCTCAGCCTAATCTTCATGTCCAGAGCCCAACAACCCTCTCTCCAATGTAGCAGTCGACATCTGATCCTCTGCTGGAGCCCTGACTAAGACGCTAGGTCCCCCATGAGAAGGACCAGCAATCCACCCAGATGCTACCAGCCATGTGGGACAGTGAATGTGGCCATCTAACTGGACGACACACGTCAGCGCTCTAAACATAAATCACCCACGAACACAGTCACAACATGCACTAGAGGAGTGGGTTGCCCACGGAGATTGGCTTGGCGGGTATTGCCCCACTGTGATCCTCTGGTCACCCTGGCTTATTCACCAAAAGTAGTAATTTTCTGATTCAGAAAAAGAAACTAGATCGGGGAATAGCCACGGCACACAGCACGCTGAGCGCTCAAGCCCTTACAAGAAAGGCAAGACGAACAACGCGCCGATGTGGCCATGCTCTCACAAAAGAATATGAACCACCCACAAACACAGTCTCAGCACGCTAAGCAGACATGAGAGAACGTGATTGTGGCCGTCAGTGAGGATAGGAAACAACCGCCTCCAGAAATGCACAGACAGAATGACGTCTTGAAAAAGACGCAGTGTCTGTCTGTGAAACTCTTTTAGAAGCTCTTGTTCTTTGTGCCGAAGCACACAGGGAACAGCCACGATGTGACTGCAGGTACACTTTTCACTCCCTGAGTCACAAACACAGAGGAACCGGCCCAAATCGCAAACCAAATGGGTCAAATAATGCTGTATAAACAGCTCGAGAATCTCACTCTGGGAAAGCTCGCGGCCTCGCGGTACGGTGCCATAACGGCAAAAGCTCTTCAAAGCCTTGAAAAGTCACTCTCAGTCTAATAGCAGGAACACACAGATTGGCTCCGAAGCGAAAGACAGAGTGCGATTGCATCTGCTTCCTATTTATACCACCTGGCGGAGGCGGTGCACATTATGCTAATATCGCATGCCAATTCCATTGGCTTGTTTTAGTTCACTCGAAGCTGATAGGGCTCTCTGGCGATATCCCAATTCGTCGGTCACTACTGATGTACGTCGAACGTGACCGACTGAAAGGGAACTATAATATTAAAGCAATATCACATGAGCAATGTGTTATGGCCAGTGTTAAGGAAAGTTACTTTTAAAAGTAATGCACTATGGTATTGCATTACTTCCTAAAAAGTAGCTAATTTAAGTGCATTACTTAGCTACTTTTTATGGAAAATAATGTGTTACGTTACTTTTGCATTACCTTTTCTAATCTGGACTGGGATTGCTTATTTGTTTTTTATTAAAAAAAAATGATTTTTTATTTTTTGGCAAATGTAAAGTTCACACCAAAACTGAAATAAATAAGCCTCAGGCTGAAAGAAATGCAAATTCATGCCTATACATGCCTGTAGAAGGCCAAACCTTTCAGCTGTGCTGTCATTCTGGATTGCAGAAGAATAGGAAAAACTAAAAATTGGTGCTGTCAAATGATTAATCGTGATTAATCGCATCCAAAAGAAAAATTGTGTTTACATAATACATGTATACATTTAAGAAATATTTGCGTGTTTAAATAAATATATATATTTATATATATTTTATATTACATATAAATAT
>RJVU01050431.1:2588315-2614997 GCA_003731715.1 Anabarilius grahami | reverse complement strand
GACTGTATTGGACAGGTGATGAGCAGTGCCTGGTTTTCTCCACACATACTGCTTAGAATTAAGGCCAAAAAGTTCTATCTTGGTCTCATCAGACCAGATAATCTTATTTCTCACCATCTTAGCAAACTCCATGCAGGCTTTCATGTGTCTTGCACTGAGGAGAGGCTTCCGTCGGGCCACTATGCCATAAAGCCCCGACTGATGGAGGGCTGCAGTGATGGTTGACTTTCTACAACTTTCTCCCATCTCCCGACTGCATCTATGGAGCTCAGCCACAGTGATCTTTGGGTTCTTCTTTACCTCTCTCACCAAGGCTCTTCTCCCCCGATAGCTCAGTTTGGCCGGACGGCCAGCTCTAGGAAGGGTTCTGGTCGTCCCTAACGTCTTCCATTTAAGGATTATGGAGGCCACTGTGCTCTTAGGAACCTTAAGTGCAGCAGAAATTTTTTTCTAACCTTGGCCAGATCTGTGCCTTGCCACAATTCTGTCTCTGAGCTCTTCAGGCAGTTCCTTTGACCTCATGATTCTCATTTGCTCTGACATGCACTGTGAGCTGTAAGGTCTTATATAGACAGGTGTGTGGCTTTCCTAATAAAGTCCAATCAGTATAATCAAACGCAGCTGGACTCAAATGAAGTTGTAGAACCATCTCAAGGATGATCAGAAGAAATGGACATCACCTGAGTTAAATATATGAGTGTCACATGCAGCAAAGGATCTGAATACTTAGGACCATGTGATATTTCAGTTTTTCTTTTTTAATAAATCTGCAAAAATGTCAACAATTCTGTGTTTTTCTGTCAATATGGGGTGCTGTGTGTACATTAATGAGGGAAAAAAATGAACTTAAATGATTTTAGCAAATGGCTGCAATATAACAAAGAGTGAAAAATTTAACGGGGTCTGGATACTTTCCGTACCCACTGTATATTGCGATATGAAATAAATTTAACAGATTGCTTGAATAGCTCTATTTGGAAAGAATAATTCTAGAATGATTGGGGTGATTTAAATGAAATAAATGGGTGTTTTATATTTTTCAGGTAAGTATTCAAGTCCAGAAAATGAATAATCAAATGTAAAATAACACTGCATAGTCTTCACTGTATAAATTTAATATAATTAATCTGTGTTAAAGCTGCAAAAGTGATTTTCTCTTCGTATTTTGTTGTTTGTTAACATTCATGAAACAGAAAGCAGCAAGCCTGCTGTGACTTTAAGACCGAATGCGTGGATCGTTTATAATGATACGCATCCGTTTTCTTTGTTTGGGTTACCTAAGCCATAAGCAACTGTGTTTACATGGACATTTTGACATAATTCTGTGTGTATATGTCTGTCAGGGATGTGCACAGACATTTTGGGGGGCAGGGGCTCAAGTGGAAAAAGGGCACTTCACATAATTATTTATTTGAAAAAATAATAAACCCTTAAATATATTAAGACAACTCTGACTTCCTTACCAAATTATTTTAATTCCCTCACACTCACACAATTGTTTTATACTCCACAGATATCTACAAAATAATCAGTTCACACAGAGACCGTGGTCTTCTTTAGTATTCACTAGGTTTATCACAAGAGAAGGCAACAGCAACTATTTTCAAGTAGCTATATATTTAGAATAAATGACTGCACCAAGGAGAGGGACAGAGTTTCACTAATAATTTGTTTCTTTTGCACAAATCAATAAATCGTTTTAATTATTTTGGTGTTATTGGAATACTTCTTTCATGTCGTGGACAATTTTAAGATTGTGGTCCATTTTTGCTTCCATGTCTTTTACTCCAATGGAAAGAAAACGTAACCCTAACCCTACACATTTAGTTGGTGTTTGTTTTAAGCCTACTACCATCCATCTGTTTGCATCTGTAAAATTCTTCTAAATTAACTAAAACAAGCTAATCTGCATATTTAAACACATCAAGAGTTTTTTCCCCTTAATGTTATAAATACATTATATATTATAACAAATGCCTGCAGAGGGCACCAAAAGCCTGCTGATTTTTGTTGTTACACAGCACAGCACGATCAAATCCACGATCAAAGCCAACCACCATAATTAAAAATATATTTTTAGTTAAATATTAATATTCGGCCACTTTTTTTTATTTTTTATAAAAGTTTAAACCCTATGCTATGCTACAGCCACAGTCCACATATTCTTGTTTCTTCAACAAGAATATGTGGACATCAAACATGCAAAGACAGAGCGAGGGTTTAAACTTTTACTGATGTATTATCCTGTGTAAGAACAACATTATGTAATGCTGTATTATGATTTTTAAATAGTTTTAATGAATCGTGCATCCTTATCCTTAGAAAACTGTCTAATAAAGCGGATCATTGATGCGCATCCATGGAATGCTCCTCTGGTATTGACAGCCCTACAGATATCTTTACCATGGTTCAAAACGCAATGCATAGCACATTAAAATAATTGAAATTATAATATGACATAAATTGCATTAGTATCAAATCAGGCAGAAGCGTTGATGGTGGTCAAACTATTAATGCGGCGTTAAACGTATAAATAATCTCACCCTTAAATAGCCAAAAATTTCACATGTTTGTGAACATACATAGGCTACCTGAAAGAGATGCACGGGATGGATCCATCTAGGGCTTTTTTCTTTTTCGCTTCTCATCGCCAGACAGCAGTTGTATTTTCCCGGGCATAGTTGTCACAAGTTTCTAGCCAGTAGCAAACATGAGGTGGGGCGTGTGGCGCGCGTACGTCCGGGAATGAATGGCGTGTCGTGGATGGAGGGCATCTGAACTCTACAAAGCCGACCTGGTATATAGTTTTTTTTTTTTTTTTAATTCAGTAAATATATTTGTTTGACAGGGATTACAAATCACAAACAGGAATATATATTCATTTATTAAAAAAAAAAAGAAAAAAAAAAAGCACCCCAGAAAAAGGGCACTTTCTCTCGAGGAAGAAAAAGGCAAATAGATGCGGAAGTGAGTGCAATTCGGTGTTCACGTGCATCTGCGCGGCTCCGTGTGACAGAACCTAAACATGTGCAACTTTGCAATTCCTTTGATGTGACTATCGTGGATGCGCACATCGATGCTAAAACGATGCATCGTGCAGCCCTAATGTAATGTGAATGTACGAAAAGTTGTACAGTATTATTGGGACGGAAGCACTAGAACTGCCACTGATCAAGCTGTCATTTCATATGCCCTTGGGATCCCCCTGGTGGCCACGGGGGCCCTAAGCCCGTTTAGTTCGCGTATACCTTGGGCCGGCTCTGATCATTAGGCTCCCCTGAGCTTCGCCTACTGTTAGAACATGTGTAGGACGCAGTGCCGAGGCCTTCATCCCTAGAGCTTGGGCAGGTAGTGTGCCAGGTTGTTAGGCTCTCTTTGAGCCTCCTTGGCCACTGCCCTTTATACAGAGTGTTGTTAGGCCTCCTTTCCTTTTAGAGTCGTTTAGGCCTCTGCTCCGCAGAGCTTTGCCTGGCCAGCTAGATCAAGTTTCTATGCTCTTCTGGGCCTCCTTGTTAACAGTTCTGCTTAGGGCTGGTTAGGCCTCCTCTCGCTTCAGAGTCGGTTTCTGAGGCTTCCTCCCTTAGAGTTTTTGCTGAACAGTAGTTCCGAGTGGTAAGGCTCTCTCTTGACTCTCCTTGGAAACTGGCCTAGAAACAGAACGTAGTTAGACCTCCCCCTTTTTTGAGGCCTTCGTTCTGGAAAAGCTCCAGTGGATGATAATATTCCCTTAAAGGTGTTCCTATGTATACCAAGCTCTTTAGCTTGCTTAGCTTGGGCTCTGGCCATAGGGAATCAGTCATGACAGGCACTGGCGTGTACCTTGGGATGTGGACTCCTTTGAGTCTTTGACTTATGTCAGCCACTGTGCGTTCACACCGCCGCTGGCGAGAGCGTCAAAGAAGCGGTCTTGGACGGTGTGGGTGTCGAGGAGAGTTGAAGTCAAGTCAACTTTATGGTAATGAGCTATTGGTTCAGCGGTAACCAATCGGAATGTAGAGGTCCTCCGCTTGAGAGGATTCCAGAGAACGCAGTCGTGTAAACTCTGGTTCTGACCAAATATTAGTTCCCAAGCAAAATGGAGGAGAGGTGGATAATTTCCGTGGCAGGTTTCCCAATAATATACGACGTGTATCCCTGCTTGTGTACAGGGGCATAAATAAGAAAAATGATGCGTGGACCAAGGTGTCTGACATTGTTTGCATGCTATGTCTGAACTATATAAATATATAGCTGAATGCACTATATATTTAAGCCTAATGACATTTATCATTATTTTATCCAGCTAAGCAATTTGTTCTCTGCGTTCTCTGGAATCTTCTCAAGCAGAGGACTTCTACATTCCGATTGGTAGCCAGTTACTTTGACGCTCTCGCCAGCGGTGGTCTGAACACACAGTTAGGCACTCATCCCTTCAGCATGGTGGTGTGGGTATTCCGTTCCCCAAAGCACCCTCTAGGGGAAGCAGCGCAAGTTCCCATTTGAAAAGGGAAAGTCTCAGGTTATGCATGTAACCATGGTTCCATGAGAAGGGGAACAAGATGCACACAGTTAGGCACTCATTCCTTCAGCATGTCTATTTGGCATATCTATAATAAAAATACATATGTGATACATCTCACCTTACAAGAAATGTGGAAGCAAAATGGCTAAACAAAAAATAAACTTACACAGTAAATTTATCTTTGCAAGCACAGACTATTTTTAGTTCAATCTTTCTTTTTAATTTAACAATATAATTCTTGTTCAGAGTAATAAAAATGATTAAATATTAAAAGATAAAATTAAAACATTATTGCAAAACAATATGCACTAAGAATGTAAGTCACCACTAAAAAAAAAAAAAAAGAAGAAAAAGAAGAAGAAGGATTCTTTTTAAACTGTGTCCCAATTCAGAGGCTGCATCCTTCGAAGTCTGTGAAGGTCAGTCTTGCCTACGGAGGATTGCTGTTGAGCGACAATAATGTTTGTACTAGAATTTTTTGATAGTTATATTTAACTCTCTGAAAACAAAACATGGTTGACAACTTATGTCCATTTATGTACATAATAAAGAGTATGAACTATATCAAATTACATCTTAGTATGATATGTCAACATTTGAACCGGTTTCATTTTTTTTCATTTTTTTTTTTTTTTTTACATTTGTATCATTAGATATTCAAATAAGTTGAAACCTAATACATTAATTTATAAGTGTAATCCAACAATTTCTTTCAAAAAACTCCTGTCGTCACCGGAGCATAATGAATTCTGGGGTAAGCTAGGCCACAAAGGATCCATCTGTTGTATCCTTCATTGCCCGGGAAATGAACAACACTGGCTATATTTTACTGATGTTTTTTGGAACCAGATAGTGTAGTTGACATCTATGAGCAGGGGCTAACTGGATCATCCTAACCAGCCACTCCTTGACCCTGTGTGTTGAAATTAAACATTAATTTTGCTATACAGACATGTAGTGCTGCACAGAACACTAATGAATATCAGTATGTGAATAGATTTGTTGATGTTTTTTTAATTAAATGTCTAAATGAAGCAACAAGCTAAAACGAACCAGATTGGTGTAATTTAGTGTGGTGTAGTGCAGTAGTTTTCAACTCTGGGTACGGGTGCATCCCTGTGAACGTCTCTCTTATCTAACACCCCAAGTGAAAAAAAATGTAAATTTCAATAATGTACTGAAAGTGCTCTATTTTCGCGTACTAATTTTGTACTTAATATACTAAAAATTCTTCTTTAGTACTTTAGTACACTTACATCTAAGTCTACTCAACTGTGCTATTTTGAGACACCATGAAATATGAACTAAAATGTGCTTTTAATATACTATCTCTGTGTTTAAAAAATGTATTTAGTTACCACTTACAGTACACTTGAACCCATAGTGTACTACAAGTGGTAACTAAATACATTTTTTATTTTATTGACTTTTGAAGAATTATTATTATTATTTTTACATCTATACCCAAATTTTATAATTACAGTTGGGTGGTTCTCATTTTTTTAACCTTATCTAAGCATGAAGTATTAAATTGAAACTTGTATGTTAAAGTCACACATAAGAGGAATCAATTACTTTGCCTCAGCCTCTTGGACCTGATATATTTCAAATGTTGGGGATCAACATCTGTTCCTTGATGGCAACATCAGAGCACAGTGTGTGGTTAGCTGTGGCTAACCAGGGCAAATATGAAACTCTAAAAGTTATCCACTGTTCTCGACTGTGTATCAAAGAATGGTCGAAGTTTGACCAAATTCCCCATTGCCACACCCATTTCCCATCATCTGAAAAGTAGTACACATGGTTACATAAATTCAAGTTATAAATGACAAAATATTCAATCAGAATGTATGTATGCATGTATGTATTTATGTATGTATGTATGTTTTTAGTTTTCCAATATCACTGTCTTAGTACATTAAAGCTTCGTTAAACATTTTTCATGTGAAGCGTTTTAGAATGTCCCATCACAGCACCATCTTGAGTATCAAAACACATAACATGCTGTTAAGGAGGACATGGATACAGTGCAATGAAGTTAGCCAATTAAGTGTTTTTTACAGAGTAAAAATGAGGATGGAATATAATTTTTAGTAACACTGCACCTTTTATGGTGCAAAAAAACTAACCTTGAGGGACTAACCTTTAGAAACGAACCTTGAGAAACAAAATATATACATCTTAAAATGCATTTCATTACCCCTTTAAGCATTTGGAATGTTAAGCTTGATTTATACTCGCTGTGTCCGCATGAGCGTGAAGGTGCACGTGGGAAAAATTATATCGCATGTGGGAGGTTGTGCGTGTTGAGTGCGCAAAGCGTGTTGAGTGCGAGGCGATTCTGGCCAAGCAGGTACGTCTGTACTGGCATCTTACAGGCACCCAGTTTGCGCTTGTCTAAATTAATTGCTTACATTTACAAAATGAGCCTACAATAATGAATAAATATAAAAATAAGCCTTTTAATGAAAATAAATGTCCATGTTTAATAAAAATGTTTATGAAGTTAAAAATGTTTAATGAAATTACAAAATATTAAAGAGATTGTTGACTCCATGAGCTTTCCTGTGATACTAGGATAAGATCATGGCAGAATCCGAAATCGTATACTTCCCTACTATATAGTAGGTGAAAAAAAGTATGTGACAAAAGATGTCCAAATGCACAGTATTCGTACAAGTGTAAGCAAAAAGTACCCTGAAGTGTGCATAAGATGGACACTTTAATATCCCATAAGGCCACGGGAGAGCATTTGTGAATGGCAGTGATGAGACGCAACTGATGCTGGTAGGTCACGTGATAATGACAAAATGGTGAATGTAGTATGTCAGGTTTACATTCATACTGCACACATTCATACTATATACAAAAAAGTAATTTTTTAGCTGTCGCAAAGTAATAACTTTGTAGCAAATTATCTTAAAGTGGAAATATCAATAATTAATCATTACTTGTTATAATTAATTTTAAATATTTGGACCAGTTAATCTGATTAACTTGATCTAACTGAATTAATAATACAATCAATTAGTTCATCCAGTGAAAACTTAGTATTCACTTTTTTACTGTAGTAAGATCAGGAATCGTTTAAGTGTCATTAATCTGTAGGCAGAATCAGAACCAGGGAACTGATGTATTGTACACAAAGTTTTATTCACTAAATCACAAACACAAAACTAATCTAAACAAACAAACAAATACACACAAAGCATGCATACATGGGAAATGGAACAGTGCAAGTGGATTAAACCGGAAACAAACAGGAAAAGAAGCTATGGAAAAGAGTAATTTAACCATATGAAAGAACCGTCATTTCATACTTTAAAGCACCTTTGTTAACTTATAATATACTGCTGTTTAGGTAGTTCATTGTACAATACTTGCATTGCCTTTGCAGTTGAAGCTGTCTCGTGAAGTCTCTGAAGAAGGTCTTGATGCTTCCATTCAATGGTCTGAAGTTGCAATCTCATGAACTTGCAATGTTATTCTAGACTCTGTTGTGATTGAGAGTGAGAGAGAGTCCTCTCTCTCCTGAGTCAGCACATGGCTGGTTTTAGGTTCAGGCCTGCCGGTGTGGCAGCGCCGGCCCTGGGAACGAGTGAGGCCACACAGAACAGCAACCTGAAGACGCAGAGAAGAGGGAAGAACAGTGAATGGGATCTGTGCAAGGGCTTCTTAACCTTTTGTGGATGGTCTCTCCTCCCAGGGGTCAGTGAGCCAACTTAAGCTTTCATAGGGAAAGTTTATGACTCTTTGTCCTCGAGCATGGTAATTAGCATATGTAACTGGATTAGGGGTTGATGCAGAAACTATTAAAAATTCTTATAGTACTAATATTTTGCATAGGTATCTACCTTACCTATGCAACATATTAGTACTATAAGTACTACTGTGTATACAGGTCCTTACCCTAACCCTAACCCTAACCCATCCTTCTCAAAAAATTAGCATATTGTGATAAAGTTCATTATTTTCCATAATGTAATGATAAAAATTAAACTTTCATATATTTTAGATTCATTGCACACCAACTGAAATATTTCAGGTCTTTTATTGTTTTAATACTGATGATTTTGGCATACAGCTCATGAAAACCCAAAATTCCTATCTCAAAAAATTAGCATATTTCATCCGACCAATAAAAGAAAAGTGTTTTTAATACAAAAAAAGTCAACCTTCAAATAACTATGTTCAGTTATGCACTCAATATTTGGTCGGGAATCCTTTTGCAGAAATGACTGCTTCAATGCGGCATGGCATGGAGGCAATCAGCCTGTGGCACTGCTGAGGTGTTATGGAGGCCCAGGATGCTTCGATAGCGGCCTTAAGCTCATCCAGAGTGTTGGGTCTTGCGTCTCTCAACTTTCTCTTCACAATATCCCACAGATTCTCTATGGGGTTCAGGTCAGGAGAGTTGGCAGGCCAATTGAGCACAGTAATACCATGGTCAGTAAACCATTTACCAGTGGTTTTGGCACTGTGAGCAGGTGCCAGGTCGTGCTGAAAAACGAAATCTTCATCTCCATAAAGCTTTTCAGCAGATGGAAGCATGAAGTGCTCCAAAATCTCCTGATAGCTAGCTGCATTGACCCTGCCCTTGATAAAACACAGTGGACCAACACCAGCAGCTGACATGGCACCCCAGACCATCACTGACTGTGGGAACTTGACACTGGACTTCAGGCATTTTGGCATTTCCTTCTCCCCAGTCTTCCTCCAGACTCTGGCACCTTGATTTCCGAATGACTTTGGACCACTGAGCAACAGTCCAGTGCTGCTTCTCTGTAGCCCAGGTCAGGCGCTTCTGCCGCTGTTTCTGGTTCAAAAGTGGCTTGACCTGGGGAATGCGGCACCTGTAGCCCATTTCCTGCACACGCCTGTGCACGGTGGCTCTGGATGTTTCTACTCCAGACTCAGTCCACTGCTTCCGCAGGTCCCCCAAGGTCTGGAATCGGTCCTTCTCCACAATCTTCCTCAGGGTCCGGTCACCTCTTCTCGTTGTGCAGCGTTTTTTGCCACACTTTTTCCTTCCCACAGACTTCCCACTGAGGTGCCTTGATACAGCACTCTGGGAACAGCCTATTCGTTCAGAAATTTCTTTCTGTGTCTTACCCTCTCGCTTGAGGGTGTCAATGATGGCCTTCTGGACAGCAGTCAGGTCGGCAGTCTTACCCATGATTGCGGTTTTGAGTAATGAACCAGGCTGGGAGTTTTTAAAAGCCTCAGGAATCTTTTGCAGGTGTTTAGAGTTAATTAGTTGATTCAGATGATTAGGTTAATAGCTCGTTTAGAGAACCTTTTCATGATATGCTAATTTTTTGAGATAGGAATTTTGGGTTTTCATGAGCTGTATGCCAAAATCATCAGTATTAAAACAATAAAAGACCTGAAATATTTCAGTTGGTGTGCAATGAATCTAAAATATATGAAAGTTTAATTTTTATCATTACATTATGGAAAATAATGAACTTTATCACAATATGCTAATTTTTTGAGAAGGACCTGTATACACAATCATTTAGATCATCAAATTACAAAATTGTAGATACCAAACATGGTATATGTGAGGTTATATTAACTGTTGGTTCTATCATCTTTCCCGTAGCTCAGTGGTTAGAGCATGGCACTAGCAATGCCAAGGTCATGGGTTCAATCCCAGGGATTGCACATACTCAGATACAAATGTATAGTATAATGCAATGTAAGTCGCTTTGGATAAAAGCGTCTGCCAAATGCATAAATGTAATGTAATGTAATGTAATCATAAAGCATGCATAAAACAAAATACAATACAAGAGACACCATACAAGATAGTAATAATCATACACACAATGTCCTGGGATGCATGTTCCTTCATAGATGGTTTTCTATGAATGAATGTAGAAGAGTCCTTTTTAAAGTCAAAGTCAAAGTAAATTTTATTGTCACATCACCACAGCACATGTGCCTTGGAGAGTGAAATTCTTGTGAGCGTGTTCCAAAAATTGCAGAAACAATTAACATATACCATACAGACATATAACTATACAGACTACAACAGGTAAAAATGTGCAATATGCACATACATATAGTCAGTACACACAGTGTACTATTGACATACTTACAGTTAGCACTACACATTATACACTATACACAGAATGGACTTCTAAATTATGTTGACATATATACGCATAAAAATATGCTAAGGTGCAACAGATGTACATGAACTGGATACAAAAATGGATGTGCATTGGACGGTATCCAGTAACAGGTAACAGGTATCTTATTGTGTTGAGTGCAGTGTGTATGTATAGTCCAGTGTTGGGCTGTTAAGTTAAAGTGCGGTGTGAGCATACCATTGTGGAGTATGCTGTAAGGTGTATTAGTTTTGACTGTTCATTAGTCTGATAGCCTGAGGGAAAAAGCTATCCCTAAGTCGGCTAGTGCGGGCACGGATGCTGCGGAGACGTCTTCCTGAGGGCAGCAGAGAGAGCAGTCTTTGGGACGGGTGGCTGGAGTCGCTGATGATCCTCCGGGCTTTCCTTATACACCGCCTGGTGTAGATGTCCTGGAGGGAGGGAAGCTCACCTCCAACAATGTGGCTGGCACTTCGCACGACCCTTTTCAGAGCTTTACGGTTGCCAGCAGTGCTGTTTCCGAACCAGGCAGTGATGCAGCCCATCAGGATGCTCTCTATAGTGCAAATGTAGAATGATCTGAGGATGCTGGGGCTCATTCCAAACTTCCTCAGCCGTCTCAGGAAGAAGAGGCGTTGATGTGCCTTCTTCAGCACTGCGTCAGTGTGTGTAGACCAGGTGAGATCCTCACTGATGTTAACGCCGAGGAACTTAAAGCTGCTTACCTGCTCCACAGGTGTCATGTCGATGGTGATGGGTTTGTGTTCTCTGCTCTGTCTCCTGAAATCCACCACCAGCTCCTTGGTCTTGTCGATGTTGAGTGAGAGGTGGTTTTCCTGACACCATTTAGTCAGAGTGCTCACCTCCTCTCTGTAGGCCGTCTCATCGTTGTTGGTGATCAGGCCTATCACCGTTGTGTCGTCGGCGAATTTGACGATGACGTTGGAGCTGTGTGTGGCTGTACAGTCATATGTGTACAGGGAGTACAGGAGTGGGCTGAGGACACAGCCCTGAGGAGCACCAGTGTTGAGGGTCAGCGGGGATGATGTGTTGTTTACCATTCTGACCACCTGACTTCTGCCTGTCAGGAAGTCCAGGATCCAGCTGCACAGAGGTCTGTTTAGTCCCAGAGTCTGGAGCTTCGCAACACACTTTTTTTTTATGGACATCATGTGTGTTTCAATAGAGGAATGGAGTGATCTTTTTGGTCGTAAAACCATGGTTACCAGAGGCCTATTTCTATTATTTTGGGGGGTTGTCACAGGCACCTTGGCACCTTGTTTTGTGGTTGGTGAAAGGTTTTAAAGATTATTTGTTAAATATAACAAATACTTGTGTCTGATTTGTCTCAGTCATTACAACTTATTCAAAATAAATACCTACTCAAGAGAGATTGCGATTTCGGACTCAGTCCATGCTTTCTTCTTCCAAACAAAACTAACTTCTTCTACTCTACTACCTACAGTGCATCTGGAAAGTATTCACAGCGCTTCACTTTTTCCACATTTTGTTATGTTACAGCCATATTCCAAAAGGGATTAAATTAATTATATTCCTCAAAATTCAAAAAACAATACCATATAATGACAACAAAAAAAGAAGTTTGTTTGAAATCTTTGCAAATTTATTAAAAACAGGGAAAAAAAACACACAAAAAAAACACATGTACATAAGTATTTACAGCCTTTGCTCAATACTTGAAGTGAAGTGACATGTGGCCAAGTATGGTGACCCATACTCGGAATTTGTGCTCTGCATTTAACCCATCCAAGTGCACACACACAGCAGTGAACACACACACCGTGAACACACACCCGGAGCAGTGGGCAGCCATTGCTGCGGCGCCCGGGGAGCAGTTGGGGGTACGGTGCCTTGCTCAAGGGTCTCACCTCAGTCATGGTATTGAGGGTGGGGAGAGCGCTGGACATTCACTCCCCTCACCGACAATCCCTGCCGGACCTGAGATTCGAAACCCATGACCTTTAGGTTACAAGTCCGACTCTCTATCTATTAGGCAAAGACTGCTCTTTGCTCAATACTTTGTTGAAACACCTTTGGCACCAATTACAGCCTCAAGTCTTTTTGAGTATGATGCTACAAGCTTGGCACACCTATTTTTGGGCAGTTTCTCCCTTTCTTCTTTGCAGGACTTCTCAAGCTCCATCAGGTTGGATGGGGAGCGTCGGTGCACAGCCATTTTCAGATCTCTCCAGAGATATTCAATCAGGTTCAAGTCTGGGTTGTGGCTGGGCCACTCAAGGACATTCACAGAGTTGTCCCATAGCCACTCCTTTGTTATCTTGGCTGTGTGCTTAGGGTCGTTGTCCTGTTGGAAGATGAACCTTCGCCCCAGTCAAGTCAAGTCAAGTCAAATTTATTTATATAGCGCTTTTTACAATTGGTAATTGTTTCAAAGCAGCTTTACATATTAGAAGCACAGAAAAAAGATAAGTAGTTAAAAATAAGCTGTACAAGCAAGCGTGGTAATATGTAACATATACAAGATGGTGCTACATTAAGCCAATGTCGGCTGACTCCCAGGGGTGGAANTGTTGGAAGATGAACCTTCGCCCCAGTCTGAGGTCCAGAGCGCTCTGGAGCAGGTTTTTATCAAGGATGTCTCTGTACATTGCTGCATTCATCTTTCCCTCGATCCTGACTAGTCTCCCAGTTCCTGCTGTTGAAAAACATCCCCACAGCATGATGCTGCCACCACCAAGCTTCACTGTACGGATGGTATTGGCCAGGTGATGAGCGGTGCCTGGTTTCATCCAGATATTCAGGCCAAAGAGTTCAATCTTTGTTTCATCAGACCAGAGAATTTTGTTTCTCATGGTCTGAGAGTCCTCCAGGCGGGCTGTCATGTGCCTTTTACTGAGGAGTGGCTTTCGTCTGGCCACTCCACCATACAGTCCTGATTGGTGGAGTGCTGCAAAGATTGTTCTTCTGGAAGGCTCTCCTCTCTCCACAGAGAAACGCTGGAGCTCTGTCAGAGTGACCATCGGGTTCTTGATCACCTTCCTGACTAAGGCCCTTCTCCCCCGATTGCTCAGTTTGGCCGGGCGGCCCGCTCTAAGAAGAGCCCTGTTGTTTCAAAACTTCTTCCATTTACGGATGATGGAGGCCACTGTGCTCAGTGGGACCTTCAATGTTGCAGAAATTTTTCTGTACACTTCCCCAGATCTGTGCCTCGATACAATCCTGTCTCGGAGGTCTACAGACAATTCCTTGGACTTCATGGCTTGGTTTGTGCTCTGACATGCACTTCTTCTTTTTCTTGCTTTATGGCGGATCACAGACATGTAAGTGCAATACCGCCACCTATCGCACAAATGGACCATTGACACTCTCCCTATGTTTTCTTGCTCAAACTACCAATACAATCCCCCTTTATTCTTATACCCACATAGATGCTTCATAGAGTTTCATCCGGCACTGCGTGTTCAGCTCCTCCGTCCACACTTATAAAAAACTACTTATAAACGCTTGTATAAACCAGTACTTCCCAAAAATGTTAACATTATTGGCCTTATGTTTATACCTGGATTTAATACATTTATTATTGTAAACTGCTCACTCTTATTCACTAGTTCATACTTCAACTCATTCTTCTCAACAGTATATCTCCTACAATGCATTATTACATGTTCAACTGTTTCATTAACACCACATACCTCACATAGACCTGTTGGATGTTTGCTTATTAAGTGCATAGTACTGTTCAATCTTGTATGCCCCAATCTTAATCTAGTAATTATGGTCTCTTCAGATCTACTCCTACCTGACACTCTACCTTTTATGTCTGTGTACCGTTGATGTTGCCATATTTTCAGAATATTATTTTTGATCATTGATTTAATTTCTGACCTACTAAAAGGAATCTGTTTATCAACCGCTTCTCGTTCTATGGCCTTTTTTTGCTGAAACATCTGGCTTTTCATTTCCTCTCAACCCAATATGTGCCAGAACCCACAAAAACTCTACTTTTATATTATTTTGCTTAAGTGAATATAATTCTTGAATAATCTCTATTACCAAGTCTTGTCTTGTTTCTGACTTCTGCTCATTCAGACTTATTAGAGCTGAGTTAGAATCTGAACATATAATTGCCTTGGATATTTTAACTTCACTAATCCACTTTATTGCCATAATTATTGCAAATCTCTCTTGTATACACTGATAAACGGTCCGATATCCTATTGTTCTTATACACTTTTAACTTTGGAATTATGAATGCAGAACCCACATGATCTGTTTTTGGATCTTTTGAAGCATCTGTAAAAATGTGCATATATTCCCCATATCTTGACCCCATATACTCCCTTACATCATATACCTCTGTTTCATAAGGCCCTTCCTTTTGTCTTCTTTCTAATAAGCTTAAATCAACTTCTGGTTGGGGCATAACCCACATTGGCACTGGAGATAAAGGAATAATTGGAGCATATCCAACCTCTTCCAATCCCATATCTCTTACTAATTTACCCACACTCCATCCAAAACCATTACACTCTTTCTTCTCCTATTCCCAACTAGGCCTCAGTACCTTTTTTGTAGAATGATTCCCATTCTGGCCTCTTAGATTTGCCCAATAAGATACCATTAATTGTTGTCTTCTTATCTGCAGAGGCATTTCACCCATCTCTACCTGAAGAGCTGAAACTGGAGAAGTTAGACATGGCCCCCAACAAATTCTTAGAGCTTGAGTCTGAATTCTATCCAGTTTAATTAAATTAGATTTATTTGCCGAACCATATACTAAACAACCAAAGTCCAGTATAGATCTTATCATGGACATATATATGGTTTTTAAGCCAATCTATCTGCTCCCCATTCCTGTCCCGAAATACATCTCATTACATTCACTATTCGCTTGCATCTTCCCACAATCTTTTCTATATGCTCTTTCCAGATTAATCTGCAATCAAACCATACTCCTAGAAATCTTACTATATATTCACATTCTAGTTCTTGTTTATATAATTTTAACTTAACATTCACATTCCTCTTCATATTTGTAAAAAGCATTATTTTTGTCTTTTCCACTGAAAACTTAAATCCATTTTCCCCTGACCACTTTTCTACTTCATTTAACGTACATTGCATTTTTTTTTATATTATACTCTATATTCTTTCCTTGATACCAGAGAGCTCCATCATCAGCAACCAATGATTTCCCCAAACTTGTATGCATCCTTGAGAAAACATCATTAATCATAATGATAAATAAAAGTGGACTTATTACACTGCCCTGGGGTGTTCCATTATCAATCACACCACTAGAGGATATAGCTCCACCTACCTTCACCCTAATTCTTCTTCCAATTAAAAACTCTTTAATCCAATTATACATTCTTCCTTTTATACTCATTTTTTCTAACTTTATTAATAATCCCTCTTTCCACATCATGTCATAAGCCTTTTCTATGTATAAAAAAACTGCAATGACACTTTCCTTATTTATAAATGCCTTTCTTGTTTCATCTTCTAAAAATACTATTGGATCCAAAGTCCCTCTTCCACACCTAAACCCATTTTGATAAGGAGAAAACCAGTTCCCTTTTTCTAAACGATATGTCAATCTATCAGTTGTCATTCTCTCCATTACCTTACATAAATGAGAGGTTAGAGCTATTGGACGATAATTTCTAGGATTACTTGTATCTTTTCCAGTCAGATTTTCAGAGCTATTTACTTTAATAAATGCTTTTAAAAACATTTCCACTTTCTCTCCATCCTCCACAGCTATTTCTCCCTCCATACTTAAAACTGGGTATCCATTACTCTTTTGAATCCCTTTCATTTTCTTAATCATGCCCCATACCGCTTCTACTGATGTATTCTTCCCTATTTCACAACAATATGACATCCAGTGCACTTTCTTGGCTTTCCTTACTGTCCTCCTTACATTTGCGTGCACTTGTTTATAATCTATTAAATCTTGATAATTAATGCAATAAAAATGCTTTCCTTTTCCTTCTTATAGCGCCTGTACACTCTTCATTCCACCATGGAACTATCTTATTTTTTCCTCTCCCTTGACTCTTTGGTATATACTTATTTGCTGCAATTTGTATTGCTTTAACTATTTCATAACTGATCATCTCAATCGATCTATCTGATTCTTTTATAGTGTTCTTTAATCCCTCTTCACTCAAACTCATAAATTCTTCCCAATTCGCTTCATCATACTTCCATTTACCAATATTTTCTTTACTCACTTCTCTTCTTATTGTATTTACTCTTATTGATGTCATTATTGTGTAGTGATCACTTCCAATAGTATCTTGTCGCATTATTTCCCATTCAGTGCTCCCTGCAATTGAGTCCGACACCATTGTTAGATCTAGCACTGATTCTTTACCTGCTGCCACACTTATCCTAGTATTAACCCCATCATTCAAACACACCAAATTCCTCCTATCTATCAACTCTTCCACCACCAATCCATTACCATCTGTCTCTACACCTCCCCATAGCGTACTCTGTGCATTAAAGTCCCCACACCAAATCACCCTATTACCATTTTGACCCTCTATTTGTTCTAACTCATTCAATACTAATTTCTTACAAAGATTATAAAAGTTTATTATTACGTAATTTATTCCATTTACCCACACCTCCAGTACCACATACTCCTTTGTTACACCTTTGCCTAATATTCTATATTGTATACCTTCCTTGATTAGAGTAATGCACCCACCTCCATTACCCTCCCCACTATCTCTTCTTACACTCACATAACCTTTTATAACAAAATCAAATTTAGGTTTAAGCCAAGACTCTTGTATACATATCAAATCAGGTTTAATTTCCATTTCATAAATAACACTTTTAAACTCCAAACCATTTGCCACAAGACTTCTTGCATCCCATTGTAAAATTAAAATCATCTATCCAAACCAAGCTTCCTGACTTGTCTGTGTCTCAGTAACTAGCCCATCCCTGATCATTACCCATGAAATGTCCTTTACTCCTAAGAATCTCTCTGCTGCCCTGACTATAATTTGAATCTTTATTGTCTTCTTTTCAGTCTGGGCAGTGCAGTTAATTA
Source organism: Anabarilius grahami (assembly GCA_003731715.1). Taxonomy (NCBI): domain Eukaryota; kingdom Metazoa; phylum Chordata; class Actinopteri; order Cypriniformes; family Xenocyprididae; genus Anabarilius; species Anabarilius grahami. Next base: position 2,597,326 of record RJVU01050431.1, on the reverse strand, counting down.
CTTCAGCTAAGAACAACAAGAAATTTACTTTATTCACAATCATTGTATCTTCTATGATCCTACCTCCCAACTCTGAAATTACCTCATTCCTCCTCTCATCTTGCACTTTTTCCTCTTTACTCTTGACATCAACCGCTTTAACTGCTTCTGCATATGTTATGTTCTTCTTAGCCCTTTCAATCTGCACTTCAATTGCTCTTTTCCTCAAGTTTAACCTTATCCGGCAAAATAACTCCATCAAATCTAAGCTCAATTGAGAGACTCTCCATTCTGTTCCCTTCTCTATTCATAAACAGTCGCCTAACACCAACTATTTGCCCTCCGTTTATATTGTTTTTAAGTTCTTCCATAGACACTCCTAATGGCACACCAGGTATTACTCCACTTACCCAATGCCCAGGGGCGGATCTACCGGGGTGGCACGGGGTGACAACTGCCACCCTAAGAAAAAGCTTTGCCACCCCATCTACCACCCCAAAATTATCACAGAATAAAATATAAATGTAAGTAGTGCTTCAAGTACTGCTTTTCAGCAGCGGCGCTTCTATGTGATGACCTAAAAAAAGTCAGCATAACGCAAAATAATGGCAGGAAAACAAGTCTTTCAATAAACTGCATGATGGTTGCACGCGCACACAGCGTGCCCAGTGTAGTCAGCTTCATTAACAAATGACTCTTATGAACCGGTTCTTTGAGAGTCAAAAACACACAGCATAGCCAAGTTCACTTACGATTTTTCCCCCTATTTGTACGTGAATCTGAAAATTACTGCTTCCCGGCTAACTCAGAAGTCCTGTGAGAAATGTAGCCTAATCCCCATCAATCTGAGATTCATTTTCGTAATTTTTTGGCGAGCTGATTCTCTGACCGCCCGCTCCACTTTCATCATGCATAAAGGTCTTTTTGTCATCCGACGAAACAATAACATGAAATCAATAAGAAGACCCCGATCACAGAAAATAATAGCAGAGTTAGGTAAGAATCTAAACCTTTTAGCTTTTCTCAATTACTAACTCATTATAAGTGATTCAGTTGGCCCAGCTTCCCAAACCATTCGTTGAGTTCTCAAAACAAATACACATTTCTCAAAATGTTTAACAATGACAACATTTGGTAGCAAAACTGATGACACACCAGTCAAAATCTGAGAGACAGCTGAAAGAATAGCCTAATTTACAGGGGTTTTAAACTTGCACTGTACCAGTACTTTAGATGAGGGAAATGTCACTATTCTATGTACAGTAAACTGTAACACGTTGTACAACCTCAAACTTGTGATTGTCAAATTTCTTTGTAGCCATTTGTTATATGTATCCTACTGTATTTTTGCAGAACTGAGAAATGACTGCCTAGGGATAGTCTTGTGTCAGAAGACCAATACACTGCTATAGTACTGTATACTGTACTGAAATTTAGCCAAATGCAGTGGATGCTAAATTTACTTTTACTGCAGTTGACAGTATACTGTATGTATTGTGGTGCATACCAAGTTCATACTTATTTTTCTCATGCTTTTCATCTAAAGCACGATCAATTTATAATAGTAAAATGAAAAAAAAAAGGTTCCCTCCAAAATTTAATTGCTGTATTTTACTGTATCTGCATCTGTAAATGTATTTTTGTATAGTGTAGTAGACATTGAGCTGCAAAATAATTCCTGAATCCCAGTAAGAAGTATTTTCGTTACAGTGTTATATGATCTCTCTAGTGTTCACTGGGCAGTGCAGTAGTCTGTGTATTTGTTACGTTTTGTGTGTCATCTGAGGCCAAAGTTTGATTTTTTCACAAGAATAAGTTTTTGACTAGAACTAGAAGTTGGTGTATAGTTTTGAGATTGTGTTTATAGCTAGAAAATGTTGAATTGTTTCATGAATTGTGCGTTAGCAATCAAGAAAAACAATAAGACTGAAAAGTAAAAAAAAAAAAAAATGTTGTTGTCTAAACCACTACAATACTAGTCTCAGCCTCAGACGTCACACCCACGGATCTTTGGCTGAACATCTGATGCATATGGCACACTTACTTGAGATCGAGTCGACTAGATCATCCATTGTGAAGGCCTCATCGATTCGACAGCCAGTAGCACAGTTCCTCAACAAACCGTCCATACCGGCGTGATGAATACGATCCTCAACTGGGCATGACCACAACGCAGCCCTGAAGTATCAGCAGAGATCGAGTCAACTAGATCATCCATCGTGAAGGCCTCATCGACACGACAGCCAGTAGCACAGTTCATCAACAAACCGTCCATACCGGCGTGATGAATCCGATCCTCAACTGGATGGAACTGAAATAAACACTTTGATTGTTGCGATCCTATCAGACTTATGATAGCAACCTGATTCGTCACAAAGCACTGTTCGCCAGAGGAGAACTGGCCCCCTGACTAAGCCTGGTTTCTCCCAAGGTTTTTTCTCCATTTTAACACCTGTTTGCCATCTGATGTCACCTGATGGAGTTTGGGTTCCTTGCCGCTGTCGCCTTTGGCTTGCTTAGTTGGGGACACTTGACATTTGACTTGACATTTGATATTCAACAGTATTCTTGACATTTAATCAACAGTGCTTCTGATCTGCCTGCATTGACACTATTCTTTAAGAGCTGCTGTGCAGCCAAAATTATGTACCAGTTATCAATGTAAAGCTGCTTTGACACAATCTGCATTGTAAAAAGCGCTATATAAATAAAGGTGACTTGACTTGACTTGACTTATCTGGAAACGCTCAAGTAGTTTCGAAGTCATCATCTGGTTGGTTGGATTCTATTGGATGTCTGGGAGAAGCGTGTGTCGGTCCGCCTGGAGACGGTCCAACAAAAACAAATGCCGTGACGCTAAACCCCCTCGTGGAAGAAGAACACGGTCATGTTTATAACTGTGACAATAAGCGCTTACCAGGATCAACTAAACGCTGGATTTTCAAAAGTATGTGAAGTTCGTGGCTCTGTTGTTGCTGTTAACTTGCACAACGTTCTTAAATTAGTAATTTATTAAATGCATGCCGGTCTGTTATTGTAGGGACATCGACTTTACATGTTCATGCCCCTAAACATGACGTGGAACAAAACAAACTGTGATTGGTTGCTTTACATGTCAGTCAAGCGTCCTCTTGGGTGGTCCCTGGCCAATGAAAGCTGCAATAGAGTCGAGACCTTCTGCCATCAGTCTGAAGGTCTGGCTACGGGAGACTACTACAATACGGACTTTCCTCTATGTCTTCCATTCTGTTTCTTTACTTTCTGCCCTTCAGCTGAATTTCACATGTAATCAGAACCATGTGATAGCAAACAAGCTATTTAATAATTTTAATTGGACAATCAATACATTGTCTTCTCTGGCAACTTGACAAATATGTTTTCAATATAATTAGGATATATAAAAATTTAGATAATTAATGATCTATAAATATTAGATCTATAAGATCACAGATTTATTTACAAACTGATTATATAAGACTTAATTAACTTTATGAAATTATAATGAATTTCTATGCATTTTTACTACAAGTCAATCTTTTGAAGTATTTGCACTGATTTTAAACTATGAGACATAAAAGGATGTGTTATCCCTCTTAAGAGAGTTAAGAGAGTTATTTGTTGTTGTAGCTCCCCTATGGGTAGAATTTGACATTATTACAGCGCCACCTAGCGTCCAATGGATGTGTGTCTAACCGCCTGAGGGGGTTATTTCAGACCATCCCATCAAATTTAGTGTCCCTATGACTTTCTGAGATACAGATACAGTGAAGAACGGGCCTTCTGTAATTAACAGACCTGTCTGTAATTATCAAGCAGCCCTAAACACCATGATTAGCTGGTTCAGGTGTGTTTGATTCGGGTTGGAGCTTAAATCTTAAGGGCGGTAGCCCTCCAGGACCAGGGTTGGTTACAGTGAAGTAACCCGGGGCGTTCCCTTTCAAAGGCTACACTCTAAGCTGCGCTTTATTCAGCGCTGTGGGAACGAGAATACCCATGCCACCGCACTGTGTGTCCGGACCCCCTGGCTGTGAAGTGCGTCACAAGCACAGAGAGTCTTAGACACTAGCTTGTGATGTCAACTCAAGGACATGAGAGCCCGGAGTAACATGAACATCCAAACTATAAAACCTTATGAATGTGTGCGGTCAACTCCCCTGGTGGAATGAGCCCTAATACCTGTTGGCGAAGTGTGACCACGCGCCTCATAGGCAAGGGCAATAGCATCTCTCACCCAATGTGACATGGTCTGTTTCGTGGCGGCCGCACCCCTGTTATGGCCGCCATGACAAACGAATAGTTGCTCTGACTTACGCCACTGGCTAGTGCGGTGGACGTAAGTCTGAAGAGCACGGACTGGACACAGTCTGTGATGTTTCTCCTGCTCCGGCGTTGTGAACGGCGGAGGACAGAAGGCTTCAAGAGTGACCGGATGCAAGTTCGAGAAAGGAACCTTAGGCAGATAGTCAGGATGAGGATGCAAAATAGCTTTCACCATTCCTGGGGCAAAGTCTAAGCAGGATGGCACAATGGACAGAGCCTGCAAATCCCCAATTCTTTTGAGAGAAGTTATAGCCATAAGAAAAACCATTTTTAGAGTTAACAGCTTGTCAGAAACTGACTCTAACAGTTCAAAGGGGGTCTTAACCAGGCCCTCTAGGACTATTGCTAGGTCCCAAGGAGGGATCCTGGTTCTAGAAGGAGGCCTAAGCCGCCTAGCTCCTCGAACGAAGCGAGAGAGCAGGACATGCTTGCCTAATGGCACCCCGTCAATCAGAGCGTGGCAAGCAGAGAGAGCGGCCACATAAACCCTGAGAGTGGCGGGGCATATACCTGTCGATAACTTTTCCTGCAGGAAGTCCAGAGCTGTAGCAATTTGGCAGTTTACTGGGTCTGCATTTTGTGCCGTACACCATCTTTCATAGACACCCCATTTATTGGTATAACTTGCTCTAGTAGAGGGAGCTCTAGCATTCAAAATAGTCTCGATAACTCCAGGTGAAAGCCCTGTTTCCCTCAGTTGGTTCCCCTCAGGGGCCAAACATGAAGATTCCACATCTCCGGCCGGGGATGAAATATTGTCCCCTGCACCTGAGACAGAAGGTCCTTCCTGCTCGGTATCGCCCAAGGCGAGTCGTCGCGGAGAGATATTATCTCCGAGAACCTCTTTTTTTTCAACAAGATGGCGCCGCTGAGTCCGGTCGCCGTCCAGGTCGCTCCGCTNTTCTCATCTGTGTTGTATTCTTTAATAATTGCACTGTCCATGGAGCGGACCTGACTCTCATTTCACTGCTGGTTATATATGCTCTATATAATTGTGCATGTGACAAATAAAACTCTTGAATCTTGAATCTTGAATCTTGAGAACCATATTCCGTTCGGCCAACGCGGCGCTATCAGTAAGAGGCAAGTCCCTTGTTGGCGAACTCTGGCTAGAATTCCTGGGAGCAGAGCAACTGGAGGAAAGGCATACAGGCGCATTGAAGGCCATGTATGCACCATCGCATCCAGACCTAGGGGGGCTGGGTGACTCAGAGAGAAGTAAAGGGGACATTGCACTGTCTGATGGGAGGCGAAGAGCTCCACCTCCGCCTCGTAGAATCTCAGCCATATCTGTTTCACTACGTCCGGGTGAAGTTTCCATTCCCCGCTCGGTAGTTTCTGTCTGGACAGTAAATCCGCTCCCACATTCTGGTTCCCAGGAATATTCTCTGCCCTCAGTGACAGGAATTTGTCCTGGGCCCAGAGAAAGATCTGTCGCGCCATCTGAACAGGATAGTGCAGACCTCCCTGGCGATTTATATAAGAGACTGCTGTTGTGTTGTCCATCCGCACTAGGACATGACAGCCTCTCAGCTGGTGGAGGAAGTATTTCAGGGCCAGAAATACAGCCATCAATTCTAGGCAGTTGATGTGCCAGACGAGCTGATGGCCCTCCCATTCCCCTTGGGCTGGACGGCCACTTAAGACCGCTCCCCAGCCCGTCAGGTAAGCGTCTGTCGTTAGCAACCTGCGACGACATGGCGCCTATAGAGTGGGACCCAAGGTGAGAAACCGGGGTCTGAGCCACACAGATAGGGTACGAAGCCTGCGGCGCGTAACCCTTATTTGCCTCAGGGGTTTGGCCCTTGGATGAAACCCCCTGGCTTTGAGCCACAACTGAAACGGTTTCATATGCAGCAGGCCCATAGGGATTACCGAGGACGCTGATGCCATGAGACCTAACATTCTCTGAAACTATAGAACAGTACAATCTTGGCCTAGCCTGACATTTTCCAGGGTGTGTAGAATGGTCTTGACTCGAGCGGGAGACAATTGTGCCCGCATCGTGGTCAAATCCCAAACGACCCCTAAATATGTCTCAACCCTAGAGAAACCAGATGAGCTAAAACGACATCTCTGTGTTTTAATGCCATCTCTTGCGACTGCGCTAATATTAGCCAGTCTCTCTATGTAATTCAAAATGTGAATGCCCTGGAGTCGCAACGGAGCCAGTGCTGCATCCATGCATTTTGTGTATGTGCGGGGTGATAGGGCTAGGCCGAATGGAAGAACCCGATACTGGTAAGCTTCGCCCCCGAAAGCGAACCTCAGGAACCTCCTGTGTTGTGGCAATATTTCGATGTGAAAATATGCGTCCTTGAGATCGATCGTGACGAACCAATCGCGCTGTTGGATTTGCGACACGATCATCTTTACTATTAACATTTTGAACTTGAGAGCTTTGACTGAACGGTTCAAGCCTCGAAGATCTAAAATTGGACGCAGCCCCCCGTCCTTTTTGGGAACTAGGAAGTATCGGCTGTAATAACCTGACTCTCTCTGTAGAGGGGAAACACGTTCTATGACCCCTTTCTCCAGAAGAGTTTGCAGCTCTTGTGACAGTAACGTCGCTTGCCCCGGCTTCACGGTAGTGGAGACCACGCCGCTGAAACGCGGAGGACGACGGAAAAATTGGAATCTGTATCCGAATTCTACTGTCTTTAGAACCCACGCGGAAATCCCTGGCAGTAGTTTCCACGCTGCCAGGCTTTCTGAAATGGGCACTAATTTTGACACTTTCTGTTGAGGGGATATTAGGTGTTCCGCGTCCTGATGTGTTACAGGAGCTAACGGAACACCTAACATTTCACTGGAAACCGCTGCCCCCCGAAGCACCAGAGGTGGCGGGGAAGGAGGGTTTTTGTGGAGATGCCGAGAAGGAGCGAGTTTTGGATGTAATACACGCCCCGTCCCGAGGGGGGGCATCCCCACAGGGCTGGGCGCAAGACCATCAGGATTTCTTCTTTCTTTGGAGAATAGTCCTGAGATCTTGCCTGGGAGGTTGTGCAGGGCGGCGAGACGGGGTAGCCTTTAAGAGGGGGAGCTTGGCTCGCCACGCTCTGCTTCTGAACCTCTCTTTTAGAAGGACCGGGTTGGGGCTGGGTGGCTGACGGCCCCTCCCCCTGAGTGCGGCGAGGAAGGAACTTCACAAAAGCTTCTTCTGATTTTTTCGCCTCCTGAAACCTGCTCACGACTGTGTTGACTGAGTCTCCGAACAGGCCAGAAGGTGATACTGGGGCATCAAGAAGGAATACACGATCTTTATCTTTGATGCCACAGGTGCCTCTCCGTGCTAACCATAGCAGCCATAGAACGGCCAATGGCACGTGCCGTCTGCTTGGTGGCACGGAGAGACAGATCTGTGGCACAGTATCCACAGAATGTCCTCTGGTTTTTATCAAGTTCCCTTTCGAGGGAACTCAACGTGTCAGCTGATGCAATGGGGACGCGTTCTGAAGGACCTGGTGTCTGAGGCACGTGTAACAACTTAGCCAATCATGGCCGACGCAGTGAGGCTGTTGCAGGGTGCTCCCAACGTATAAAAAGATCACCTGAAAACACGTCATCAGTTTCAATGTCTTCAGGAAGCTGCTTGTCTGTGTGCTGTGTGAAGATTGCAGTGTGTGAAAGAGAAGGAAATATGGGCGAGCGAACAGTTTAAATGCTATATCCCTCCTTGTCTGCGTTTCATAATGCATGGCGATGGTCACGATACGTTTGTTATATGTCTAAGGGTGAAGCATGCACATTTTGCCGTCGAGGGGGCTGGATGTGTGCGTTGTGGTGATTTCTCTCTGAGAAGGGTGCTGGGGTACAACAATTCTGTTTTTAGAGGAGACTAATATCTCCTCCTTCCCCCTCTGTGGAGGGCATGGGGTACAGTATGTTGTTTTTAGAGGAAGGTAAAACAATAACTCGTTTAAGGAAAAAAAAAATCTCCTCCCTCCCCCTCTGAGAAGCGTGCTGGGGTACAATAATTCTGCTAATGAGGAGAGTCAAATTTTCCTCCCTCCCCCTCTGAGAAGGGAGCTGGGGTGCAGATAATTGTTATTAGAGGAGAATGATGATAATAATGTTAACAGAAGAGGATGGCTGGCATCAGGTTGAGCTGGCACTGCGTGTTGGGCTCCCTGATAGTATATTCGGAAGTAGAGAAGACAGATGTTAGAGATGATCGGCTATGATCATTTGTATTCTCTTTTCTGTCACCTTCCCCAGGTATCTAGGTATTAAGTGAGGTAACTCTCCTTCCTATTTCAACGTTGTAGGGTGTTTCAATCCCCTCCCACTAATATCTCCTCCCTCCCCCTCTGAGGAGGGCGTGGGGTACAGCATGATGTTTTTTAGAAGAGAGAGAGAGAGCTGGCTGACTTCTAGCTCAGTGCCTATAGGTTCTAGATTATTTTTACTCTCCAGTCTCGTTCCTCTCTCAGGGAACCATGGCATTTAATTTGCTTAAATGTTCACAATGCTTTAACGTATTTAGATTCTATTGATAAGTTTTTGCCACCACGATCCCTAGCTGCTGTGTGCAAAATTTATTGAACAGTGGACTTATGGCCTTGGAGAAGTTTTAAAAAGTAGGGTTTTCAGAAAATTTAAAATGCTTGAAAAATTTTATAGATGGAAGTTAAATCAAAGATATACATTTTTTTTACATATTTATTTTTTAGCCCTTATGGTTACAAACCAATCATAAGAATGAGGATAAG
>RJVU01050431.1:2556302-2588183 GCA_003731715.1 Anabarilius grahami | reverse complement strand
GTTTAGCTTAAAGGGGTCATGATCTGCATTTTTAAAAATAAATTATTGTTGTTTTGATATTGTTTTAACATAAAAAATGATGAAGACAAACAATCAACCATTACAACAGTACGCAAAAATCTAATTAACAGTGAAAAAACAATTTTTTTTATTAATGTAATATTATTTTCTCTGAGGTCCACTTATAATGTTATCAAGATTTTAACATAAAAAAAGAAAATTAAAAAAATCCTAAATTAGAAGTAATAAGCTATTTTCTATCTTCTTTTTGAACTTTTCTTCCAAACATTCAGTTTTGATGGCTGTGCCACATTGAAAACTTGGAAGTAAATGCCCACTGCTATGATTGGGTAACAGTTCTGCATATTAAAATAATTTTCAAATGTCCCTGCCATTACAAATGTGGAATTGAAAATTATTACATAGTTACAACATTTGCCAACGTAAAATATTTGTGTGTATTACATGTGCTTTATAAATCTTGGTTGTGGCAAAGTACTTGGAATTACCACAGTTATAGCTGACAGGATAACTGTTTAGTGTAAACGGAATTATGAATGAATGTACCTTTGTTTGTTGCACAATCCTTCTTATATACTTTGTATACGTTTTTCACTTTATTGAATTGTCATTTGGCACTTTGGCCCTTTCTCAGCCCTCGGCCTCTGGGTCCAGTGCTCTGGCTCAGGATCGGGAAGCCTGCTCCATGGCTCACCCCGAGCGAGCCCTTGATGCATGCTGAGTGAGTCTGGTTCTGGGAATTAGATGTACTCAGCATCGAGTGTGATACGAGTGATTTGGGTGACTCGCCAGCCCATTCACCGCAGTATGAGTCTTCATACAATGGCCATTTTATAAATGTATCAGGCGGACCTGCTAAAAGACGAGGGTGAAGGTGTGTGGCAGTATTAAAGAGCTGCTTCGGGTCTCTGATCTACAGTATCTCTCCGTGCCACTAAGGAGACGGCCCGTGCCATCGGCACCTCCATGGCAGCTCTAGTGGTGATGGAGAGGCACCTCTAGCTGAACCTTTCGGGCATCAAGGATAAGGATAAAAGCTTCCTTTTTGATGCCCCGCTGTCACCCCCTGGTCTCTTTGGCGATGCTGTTGCGATGGTTGTCAAAAGATTCCAGGAGGCAAGAAAACAGGTGGCAGCATTCAGAGGTTTATCCCTCAAAAATCTAAGTCTCACGGGGTTGCAGCCAAGGAGCAGCCCTGCCCATATACATCCAGCTAATCATATAAACAGGCACAAAAAGGAGATTGTTGCTGAAGCAGCACTTTCCACCGAAGCGCGCAAAAGAGAAAACGGATCTGAGGACTGTTATTCTCTCCAGGCGGCCTTCAGGAAAGAGGTCCTGATGGTCAGCACCGACGCGACAATGAGAGGTCTGTAGAAAAATCAGCCATGAACTCGCTTCAGGGCACCAAGTCTGCTCCTTTAAATGTGCCAGTGGTCAGACCCTAAAGGATGATTCCTTTAGCAAATGACCTGGCCGCCAGGGAAAAGCTACTCAGCGTATCTCAGTGGGTGGTGCGTACAATTCGCAAGGGGTACAGACTTCGGTCCAGGTCTCATCCACCAAAATTCAATGGAATTCTAAATACAGTGGTGGGCCCCAAGCAGGTGCAGGTTATAGAGCAGGAAGTTCAGTCTCTGCTGGTGAAGGAGGCCATATATTTATATATATAGTACTCAGCGTAAATGAGTACACCCCCTTTGGAAAGTAAAATTTCAAACAATATCTCAATGAGCACAAAAACAATTCCCAAAATGTTGACAAAACTAAGTTTTATATAGCATCTGTTTAACTTATAACATGAAAGTAAGGTTAATAATATAACTTAGAGAACAAAAGTTTTACTCAAATTAGGGTGATGCAAAAATGTACTAGGATAATTGAATGTGGCCTCATTGAGTCCACATTCAATTATCCAGCAAGTTAAACTCCATCACATAATAATTCCCGGAACCACGAAGTGATGTTGAGAATGTTCTACTGTATGAATGGTGTGAAACTGAAAATACAAATACATACACCAATAAATTGGCATCAAATTACATGTGAACATAATTGAAAAAGCAAAAATGTTATCAAGAATGTTAAGCAATGTCACATGAAAACATGAGGAAACATGCTGTTCCAAACAATATCAAACATCAATTTTCACTATGCAAAATACATTCAATTCTACGGAGCCCCAGACATGACATGCGGGAAAAAAATAGTAGGCTAAATCGTTCCCTCGATTTACTAAAACGTGCGCACGATTTCCTATTTCATTCCCTCGATTTATAAATCATGCACACGGTGCATTCCAAACGGGATATATCTCCCTCCTGGCCACTTCAAAGGACCCTTCGGAATGAAGGATTTCGAAGGGTACAACTGATGGACACTCTGGGCCTCCATTATCCGTTGCACAGGAAAGTTGTTTGACATCACAGAATGGGTACAGGGGGCTCGGAGTTCGATTTTACCTATAAATGTATGTATAGTATTTTTCTATACTACTGTAATATTTATACGAGTTAGATTTGGTACATTTTTATGGTCAAAATGATATTGTACTTCAACAAAAATACTTAACAGCTACCTTTATCATTCCATTCAAATGTTTCAAATACATAGACACAATATACATTATATTTAACGTAAATAAATAAATAAACAAACGTTAAACAAAATGCGTGTTTTTGGGGGGTTAACCAGCATACAAAATGTGCGACAAAGGCGCTTCCTTGATTGTCTCGTTAAGATGACGCAGAAGTGCATTCCAAAAGAAGACTTTTTTTTTACCCCTACACCCTTCATCCCTTTGAAGCTCTCATTCCAGAAGGTAAACCCTTTGAAGGGATTAGGGCATAGGGATGAACCCTTCCGAATGGAACGCAGAGTCAGTCTCATCATAATGACATCACTGTCCCTCATTAATGAGGTCACACTCTGCAATCTTCCTGCTATACTCCACACAGCCATAAGAGGTCACTTGACCTCAAAGAACTGGCAAGGCCAGGACAAAAAAATGAGTACACCCCACTGTAAGTCTCTGGAGAAAAGCTATATTTTAGACTACAAATGTCTAATTTAACAAGAATTCAACCAAAAGTGAGTCTAATTATTCATTACACAGGTGTTCAGCAGACAGTTGACTATAAAAGGGTGTTAAAAGCCCTTCCCGTTTCATGCTGTCAGCAATGGCACCACATTGAAGAGAATTGTCACAAGACCTGAGAAAGAAAATAATTTCTTTACACCAGAAAGGTGAAGGCTACAAGAAGATCAGCAAAGCATTACTTATCAGTCAGAATACTGTAGTAAAAGTGGTACAAAAATTTTAAAAAAATTAAACTGCAACCATCTCACAGAGACGTCCAGGTCGTCCACGGAAGTTAACACCTCGACAGGAGCGTCTTCTGATGAGAAGGGTTGAAGAAAATCGGCAAGCAAGTTCTAAAGAAGTCAAAGAAGCCAAACTGGGGTTTAAAACTGTATGGCGTCGCAAAGGTGAGGAATACAAAGAAAAATACATGGTGCCTACAGTGAAACATGGTGGTGCCAGTGTCCTTATGTGGGGCTGCATAAGTGCTGCTGGTGTCGGGGAGCTGCATTTCATTGATAGCAACATGAATTCACAGATGTACTGCTCAATACTGAAAGTATTGAAAAAAAAAGTTGAGCATCACTCTCCATCCAGCAAACCTCTTTTGCATCTCTAAAAGAGGTCCTTCTTGAAGAATGGAAAAAGATAAATGTTGCAAAATGTCACCAACTTGTTCATTTTATGCCTAGAAGACTTGGTGCTGTCATTAAAAATCAGGAGGCCACACAAAGTTCTAGATGTAGTAGTTTTTGTTGTGGGGTGTACTAATTTTTGCATCACCCTAATGTGAGTAAAACTGAAAAATGTGTAATCTAAGTTATATTATTAACCTTACTTTCATGTTATAAGTTAAACAGATGTTATATTAAACTTAGTCTTGTCAACATCTTGGAAATTGTTTTTGTGTTCATTGAGATATTGTTTAAAATGTTAATTTTCAATAGAGGTGTACTCATTTACGCTGAGCACTGTGTGTATATATATATATATATATATATATTATATTATATATTTTTCCTNTATTATTCCTCCCCCAGAGAGAAACACAGTGTTCTACATCAGGTATTTTATAGTTCCGAAGAAGGATGGAGGGTTACGTCCCATTATAGATCTTCGTCAGCTCAACCGTTCTCTGAGGAGATTCAGGTTCAAGATGCTGATGTTACCTCTTATTATGAGTCAAATCAAGTCAGAGGGCTGATTTGTCACAATCGATCTTAAGGACGCTTATTTTCATATCTCCGCCCTTCCGGAACACAGGAAGTTCCTGAGGTTAGCTTTCGGGGGCGAAGCGTACCAATATTGGGTTCTTCCATTTGGCCTAGCACTCTTCCCACACACTGTCACAAAATGCATGGATGCAGCCCTAGCACCCCTCAGACTTCATAAGGGCATAAGGGTGCTCAATTATATAGATGACACAGCTCAGTCTCAAGAGGTGGCGGTTTGACCACATGAAACACCTGGGGTTGAGACTCAATTCGAAAAAAAGCATGCTATCTCCTGTCCAGAGGATGACATATTTAGGAGTCGTATGGGATTCGGTCACGATGTGGGCACAATTGTCTCCCGCACGTATCGAGTTGATTCTGGTGATGGTGTCCAGAATCAAGCTAGGGCAGTTCATCACTGTAAAACAGTTTCAGAGACTGTTAGGGCTCATGGCAGCTGCATCCAATGGTATACCTTTTGGCCTTCTGTACATGAGACCCTTACAGTGGTGGCTCAGGACCAGGGGGTTTTCCCCAAGGGTCAACCCATTTCGTATGATCAAGGTTAGGCGCAGGACGATATAGTTTTAAATAGAATGGTTACTTTGTGTAAATAACCTTTAAAGAACCACTTTTTTAAACTGTAGTCTGACTAGTCCTCTTAGTCTCTGCCCCACTGCTGTGAGAGACCTTCCCATTTGGCATCAGCATACAACAATGTTAATGTTTAAATTGTCTCCAATATTCCTGTCTATTATGGCTATTGCACACATTTGCTGGATAAAAGAAAGATAAACACAGGAATAAACCTTTAATCTAGTGCCTTCTCAACACCCTAAGCACTTGAAGCTGATGAAGGGTGCAAACACTTCAGATGACAGCTACTCCATCTTAACTGCTCTCACTATGTAGTATAAATGATCTTTCATGCTGATCCTTAACCAAGATGCACTGACCACCTGAGAAGCCAGCAAAACATTTTGATCATACCACATAAATGAGAACAGTCCCCCTGATCTAGCCAATCAATCTAAATGTTGTCATTGTTTAAATACCCTAAGCACCTGCAACAATGATATCAATCTCTTTTAATGAATCTTAGGCATCCAGGGTCTGCACAATCTTGTCAGGAACCAGCCTTAATATTAAAGCTGTCACAGTCAGTCATGCTTAGTGAAAGTGAATGACACTTCCAAAAAAGAAAAAAAAAAGGAGGAAGAAGGTCTACTTTGTTTTTGTCGACCAGTGGACACAACTGAGTTTAGCAGTCTATTTGTTTTTACACATTTCTCTGAATGTGCTGAGGGCCACTAAAGGCCACATGCCAGGCTGGATGTGACCTGGGATTTTCCAGACCTCTACAACAGTGCATGAATAGATTCTTTGTTCACTGCAACCCTGTTTCAACGTTTGTCTTCCTTTTATCTCTATAATGCAAAATTCTCTCCACTCCAGCAGATCTTATCATACACGTAATGCCCCTGGTCCTGTGTGCCTGATCGAAAATACAACCTGCATTCCCATATGCTATGCTTTTATTTTTCTGTTGAGCATATGGTCATTGTTTTCTTAAGATATTCTGCATTGAAGTACCATGGAAAACAATTGTAAGCACTTTATAAAGTATTCAAAAGTATCTGAGGCAATGTTACAGAGCCCTTTCAGTGCACACAAGAACAAATGTGTCAACGTTTCCTTACTGCATTCTAAAAACAACTTATTATTACAGATGACAGACCATATTGTTGTCTTCTGTTAGAGACATTTTTGAGCAATATGTCATTTCCCCACCAGTATGACTCAACTCAACCAAGCATGTTTCAGAGGACAGACCATAATCTCAAAAAGAATATGACGTATCAAACATGAGACAAAAATGGCTCAGGGCTGGTGAAGAAACTACTCTTTCAAATTCAGCATGACCTTTTTACCCGGCATAAAAGGGACAATTTTAAGCTTAAAAAAAGCCACTGCATCTGGAAGTAAGACACACAGTGGTAGAAAAGGGAGGCCTTTTCCTGTTAAGGACAGAGGAAATAGTCGTAGAAGTGTGTGACATTACAGTCTGCTTGGCAGAAAGTATTTTCCAGCAGTATGATCCAGATGGTAGAGCTGCACCAATGTCACTTCTGTTTTTTTACTAAACAAGTTAGATGAAGACAGACTTCTGGGGAAGTATATTTGTCTCTTCACTCATTAAGCAAAATCTGAAAGATTTGGAGCTTTTATTAGTTTTCATGTCTGGATGTAAATTACTTCCATGGCCCAAAATCTAAACAAACTAACAATATGAATGCGAGTTTTGTAGAGATATAAAACTAAATGAAGAAAACATGGTGAGCTGGCATGAAAAGAGAAGTGACTTCATGAATCCTGATGTGGCTGTTTTTACCAGGATATCATTCAGCGCAGTGGTTCTAAATCTAGGGGCCTCATTTATAAAGAAGACATTCATATAATGATTCTAAATGTGAAGCGCATCAACAGATTTCCAACAAATCTCCAAACAAATTACGATTCAGAAGAATAATACATCACTCATAATTAATGGGTATAGGGGATCCAAGCTTGCTCTTGAAAAATGTGTGTAGACATAATTTATTAATATTTTCAGGAAATTATTAATATAAATGAATTATTTCAGTGATGTAATAATCACAAAGCAGTTAAAATGTTGCTCGTTTGCTCAGAAAATTATATTAATGCTGTGATTGGCTATTTATCACAATTTATTAAAATTTTCACAATGTTGAATTAATTTAATTACTGGTATACAGTATGAGCACCAAAAAGTTTGTACATATGTCAAGATTCCAAGAATGGCCTTTGTGGCCGACACTAGACTTGGGAGCTCTGGGATCACCAAACTTGGACCTGGACTTATCACAGAATGTTCAGAGGGCTTATTCTTCCTTCTTTGCTGCCTCCCCTACGCTGGAGTCCATGGGGTGCCTGCAGGCCCGCATTAAGAACACATATGGCCCTGGGGCTAGCTTGAATGTAACTCTACACCATTGCCTCATTTAGTATACGTGGTTTTATGAATATGCAAATTAGTCCCATCTCCACTCACACCAGTGCGGAGATCCACTCATTGACGATCACACGTTTACATGATTGGTTACAAGGTAGTTTGTGATGTCAGAAACACCAGCGATTTCAAACCGCGTTTTGAGACTGTCTTTAGTTCACTGCAGTTTTAAGGAGAAAATACTCAGCAATGGTGTTGGCTTATGAATTTGGTTGGTCTTATAGCATATAAAAAACTCCATATTGACATATAAACAACATTAAAAGCTTGATTTTCACCACAGGGGGACTTTAAGAAGTTTATAGTTTCCTCATTAGAAGGTCTTTTTTTTGTGTCTAGAAGAAGAAAATCATCAAGGCTGGACTGGGGCTAAAATTCAGCAGCCCACACGTTTATGCATTATACAGACTGCAAGTGTTTAAAAATGAAAATAGCGACGGCTCTTGTCTCCGTGAATACAGTAAGAAACAATGTTTTTTTTTTTGTTCTGAAACAAATAATAATAGATATTTTTGAATATACTGCAAATGTGTTTAACAATATTAATATTGCATTATATTGCAAGACTCTTACATATTTAATCAATATTTTGCAGTTAAAGTTTATTAGAACTGAACATGTCTACTCAGAAGAAAAAAAGGTTTGTCCTGAAAAGTTACCATAGTTCTTGCATAGAATCCAGAATTGAACTGTAAGATCATGACACAGGCAAAAACCAAGCTGCTCATTACCATGTTTTCTCAACATAACACCGACTGTTACGTAACAGTCGGGGTGTACGCCCCCAATATTTGCATATGCCAGCTCATGTTCCTAACATTATGAAAGGCATTAGACAAGGGCAAAACGTCTGGATCTGCACAGCTGAATCAACAGACTAGGTAAGCAAGCAAGGACAATAGCAAAAAATGGCAGATGGAGCAATAATAACTGACATGATTCATGATAACATGATATTTTTAGTGATATTTGTAAATTGTCTTTCTAAATGTTTCGTAAGCATGTTGCTAATGTACTGTTAAATGTGGTTAAAGTTACCATTGTTTATTACTGTATTCACGGAGACAAGAGAGCCGTCGTTATTTTAATTTTTAAACACTTGCAGTCTGTATAATGCATAAACACAACTTCATTCTTTATAAATCTCTCCAAACAGTGTAGCATTAGCCGTTAGCCACGGTCCACGGAGCATAGCCTCAAACTCATTCAGAATCGAACGTTAACATCCAAATAAATACTTTACTCACATAATTCGAAGCATGCATACAGCATGCATGACGAACATCTTGTAAAGATCCATTTGAGGGTTATATTAGCTGTGTGAACTTTGTAAATGCGCTGTAATATAGTCGAGAGCTTGTGTGGCAGGAAGCAAGTGATTTAAAGGGGCGGCGCCCAGCGTAAATCAGTGCATTGTTAATGATGCCCCAAAGTAGGCAGTTAAAAAAATTAATAAAAAAAAATCTATGGGGTATTTTGAGCTGAAACTTCACAGACACATTCAGGAGACACCTTAGACTTATATTACATCTTGTGAAAAGCATTCTTGGGCACCTTTAACAATAGACAACATAGGCCTAGTTTCACAGATTAAGACAGGATTAGGCCTTAGCTCAATTAGGACATTTTAGGACATTTTATAAACTTGCCTTAGAAAAAAAAAAAAAAAACATTACTGGTGTGAATCCTGAGACAAAACAATGGCACTGACTTATTTTAAGATATGTCAGTGCAAGTTGCTTTCAGTTAAAACAGCTCAAACATGCACTTTAGTCACTAGACTTCAGCCTTGTGTGTGAAACCAGGGAATTACATCATATTTTTACAGATTTAATAACTGCATGGTAATTTTTATAGTGGTGGCGCTGTCTGCAGTAAAAAGCTTGTAATTACCATTGTGTGCAGTTTACCTTGACAATTCAGTTTACGTGGAGCTAGGTTCACCACAGAGCCTTTAATGTTCACATATCATTTTGTGCTTGTGTCGATTCAAATGAGTCAAGAGGCTTATTGCTTCAATAAAGTAGCGAAAGCATCAAGCAAGTTCTTCAGAGCTGCGAGGTAGACGGTCCAGCTGCTCATGCACTGCAACTGCTGGATGCATGTGCAGTTTAGTCAGGTAGCAGTTTCATCGCTTAGCTTTTGGTCTTTGCTTCCCAGGTTCTCCACTAATTAATAGCGCTTAATACAACCCGAATTCTGGAAATGTTGGGACATTTTTTTAAATTTGAATAAAATGAAAACGAAAAGACTTTCAAATCACATGAGCCAATATTTTATTCACAATAGAACATAGATAACATAACAAATGTTTAAACTGAGAAATATTACACTTTTATCCACTAAATGAGCTCATTTCAAATTTGATGCCTGCTACAGGTCACAAAAAAGTTGGCACGGGGGCAACAAATGGCTGAAAAAGCAAGAAATTTTGAAAAGATTCAGCTGGGAGAACATCTAGCATCTAGTTAATTGTTATCAGGTCTGTAACATGATTAGCTATAAAAGGGATGTCTTAGAGAGGCAGAGTCTCTCAGAAGTAAAGATGGGTAAGAGGCTCTGCAATCTGTGAAAGAGTGTGTAAAAAGATTGTGGAATACTTTAAAAACAATGTTCCTCAATGTCAAATTGCAAAGGCTTTGCAAATCTCATCATATACAGTGCATAACATCATCAAAAGATTCAGAGAAACTGGAGAAATCTCTGTGCGTAAGGGACAAGGCCGAAGATCTTTATTGAATGCCCGTGGTCTTCGGGCCCTCAGACGACACTGCATCACTCCTCGGCATGATTGTGTCAATGACATTACTAAATGGGCACAGGAATACTTCCAGAAACCACTGTCGGTAAACACAATCCACTGTGCCATCTGGAAAAAAAAAATCAGATGTTCCTGATGGCCAGTCAATCTAAACCACAGCCAATAACAGGTTCCCTCCTTGCTCGGGTCCTGGGGCTTCAGCCCAGCCTAGCCCTATTGTTAATGTGGCCCCGGGTGCCCGGAATGGCTGATGAACAGTATGAGAACTCAGAATAGGGCAAGACTGGATAGGATTCTAGAGGTTCAGAAATGGCTGATGGTCCTGGATGAGAAGGAGTGGACTGGGGACGCTGGAAGGTCTCTGCTGCAAAGCGACCATCCCTGTGTATTTTGTTTATTTTTGCTCCACCAGTGAAAATAGTTCTGAAAGAGCAGTGCCCATTCTTCGTATGTGGATTAACGTTCATCATGCGTTCATCCCCTCAATGCTGGATTATTGTAATGCTCTACTGGATGGTTGTCCTGCATGCCCTGCATAAACAAATTACGTACAGCTGGTCCAAAATGAAGCAGCTAGAGTTCTTATTATCTGCTTATCTTCCAGCAGAAGGAACTGGATGAAATATTTTGAATGATACTAATCCACAATCTGACTAAGGGTGCTATGATCAGGATTTTTGGGACCTATCACCGAAATAAAAAATAGGCCAACTATTCTTAACAAGAATGTATTGTCAGTGCCATTGTTTTGTCTTAAGATGCACACCAGTAATGTTTTAATTCTTTCTTTTTTTTTTTCTAAGGCACGTTTATAAAAGCCATTTAAATGCCCTAATTGAACTAAGGCCACCTAATCCTAGCTTAATATAAGCCCTGTCTGTGAAACCGGGCCTTTATTTATTGGTGTCACAGACATGCCAGGCTCAACACTCACCCAATCACGACGCACTCCCTCTCCTGAGTATTAACAAGCCACACCTGACACTCATCAGCACCAGTCATCACAGCAGCATAAAAGACACTTCAGAGCATTCAGTCACTGTCCGGTCTCGTTAACGCATACCTACCTGTTATGCGTACCTCAAGGACTCTGCTCTCGACTACTTACCTGTCTCAAGCATTCTCTGTGACTCCTCGTGTCTCCTCGTCTCCTGTTAGTGTCATTGTGTATCGTCTGCTCCATGCCTGCCTGCATCCACGATCCCTGGGAAAGACAAAGACAAGTATCAGAGCCAGTATCATCTTCAGTCACGAACTTAACCTGCTTTCACTCACCTGCACTCTGCCCGCCATCTCTGGTTGTTCAATAAACTCTATTTTAACTATACCTGTGTCTCCGTCCCCTTCTGTACGTAACAATTGGCAAGCAACATGTGCAACATATTCCATTCCCTCTCTTAGAGATGATTAGGAACAGCTTAGAGCTGAACAAGTATAGCATTTCTGTGAAAAAACAAAAGAACAAAACACAAACAAACAAAACAACAGAAAGTAATCAAATGTAAAACTAAAACAACACTGCATAGTCTTCACTGTATAAATTAAATGTAGATTAATCCTACTTAATCTGCTAAAGAGCAGTGAGTGATTTTGTCTTTTGTTGTATGATTAACATTAATGACACAGATGGCAGCAGGAATATTAGGCTGCTGTCACTGCTCGGAGCTCGGCGCACACATAACCTTTACTCTGTTTAATTATATGTAAGTTTGAACTAGTGTAAAGCTCTTTTTATTAACGAGCATGCCCTGCAGTTTAGCAACAGTAGACTTTTTTTTATTTTTTTATTTTTATGACAATCACTGATCTAGCTGATTTGGACATTAAGTTTGGGCTTTTAGGGAGGAATGAAAGTGCACCGCTGTGAAGGAAAGAATTGCACTAAAAATAGCACAGCCCTCGTTTCTTGTCATCGCTGTAGGGTTGCTGTCATTGCAATGTCTCCACTCTCTGCAAAGAGTTACGAATTTATTGTCCTTTTCAGACACCTGGTAGAACTGCCAGACCGGTGAACGTAGTGAAGCAATTTTAGCTGCTCATAGAAAAATTGTCTTGTGAGATTTGCGTCATCTGATCAGCTCTTCTGATCGGCCTTTATAGAGACCACCGATCAAACTATATAAACTAAGCTGAAAGCAATGGAGACTGCCTCAATAATGTGCAATTGTTTTTTATAACTTATGTTATTTTAATGTTTCTTTGTATGTTTGTAATTGTGTAAATGTTGGCCAGGACTCCCTTGAAAAAGAGGTTTTTAATCTCAATGGGACTCTCCTGGTTAAATAAAGGTTAAATAAAAATAAAAAATAAAGCTATTATTGGCCAATAACGATGAGCGACAATCAGTCGGAGAACCCTTAAATCTGATTTGTGATGCAGCCTGGAATAATCTCAACATGTTTGTTTGTTGGACAGATGAGAACTGGCCCCCTGACTGAGCCTGGTTTCTCCCAAGGTTTCTCCCAAGGTTTTTTCTCCATTTTGTCATCTGATGGAGTTTGGGTTCCTTGCCACTGTCACATCTGGCTTGCTTAGTTGGGAACGCTTAATATTCAACAATATTATTGATCTGACTGCACTGACACTATCTGATGAGAACTGAACTAAGCTGGATGATGACATCACTGTTTTCTGCAGAGCTGCTTTATAGCCGAGTTAAACTAATTTAATTATTGATGATCTTACAACAGAACTGAATCAACACTGAACTGACTTCAGCTGAACAATGACACTATTTTCTTTTCAGAGATGCTTTTCAGTTGAATTGAACTCTGTTTTCATTACTGAATCATTATTTTCCTGTTGATCACTGTAAAGCTGCTTTGAAACAATCTGTACTGTATAATGCTATAAAAATAAAGGTGAATTGACTTCATTGTTCTGAAATTCTTGTGTAATGCATCCAGAACAAATGGAATGTGAAATTGGTAAAAAAAAAAAACCAATTACTTAAATCAAGGCTACAGAGAAGTTTGTTGGAGTTATCTAAATCAATATATATATAGTTGGGTGGAACTCAATGGTGGACTCCACCAAAACTCAAAGCAATTCTAAAGTCATGTGTATTTTTAAAATCCTCTGACTCATAGTCTCACAGCCACTGACTTACATCTGTAAATCCCACATTTGAACAATGGTGAGGAAAATGGCTGGGATAATGGCATTTGATCCTGTAATTTAAATCTCTGTAGTTTATTTCAGAACCCCCTTTAAATTGTATCATCTGTTTTGAGAACTTTACAATACAATAAACTGTCTGTGACTACAGTGATGACTCACTCACCTGGCTTGTTTTTTTTTTTACTGTGCATCTACTGTGTGTAGTGTGGACTAGCATTACTGTAAAACAGGGATTATCTAATAATAGACCCTTTTCACAGACTGTGATGATGCGTTTTAACGGTCATCGATATCGTAAATAGTGCAAAGTTTTTTATATTTTAATTTTTTTTTACATTTATGTACATTTATAACACTATACTTAGTATTATATTACCTTTGCGTCAAATTACAAAAAACTAGTTAACGCTGCTGTGAGGGTGTTTCTAATACAGGGGCTATGGGAGTGACGGTAAAAAAATGACTCTCTCTTCTGACTGCCGTTATCAATTCTAACAATAGAATTTTACCCAACTATGACGACTTCCGGTTCTGAGAAACGCGGAAATGTGAAAAGGGTCTATAAGCCACTAGTTAAAAGAATGCTAGTTTATCACTGACATATTACAGAACACAGAACTGCTCCTAAATACTTTCATTTTGAGCTGTATTGACGTCAGTCACATTGTGGAGGATTATTTAAATATCTTATTGTCTTTTGAAAATATATTATTGAGATTTGTACAAAAAGACAAAAGCCAGTGGCATTTCATTTACTGAAATGTAAAGTCATCACATCATTTAATTTATAAAATTCTAAACCACAAGTTCATTCCCTTTTGTGGATGTCACGAAATGATATAAAGATGGATGCAGTTGCAGATGCAGTAGTTTATTAAAGTCCAATATAACAATCCAAAGTACATTGAGCAGAAACAAGACCTTAGGCAGGCAGAGGTCAGGCAATCAGCAAAACAGGAAGGCAGAGGCAAGACAAAACACAATCCAAGTGATAAACCAGAATAAAGCAGGCAGAAATAAGCAGGCTTAGTAATGTCTAAGACACAATGGAATAGAATGTATACTTTGCAATGTGACCAAGACTGAAAGTCTCTTATAAAGTGTGTCTATAAGAGAGTAGTGGAATTGCATACAGGTGTGCATCACCAGAAGTGTGGTGATTGAGAGTGAAGTAGTATGTTATGGGAGTTAATGTCTTGGGTGGCCATGTTGGGAGGCTGTAGTGCATTTTGGGAAATGGAGTTAGTGAACTGGTGCACTTTCTGGTGCAGCCTATAGGTGACTTCATTGATTTGTCTGAGAATCTTGAAAGGGCCGATGTACCTGGGAGTGAGCTTCTTGCATGCATGGGGTTGTCACAGGTCTCAGGTAGCCAGCCATACATGTTCTCCTGGTTGATATTGAGTACTTTGACTGGGCACCTTGGACTGCACACAAGATGGTACCAGGAAGACACTGTTAACCTTTCTGACACGTTAAACTCATTAACACAGCAAATGAGTTCAAATGAACACAACACGAGTGGTCACAAAACTCACCCATTAATGTGTAAAAATTAGGTTGTGTCATTTTTAAAGCAACCTTTCTAAGAGTATATGTAGATAACTATGTGATCGCTACCAAATTGAGTTAAGGGCCTATTAGTTTGTGCCATCTAGGGTTTCATGACAGAACTTGGTATTTAATGCCATCTCTCGTGACGCTTTGCAGAATCTGCTCTGGCTTTGCACGACCTGTGCATTCATGTGTTTTGGAGGAGGCATGGCTTTGGAGAGAGCTCTGAAGGGAGGGTGGGATCTAATGCTTTCAAAGCTAGCTTGCTATAGCTAGCCTCTCCGAAATTGCCTAGCCTACCTTTAAACAACAATATAATACATTATTTATAATTGAATAATTCATCTTCATGTTATTCATTAAAATGCATTATATCAGCATCATAGGCCTGGCAGTCATTACAATTTTGTGGTACAAGTAGGAGCCCCCAGAAAACTCCTATCTTACAAGCTGTAATTACGAGCGCTACGAGGACATTATCGTTGAAATCACAAAATTCACACAGCAACAGAATACGGTTGTCAGTCCTGTATTTGAGTCCTTAATATGGTTACATTCACACACAGTACGGTTATTTACGGGAGTGACAACCGCATTATATAACCAAACTCACATCCTACATTTTCAGGACTCACAACTGCATTGTTGGAAAATTTGTGCTGTGTGAACGGAACAGGACTGGACAACTAGTTCTTTGTTACGTCACATACAGTGCGAGAGAGCCGGTCTTTTAAGGCAGTGGTTCCCAACCACATTCCTGGAGGCCCCCCAACACTCCACATTTTGCATGTCTCCTTGATCAAGCACACATGAATCAGGTCATCAGTTCATTAGCAGAGACTCCAAGACCAGAAATGGGTGTGTCAGACAAAGGAGACATGGAAAATGTGCAGTGTTGGGGGGCCTCCAGGAATGTGGTTGGGAACCACTGTTTTAAGGGGTTTTGTGTGTGTAGTTTCACTTTCGGTAACTTACAGTGACAGAGATATGAGCTGTGTGTCATCTGAAGGTTTTAGATCCAGTCACTATTCTCCACAGGAGCCCCTCCAACCAGTTTTGTGTTCTATGCGCGACCAAAGACTATAGAGCTCCAGAGTTTAATATCACACAATCTAAACTCTGCCATTTTGGCAGGCCATCAGGAGAGTGCTAGAGCGGCTGTAGCATTGGTATCGATAGTGGTAGAACAATAATTTAAAACCAGACATGTTTAGACCTCACAAACCTTACTATTTCAACATGGTAG
Organism: Anabarilius grahami; assembly: GCA_003731715.1. Lineage (NCBI taxonomy): Eukaryota > Metazoa > Chordata > Actinopteri > Cypriniformes > Xenocyprididae > Anabarilius > Anabarilius grahami. Next base: position 2,572,154 of record RJVU01050431.1, on the reverse strand, counting down.
ACAGCTGCTGTGTGCCAGGATGCCAGAACAGGCAGGGGAAAGCAAAGGGGAAATCATTTTATCATATTCCTAAGGATCCCGATAGATGACTGAAATGGTTCACTGCAATAAAACGTGCTAACCAACACAACAAAACAACAGATGGTTGTATTTGTATTTTTTATTTTTTTGTCTTTTATCTCAGTATTCCTATAAGTGTTGTATAAGGGTTTTTATGTTTAGTAGTAACCCTAAAATGATATGAAAGAGTTGTGTTAGAAAGAGTTGTGTTTATGAAAGAGTTGAAAATGTGTTAAATAACTGGGCTGATAGGCTATATTTTCAGTATAACGTAAAGTTTTACATTATTCCACTAGTCACAATTGTGGCCGAACATAAAACGTTTCAGGTTACGTATGTAACCATAGTTCCCTGAGAACAGCGAACGAGACTCGCATTGGGAACGTCACACGTGAACTGATGTCTGAAAGCCAAAGAATCACACCACTCCAATCCTATTGGCCGTCGACAGCCTATAACATCATCATAGCGCGAACCCGGAAGTATAAAAAGGAGCGCCTAGGGAAACAGTCAGTACCTTATCGTCTTGAGGGACTGTTCAGCAGGCAGCCCGAAGCATGGCATGGCAACACAGAGTCTAGTTCCCTGTTCTCAGGGAACTATGGTTACATATGTAACCTGAGACGTTACCTTTCGAAGGGAACTTCAACTCAATCGCATTGGGGAACGAAATACCCACGCCGCCATGCTGAAGGAGAGTGCATGCCAAGATGGCTAGACAAACGTCCAGCAGTTTCGAGAGAAACGCCGGAAGCAACTCACCCTCGGGTCACGCAAGCCCAAGCTGAACCTCAAAGAGGCCTTCCGCAGAAAGCCTACCAAGGCTGCTCAGAGCTTCTGGGACCAACATATCCAAGGAAAAGTGGTTCCTTAAAGGGAATGTGGCCAGGGAACCGAAAGGAACCCCGGCCAGTCACTAGAGGGGAACGAAGTCACCCCCAATGCCACCAGGGAGGCCGACCTGGTTTGACGAAGGACAAACTTAGCCTTGGCCAACCCTGTCTGAATACAGAATCTCAATAACGCATTTTTCAGAGAAGAGAGCAGGTAAGAGCAACTGCGAGAAGGGCAGTAAGCAACTCAAACCCACGCGTAGAGACGGGCATCCTGGAGAGCAGAACTCAGCTGAGTGCTATAAACCCTCGTATTGAGGGGAGTATAATCCGCTCATCCCTAGGATCTACTCAGCGCCTGATTATTTGCACTGAGGAGGCTGTGCGCTAGGGAACCCTGATACAGGGGAGCACAAACCAGCCTGGGGGCTGATCTCAACGGGAGATTCCATAGAAGTCTTCAACCAATGATCAGCTTAGGGAGCTAAGCACAATTACATAAATAACCCAAAAAGGGGAGTACGAAGCTCACCTAACAGATAGACCATACTGTAGGAACATAATCATGGAGGCCGGAAAGGGGCCTGCAACATGACTAAAGTTCTGCATAAAGAACTACATATCACACCAGAATACTCAATCATATAGTGGTATTCCAAGGGCAGCCTACAAGGCTGCACACCTGAAATCTAACTTGCTGGGAGCAAGAATGACCACATGACTATAGTAACTGTGAGTGCCCACATAACAGTCCATCCAACACAATCCAACGAGCAGTGCACTCTGTAAAAGAACCTTTTTACTCTTTAAAGCAAGAGGAGTACAACATACGCCAACACGCGCTAAGGAAGGCCCCGCGGGGCCTATAACCTCAGCCAGACACGTGGCATCAGCTCGTGGCAGCGTTTTCAAGCTCCAGGCGGGACAAATAACTGAACTACCAAGGAGGTTAATAAGTCACCTGGGGCCCTGGCCAACCAGCAGCATATTATTTCCTCTACTCTTAGCAAGGAAACATATGCCAGCATGTTCCTAAAGGAGGCCCAGAGGGCCTACCTGTCACATGCGGCCCCAGTATAGTGGCCACTAAAGTTCTAGGAGCAAGAATAGAACCAAGTTACTAACGAGGTAACTACTTAGCTCAACTAGAGCTAAAGGAGAGACCATGCTCAAGGAAGCAAATGCAGAAAAACAAAACAACAGAGCGGTTTAAGAAATTATGGTCAATATAAGATTTTAAGAGTCAAAATGTGAAGCTTGAGTCTTAGATCTTTTTAATGATGTATAGTTTGTCAACTGCACATTAACATTTAGGCTATATAATATAACAAATATAGTAGCCTATATGAAATGCCATAGAGGTAGGAATGTTCAGATGCTTTGCATCACAGAAATACATTATATTTTAAAGTATATTAAAATAGAAAACCATTATTTGGTTAGAGACTTAAGACTTTAAAAAAAAAAAAAAATGTGTCCAATTTTTTGACTGGTACTGTAATCTAGCAGAGCCGTGACCGCCGACCTCAGAGTGTTAACACAAGAACTTACCCTGAGAGGCAAGCCACTCAGAAAATACTCAGTAAAAGCACCTTTTACTCTCAAAAATGAGAGGAGTACACAACCGAACTCCAACATGATACACAGGAGGCCTATAAGGCCTACGACTTGTAAACACGTGGCGTCAGCTAGTGGCAATCAGGACCCATCTATGGTGATGAGTCCCATAAAAATCAACACAAAACTGTGTCAACATGCAATCTGAAAGGAGGCCTTGGTGGGGCCTTCAACTCCAATAGCACATGGCATCAGTCAGTGGTTGTTTCATGACCGAACCAGCCAGCAGGCCTAGTACTCAGTAAAACGTCTCGGGTTACTGATGTAACCCTTGTTCCCTGAGTAAGGGAACGAGACACTACGTCAAATGACGTGATGGGAACCCTCTGTATGATTGCGTCGTGAAGCACCTCTGTATCCAACCAATGATGCGACGAGACGTCAGAGGCGGGTGACGTCACAGACCAGGAAACTATAAAGCACACCCAGAACAAAGAACGCTAGCTTCTGGAATATGTCTGAAGCAAGACGCTCACAGGTATGCAGAGGGTACGGCAACGCGACGTAGCGTCTCATTCCCTTACTCAGGGAACAAGGGTTACATCACTAACCCGAGACGTTCCCTTTTGTGGGAACTATCGACGCTACATCAATGACATGATGGGAACGCTATCCCAACTACGCCGTATCACCAAGTACCTGTCTATTATCTTGTAGAACCGAGGAACCCAGAGTAGGAGTTATGTCTAGGTTATAAAACCTAATGAACGTGTGCTGGGATGACCATCCAGCTGCATCACATATATCATTTAATGACACTCCTGACATTAACGCTTTAGAAGAGGCCATACCCCTTGTAGAATGAGCACGGACAGCTAGAGGACATGGCTGTCCGGCTGCTTCATAGGCAAGTGAGATGGCCTCGACCACCCACTTGCTCATCCTCTGCTTAGATGCTGGGCCCCCCTTCTTGGGGGACCCATAACATACGAACAACTGGTCTGTTTTTCGCCACAGGGCAGCTCTGTGGACATAAGCATCCAAAGCCCTAACTGGGCAAAGCAGATTACGTTTCTCCTGATCCAAATTTTGAAAAGGAGGAGGACAGAAGGCCTGGAGTACAATAGGACCCGGGGCATTTGTAGGGACCTTTGGCACGTAGCCAGGTCTAGTATGCAAGAACGCCTTAACCATACCAGGCGCAAATTCCAGACACGAAGGAGCAACCGATAGTGCTTGTAGATCTCCTATTCTTTTCAGAGATGATATTGCCAGAAGAAATATAGTTTTTAAAGTGAGAAACTTTTCTGACACTTCTAATATTGGTTCAAAGGGAGCCTCAGCTAACCCTTGCAACACTATAGTCAGGTCCCATGCTGGAGTCCTTGAATGTACCACAGGCCTCAGCCTCAGTGTACCACAGAGGAAGCGTATGACTAGGGGGTCTCGACCCACAGAGAAACCACCCACAGAACATGATAAGCCGAGATGGCTGCTATATATACCTTCAATGTTGAAGAAGATAAACCTTCTGAAAATTTTTCTTGAAGGAACTGAAGCACAAAGCTGATAGGTGACTGGACAGGGTCCATATTACGTTGACTACACCATGTAGAGAACAGTTTCCATTTGTACATATACAATCTATGAGCCTTGCCCCCTCAGAGGCCAGGCCCACAGCCTCCATAGTTCTGGGCGGGGATGGAGAATCGTGCTGCCCGTTTGCGACAGGAGATCCTGTCTGAGAGGAAGCTCCATGGGAGAGCCGTGTAGTAAGTATATTCGATCCGCAAACCATATCCTGGTCGGCCAGTACGGGGCCACCAGTATCAGATTGACCCCTTCCTGGCGAACTTTTTCCAGAACTCCCGGGAGCAGTGAGACCGGGGGAAATGCATACAGACGCGGCCTCGGCCACATCTGTAGCATGGCATCCAGCCCTAGAGGTGCTGGGTGCGTCAGAGAATACCACAGAGGGCACTAGGTTGACTCTTCTGTGGCAAACAGGTCGACTTGAGCTCGACCAAAATTTTTCCAAATAAGCTCCACCACCTTGAAGTTTCCATTCGGCGTCTGCCCCCACATTTAGATGCCCTGGGATAGAAGCTGCTTTCATTGAGAGGAGCTTTCCCTGGGCCCACAGGAGGATCCGACGGGCCAATTTGTAGAGTTGACGAGACCGTAGACCCCCCTGATGGTTTATGTATGAGACCACCGACGTGTTGTCCGTGCGGACCAACACATGATGGCCCCTCAGGTCTGGGAGGAAGTGTTTCAGTGCAAGAAACACCGCCATCATCTCCAGCCGATTTATGTGCCAGGAGAGCTGATGGTCCTCCCATAGACCCTGAGCCGAGCGACCACTCATGATCATTAAGCATTACGCGACGACGAGAAGTCCCCAACACGGGTCCCTGGGACAGGCTTTTTCCACATGACCAGAGCACGAAGGCATCGCCGTGTGACTTTGATTGTGCGAAAAGGATTTCCCCTTGGAGAAAACCCCTTGGTCCTGAGCCACCACTGTAAGGGTCTCATGTGCAAAAGGCCAAAAGTAATCACGTTGGACGCAGCTGCCATCAGACCCAAACAGTCTCTGAAACTGTTTCACAGTGAGTGACTGGCCTAACTTCACCCCATTCATGGCTCCGAGAATGGAACTCACACGAGCAGGAGACAAACGTGCCTGCATCGTAGTGGAATCCCAAACTACCCCTAGATAGTTGGCAATTTGACTCGGAACGAGCACACTCTTTTTGGCATTGAGCCTCAGCCCAAGCTTCTTCATGTGCGACAGAACAACATCTCGATGTTGAACTGCCAACTGTTCTGTTTGAGCTAGTATCAACCAGTCATCAATATAGTTCAGTACGCGGATGCCCTGGAGTCCCAGCGGAGCCAGAGCTGCATCCACGCACTTCGTGAACGTGCGGGGTGATAATGATAGGCCAAAAGGAAGAACCCTGTATTGGTAAGCTTCGCCCCCGAAAGCAAACCTGAGGAACTTCCTGTGAGAAGGATGGATACATGAAAGAATGCGTCTTTCAGGTCTATCGCCACAAACCAGTCCTCGGACTTGATTTGTGGGATAATCTGTTTGAGTGTAAGCATTTTGAACTTCAACTTTCGTACAGATCGATTTAGCACCCGTAAATCTATGATCGGATGCAACCCTCCATCCTTTCTCGGAACAATGAAGTAGCGGCTGTAGAAGCCTGACATTTTGCTGGGAGGAGGAACCCTCTCTATAGCTCCTTTTTGCAAAAGCGTCATAACCTCTTGTTACATAACCAGAGACTGCTCTGGGGTCACCACTGTGGGAAGGACCCCATTGAACCTGGGCGGACGAGAACCCTTTAACCCTGTTCTATCATGAGCAGCACCCATTTCGAAATGTTCGGGAGACATTTCCATTCTTCCATAAATTCTACTAAGGGAACCAGTCTCTCGAGGAGGATCGGTGGAGACCGCTGCGCCCTGACGCACACTGGGTGGCAGGGTTGGCAGGGTTGGCAGAACGGCCCCCTGAGGGCTCCGAAGGGGAACGGATACCAGATTTTTTAATACCCGAACCCCTCCGGAGGGGGCTGCCCTCGTAAGTCCCAGACGGCTGGCGTCAGGACTTTTTCTTTGAAGCGAGAAATAATGACGGTCCTCAGATCTGTCTTACCCCCGGAAGGCTTCGCCTGTGCTGACCGCCCCGGTCCCCAAGCTCTCTGCGGGGGAGCACGGGTGGCCACACTGGCTTTTTGTTGCGCTCTATGCACCGAGGAGCTGGCTGTCGGCCGAGGCTGCCCCCGCTCAGCAGCCTCGGGGGGATGCACGCGGCGGGGAAGGAATCGCTGGAAGGCCGCTGATTGTTTTCGTGTCTCCTGGAACCTATCGACGACAGATGATACTGCGTCGCCGAATAGGCCCACAGGAGACAGCGGTGCATCCATGAGGATGTTTTTATCTCTCTCTTTCATATCCGACAAATTGAGCCACAGGTGTCTCTCCGTGGCCACCAAGGCTGCCATAGAGCGGCCGATTGATTTGGCCGTCTCCTTGGTGGCCCGGAGAGAGCTAGATCTGTCGCCTTTCTGAGCTCCTGTATTGACTCAAATGTCGCTTCCCCCAGCAGGTCAGACTGGTAAGCTTGCAAAATAGACATAGTATGGAGGCTTTATAGTGCTTTATAGTTTCCTGGTCCGTGACGTCACCCGCCTCTGACGTCTCGTCACATCATTGGTTGGATGCAGAGGTGCTTCACGACACAATCATTCAGAGGGTTCCCATCACGTCATTGACGTAGCGTCGATAGTTCCCATGAAAGGGAACCACCTTAACTCTTTAACAAGAGGAGTACACACTCCGCCGCAGTAATCTATGAGAGGCCTGACCTAGGGCCTACTCTTACAGAGGTGGGCATGGCCAATGGCGGTACGAGGCATACAAGACCAACAGAAACTGTGCCAACATGTAATCTGAAAAAAGCCAGCTAATGGTCTTAAAAGGGAACCAAGCTCAAAGGGGACCAGCTCTAGACCCAACAAACAGTTGTGGGTAACTAGCTTAACACAACCTGAGATAAGTCTACACGTTCCAGCAGGCAATGTACCATAACTCACATAATTACAGGGTACAATGAAATGCTAACATGGTCTAAGGGAGGCCTACAAGGCCTACAACCTCAAACGGACACGAGCATAAACCTGTGGCAGTGCTAACGTACATGAGCAAAACTCATGATCATACACCAACAGCGCCCGTAAACACAATCTGCAACTAGAAGGAGGCTAAACAACAAAGAGCCAACAACTTCTACAGTTATATGTAATATAGTTGCTGTGGCAAAGATCACATAGTGGGAGCTAACAGAGATCAAACTAAAAGTACGACTCTCTACACTTAACCTCAGTGTGCAATCCAACAGGTGATGCACTCAGTGAAACACATAAACCCTAGCCGGGGAGTACAAAAAACACCACGTCCTTAAATAGAGGCTAACAACAGCCTACTATTATGAGAACAGGTGTTAACCTGTGGCACAACTAGAGTAAAGGCCTGTACACACCCGGACGAATATCGCACGCGATTATCGCCGACGTTTAACGCCTCATGACTAAACAAAGGGCGCCAATGTGAGTGTGCACACGACACGAAAAACGGCAGGCGTAAAAGTGTCATTTAAAATATGGCATTATTTTACTGTCAAATGTCGAGAGCACATTATTGTGACGCGAGAGCACATCAATGTAATGCGCGAGCGCAAATCTGTTCGCTCGCTCGCGGATTTCCTTTGCTCTCGCGCAAAACTGGACGCGCGCTCTCAAATATACAGTGCTCACTTATGAACTGCCTCTCCTCTCGCTCAGATATTGCGTGTGCGCGCTCAAACGGTGTCCTGTGCACTCGCAAATCTTTCCGTGCTCTAGCAGAAATTAATTTGGCTTTTGGATTAAACACTGTCACAAGTTATCAACCAATCAGAAGAGATGACTGATCCATGAAAATGCTACGTGGAATCTTATTGGCTGAGAGTGAACTGCTCCTGGAATTCTTTCTACAAAAATGGATATTTAATTTCTTTACAATTTAATAATATTAATCAAATGTAACCTAGTCTAACTGCATCACATTACAGGTCAAACCCCGATTTATCTAAACAAACAAACAAAAAAATGTTTCTTAAAGTTATTGTGGTTGTACGTTTTGTGTTGAAATTTATATAAAAAATAGGTAACATTTTAAAATAAGGTTTTTAATTTTTTAACACTAGTTAATGTATTATCTAACATGAACTAACAATGTGCAATACATTACTGTAATTATTAATCTTTGTTAATGTCGGTTGTTTACTTCACAGTGCATTTACTAATGTTAACAAATACAACTTTTGATTTTAATAATGTATTAGTAAATGTTGAAAATAACATTAACAAAGATTAATAAATGCTGTAGAAGTGCAGTTCATTATTAGTCAAGTCAAGTCAAGTCACCTTTATTTATATAGCGCTTTTTACAATGCAGATTGTGTCAAAGCAGCTTTACATTGATAACTGGTACATAATTTTGGCTGCACAGCAGCTCTTAAAGAATAGTGTCAATGCAGGCAGATCAGAAGCACTGTTGATTAAATGTCAAGAATACTGTTGAATATCAAATGTCAAGTCAAATGTCAAGTGTCCCCAACTAAGCAAGCCAAAGGCGACAGCGGCAAGGAACCCAAACTCCATCAGGTGACATCAGGTGGCAAACAGGTGGCAAACAAGTGGCAAATAGGTGTTAAAATGGAGAAAAAAAAACCTTGGGAGAAACCAGGCTTAGTCGGGGGGCCAGTTCTCCTCTGGCGAACAGTGCTTTGTTACGAATCAGGTTGCTATCATAAGTCTGATAGGATCGCACCAATCAAAGTGTTTATTTCAGTTCCATCCAGTTGAGGATCGTATTCATCACGCCGGTATGGACGGTTTGTTGAGGAACTGTGCTACTGGCTGTCGTGTCGATGAGGCCTTCACGATGGATGATCTAGTTGACTCGATCTCTGCTGATACTTCAGGGCTGCGTTGTGGTCATGTCCAGTTGAGGATCGTATTCATCACGCCGGTATGGACGGTTTGTTGAGGAACTGTGCTACTGGCTGTCGTGTCGATGAGGCCTTCACAATGGATGATCTAGTCGACTCGATCTCTGCTGATACTTCAGGGCTGCGTTGTGGTCGTGTCATGGCTCCGGTCCTTGGTCTCAGCTGAATACGGCCCGGATCCGGTTGACTACGGTAAACCTCGGGATAAACAGAAAGACTAATATTAGCGTAGATGCCATTCTTTTTCAGATGTAACGAGTACATCTGGTGTTATAGAAAGTGTTCCTGGTTCCGGCTGACCTATTTTATGCAGCCTAATAATACTTTAACGATTTGAAAATATAAATTGATAATGTGTTATGTGTATGCCAGGTTAAAGAGATACGTTTTTAGTCTAGATTTAAACTGACAGAGTGTGTCTGCATCCCGAACAATGCTAGGAAGATTGTTCCAGAGTTTAGGTGCCAAATAGGAGAAGGATCTACCGCCTGCGGTTGATTTTGATATTCTAGGTATTATCAGCTGGCCTGAATTCTGAGATCGCAATAAACGTGAAGGACTATAATGCATTAAGAGCTCGCTTAGGTACTGGGGAGCTAAACCATTTAGTGCTTTGTAAGTAATTAGCAAGATTTTAAAATCTATACGATGTTTAACAGGAAGCCAATGCAGTGATGACAGAACTGGGCTAATATGGTCATACTTCCTAGTTCTAGTAAGAACTCTAGCTGCTGCATTTTGTACGAGCTGTAGTTTATTTATCAAGCGGGAGGAACAACCACCCAGTAGAGCGTTACAGTAATCTAGCCTTGAGGTCATGAACGCATGAACTAACTGTTCTGCATTTTTCATTGAGAGCATATGTCGTAGTTTAGATATATTTTTAAGATGGAAGAATGTGGTTTTACAGATGCTAGTAACATGGCCTTCAAATGAAAGATTGGTATCAAAGAGCACACCCAGGTTCCTAACTGACGACGAAGACTTAACAGAGCAGCCATCAAGTGTTAGACAGTATTCTAGGTTATTGCGATTCCATGTGACAATATTAGATCTAAAGTATGATTACGACAATGAGTGGGTCCTGACACGTGTTGTCTAACACCAATAGAGTTTAGAATGTCTGTAAATGCCAATCCCAATGAGTCTTTTTTATTATCTACATGGATATTAAAATCACCAACAACAAGGACTTTATCTGCAGCTAGTACTAATTCTGATAGAAAATCTGCAATTTCTTTGATAAAGTCTGTATGGTGTCCTGGTGGCCTGTATACAGTAGCCAGCACAAATGTCAACTTACATAATGTTTCGTAAAGCACCATCACTTCGAAGGAATTATATTTGAAAGACTTCTGGCTGATACTGTAAATATTACTATAAATTACAGCAACACCTCCCCCTTTGCCTTTCTGTCGAGGATTTGTCTATAATCATAACCTTGAGGGCTAGACTCATTTAAAGTAATGTAATCGTCCGGTTTTAGCCAGGTTTCTGTCAAACACAGCACATCTAGATTATTGTCTGTGATAATATCGTTCACAATAAGTGCTTTTGAAGAAAGTGATCTAATATTTAACAACCCAAGCTTTATCATTTGTTTATCATTATTATCTCTATTTTTTATTTGTTGAACATCAATTACATTTTTACCATTAAATGGGTTTGGAAGTTTTTTGTTTTTACTAATTCGGAGTACAGACACAGTCTCTATGTGATAATATCTAGGTGCGAGAGTTTCTATGGGTTGGGAATTATCTGACTTCTGTAACGTGAGGCAGCTAGCAGACGGTCGGTTTAGCCAGTCTGTCTGCTTCCTGTCCTGGGCCCCAGTTTGTCATGTTTTAGTTCTAAGACTATGTGCCATATTACTAGAGAGAAGAGCAGCACCATCCCGAGAGGGATGAATACCATCTCTTTTCAACAGGTCAGGTCTGCCCCAAAAACTTTTCCAATTGTCTATGAAACCTATATTATTCTGCGGACACCACTTAGACAACCAGCCATTGAGTGATGATAATCTGCTAACTATCTCATCACTCCTACGAACAGGAAGGGTACCAGAGCAAATTACTTCTCCTGACATTGTACTTGCGAGTTCACACACCTCTTTAATATTAATTTTAGTGATCTCCGATTTTAGTGATTAGTTCATGTTAACTAATGCAGTTAAATAATGTTAATGAAACCTTATTGTAAAGTATTACCAAAAAATATCTTCTGATTTAAGACAGAACAAGATCAAATCATCATTCCCTAAATACTTAAAATGTGGAGATCACATATACCACCATATAGTCCATTTGTTTTGAGGTCTGGTAAAAAATGACATACAAAAATACTCAAGCTCTTATGTATGCACGATTAATCAAGAGAACGCAATCTTGTTCCTAAATGACAACAAGTCTATTAAACCTTTGAAATTACGATCATACCGGAATATTTAAACTTTTGCATTGCCGCTGAAAGCAGTGGTCATGTAAACTATATGTTTTAAACAGCTTCACAAAGTGTTTTCAACAACACACTATTGCTACTTCTGTGTTGCAAACATTAAATAATAATGCAAGTATTGCAATAACAATTTATAGTCCGAATATACACTTGATTTCAGTAATAAAAATGACCTTTGAAACTAATGTTATTACACTGTTCTGCCAGTAGGTGGTGACCAGTGACTGTTAAAATGTATTTGATGTTTCAGAATCATTAATTCAAGAAATTCGTTTAAAAACACTGGACGAAACATGTCTTCATTAATTTCAAACGATATTGTAATGAACTAATTTAAATTAATACATATTTTTTAATAGGCTAATTTATAACATTTTACACATTTCTAAATAGACTGATTTATAACATTAAATTAGTTGTTTAATCTTTTGTTTTAAATTGATGTTTAATGTAATGTTTTGGTCCATGATATTGGATAATATGATGGTTTTTGATAAATCGTTCAGTGGGGTTTGACCTGTAATGTGATGCAGTTACAAACAAGCTTATTAATATAGAAAATATCCAAGCACCACATTACGAGCCATTTCTAAAATATGACCTGCATTTTGATTAATAATATTAAATATTATTAAATTGTAAAGAAATTAAATATCTATTTTTGTAGAAAGAATTCCAGGCGCAGTTCACTCTCAGCCAATAAGATTCCACGTGGCATTTTAATGGATCAGTCGTCTCTTCTGATTGGTTTATAACTTTTGACAGCGTTTAATCCAAAAGCCAAATTAATTTCTGCAAGAGCACGGAAAGATTCGCGAGCGCACTGGATTCAGCTTGAGCGCGCAGGACACCGTTTGAGCGTGCACACGCAATATCTGAGCGAGAGGAGAGGCAGTTAATAAGAGAGCACTGTATATTTGAGAACGCGTAAACATTGATGTGCTCTCGCATCACAATAATGTGCTCTCGACATTTGACAGTAAAATAACGCCATACGCCTAAGGGTTCGTTTTTTTGGTTTGACGCGCCGCATTAAAAACTGGCAGACCAATGAGAGTGGCGCTTTTGTTCACGTGCCTGGAGATGCTGAAGTTACAGTAAAACACGACTTGGTGGCGCTCAAGCACAAAACGGTCTTGCCGAGCACACATTGATACCAAGACGACGAAGAGAAAGGGAGTGTCAGGGAGTGAATTTGCACATTCACTCTGCGCATCGCCATTGAAAATCGCTTGGGTATTAACACAAAAAAATGTCTCAAAAAATTAGAGATGTTCCGATACCCCTTTTCCATTCCCGATACCGATTCCGATACCTGAGCTCAGGGTATCGGCCGATACAGAGTACTGATCCGATACCTTGGTGTGTATCTGTATATATTACTAGCCCTGTATGAATTGATATAATTATTTATGGTGTGCTTCAGACTTATCCCTTAATAAAACAAGAACAAATACACACAGTGAACTAGAGTATTTTTATTATCTGACATACATTTGTCAGTTATATTATTTATTTATTTTAAGTGAAAAAGAACTTCAAATGCAGCCACAAATCTTAACACTATAAACTGAAAAAGGTATATTAGTTTTACAATATAACTATAAAAACAGTGCAACAAATAAATCTAGGAATATAATTATATAAGAAAATAATCTCTTTAAAACTTAAAGTCCAGAAACATTTTTGTTAAATAAAAATCTCACGTTTTCGACGACTGACAGCGGCTGGTCATCCAGAACAATAAACCCAATAATTTTGTCGGTTATCTTTATTTGTCTTTTGAAAACTTTTCTCTTTGTTTGAATAAAGCTGGCACGCCTCATCCTTCTCCGTCCTAGCCTTTAAGTAACCATCGTGTTGCGCGGGGTGACGCGTCTTCAAATGCTTTATTAAGTTATTTGTGTTAAAGTTGCCAATACTTGTGCCACCCCTCGAAATTGCAGCATTGCATATGAGAGACATGTCGCCGTTTTACTGGTCTGAAATACTGCCAAACAGCAGACATACTGCTAGCGCGTTTTCACTTCTTCGCTGCTCTAAACAGTGGTTGCTTGTGGCAACACAGCACAACTTCCTGTGTTTGCATTCTGAGCCGCGAAGAAGAATTGATTTCCGATTTGCTGCGTTAAGCAAAGATAGCGGGCACAACTAGGTATTGTTTAAGAAAATGGTATCGGATCGGTACGTGAGTTTAATTACTCGCCGATACCGATGCCAGAATTTTTTGTGGTATCGGTGGTATTTCCGATACTAGTATCGGAATCGGAACAACCCTACAAAAAATGCTGGCGATAAACACGTGAGATATTCATCCCGGTGTGTACAGGCCTTAAAGCTCACATACATGTAGGGCAAAGATTAGAACCCAAAGCAAACGAATGCTTTGTAAATACATGCCATCCGTTAGGATAAATAAGGATAAATGTTCTCACCAAACAGAACTTATAGATCGGTACTGAGCCCTAGAGGACGGAAGCTAAAAAGCTAGCACCGTAGCTGGGGCCTAGCATGCACAGCATAAACTTATCTACGCAAAGATAAGGGCTTACCACCTGAGAAACAGCACCAGGGAGGCTAATAACAGCCTGCTACCTTAGCTGTTAACCTCAGCCATTGCACCTACATAAACAAGGGGAAAATGGGCATACGGCCTAACAACTCCCTCAGGAGGAGGCCAGCGCTAGGAACTATACAACATAACAAGGGATAGTAATACAAAGGGTGGTTTATAACAATAAACACCTAAACCTAGTCCTAGCCTGGGCTGCTAAGCTGTGGGCCTACGGGGCCACACGCATAGCAACGCCTGGGCTTCAACTCTGAATCTCCATAGATAAGAGGAAATAAAGCAAAGCTCAACAAGCAAACAATGTCAGGCGGCCGATTAAGGCCGAGCTAAACATAGATACTACCTGAAGTGACGAGTGCTAACTCAAATTACTCTAGCAAACAGCAGATGAGAAGCAACTCTAAACAACAGGTGGCTAAGAGGCAGCCATTTTGTGTCCTGCACAATATATCGTTCTAGCCAACCTATCAAACTTCAGTTTGCCCATAGAACCCCTCTTGCTTTTTCCAATTACATACTCAGGAAAAACTATACAGGAACACAATGTCAACATATTTAGAAAAATAAATATAGACCCAGCTCACTTTCCTGCGGTTCGAAGACCAAATCCTCCTCCTTCCCAAGGAGGGATGGAATCTAGGGTTCTTTAAAGCCTAAAAGAGCCTTTTAAACTATCAAGCCAGAAGGCGGGCATTTAGAAAAATATTATCAAAGGCCCAGCCGTCAGCCTGACTGTTAAAGAAGCACCTGAGTATGTAAAATGAAACCAAAACCCAGGAGGCAGAGGAAGAAGGGGCGAGGGCAGATATAAAGTTGCCCTCGCAACGAGAAGGAATCGCTTACGGACGCTACTGGCATATGTGATTGATCACCTCCTTTAAAACCTGCTTCTTCCTCCGCGAGTCCAGCCATCTCTGCGCCTTGCTCCGAAAAAGGAGGAGGCGCCCGAGCGGCCATACTGGACCTCTGGCCCTGTCTCTGAGCCTCAGCTCGAGATGAACCAGCCTCCTGACTATCTGCATGCTCAGAAAAACTATACAGGAAAAACGTACTCGGTTACTAACGTAACCTCGGTTCCCTGAGATACGGAACGAGTACTGCGTATGGGGGAAAAGTCTCCCTTTTTCCCCGTTACTGAAGCCTTTTTCAATAACGCAGTGCAACTGCACCGTCATTGGTTCACTCATAGACAAGTTGTTGAACCAATGACGGCGCGGCACGGCCGCGCAGCCTATGGCGAAGAGCGCGCGAACCTTCCCGCCGAAAGAGGCCGAGTTAGGGACTATATAAGCAGGCGTTTCGCCATAGGATTTCAGGTCATACGACTGAAGCGACGACACTGAAGCCGCAGCCTTGTGGCACGGCAAGTAACGCAGTACTCGTTCCGTATCTCAGGGAACCGAGGTTACGTTAGTAACCGAGTACGTTCCCTTTCGATACTCCACTCGTACTGCGTATGGGGAACAAATTCAACCGCGCCGTGCCACGGCAGGGAACGACATAATTTGTTCTGGACACCGAGAGGGGACCAAGAAACAAGTAAGAAGGCCAAAGCCACCGTGAACCCTTATTGCACTACAAGGAGATAACTCCTGAATTGGTGTGAGGCGGGGCTCGAAGAGGCCGCCTGGTTACACCGAGAGGACCCGAGCTTGCAAGGTCGGAACGTCCAAATGATAGAACCTGACAAACGTGGACGGCGAGGACCAGCCGGCCGCCTCACAGATGTCTTTGAGGGAAACTCCATTGGACCAGGCCCAGGAGGAAGCCATTCCTCTAGTGGAATGGGCCCTGACTCCTAAGGGGCA
>RJVU01050431.1:2540497-2550689 GCA_003731715.1 Anabarilius grahami | reverse complement strand
ACGTTAGTAGGCTAGGCTAGCGTCGTGGGTGAAACTGCGCACGATGGCAGACGGTGCTAATATTGTCGACCTGATTTTGGCGAAGCCATTTGAAAGTGTTCCTTACGAGGAAAAACTTAGAATTAAACAGCGGGCAGATCAACACCTAAGATTGATTTAGTGCAAAAGATAGGGAAAAATAACAGGTCTTTTCTGCTCTCCTGGTATGACAAAGTTAGCTGGCTGACTGGAAGTGCTGTGACAAATAAAATGTACTGCTGGCCATGCCTCTTGATGAAACCATCTCATGGATGGGTTGTTTGGTCAAAGGTGGGGTTTGGAGATCTGTCTAACTTTGACAGGGCATATAAAAGACATGAAAAGAGCAATGAACATGTGAGTGCATGTGCAAGATTAAGTTGCATGGGCAGGATCAGGGTTGAGCATGCAATAAATGAAGGTGCTCGCATTCAAGTGGCTAAACATAATGAAATAGTCAAACAAAACAGGGCCTTCCTAAACCGCCTTATTGATGTGACATCCTTGCTTGGCCGGCAGGAGCTGTCATTTAGGGGACATGATGAGAGTAGTGAATCATCCAACAAGGGGAATTACAGGGAGTTCACAGAAACATTAGCTAAATATGACTCTGTCCTGTCCACACAATTCGAGTCCTCAACTGTGTTTTCTGGTATGTCCCATACTATTCAAAATGATTTGATCTCTGCTCTTGCACCAGCCACCGTTTCTGATCAGAGATGAAATTCAGGATGCTCCCTTTTTTGGATGGCAGGTGGATGAAACAACTGATATATCCTGCCGTGCCCAACTCTCTGTCATTGTTCGCTATGTGGATAGTGCAGGTAAAATTCAGGAGCGCTTTATTGGATTTTTTGATGTTTCGGGGGGCGAGATGCCCAGTCCGTTTTTGAAATATTAAATGAGAACATGCAGGGCTACAATTTTAAGGACAAGCTTGTGGCACAGACCTATGATGGGGCTGCTGTCATGGCTTCAGATCTCAATGGTCTGCAGGCCAAAGTGAAAGCAATAGCCCCCAGTGCAATGTTTGTGCATTGCTATGCACACCGACTGAATCTGGTGCTGTCACAGGGGGCTAAATGCTTGCCTGAGTGCAGAATTTTTTTTGCATCACTCTCTGGATTTGCCACATTTTTTTCAAAATCCACAAAGAGGACATCTTTTCTGGAGTCTGCAGGTTGCCCAGAAACGCTCCTACTCGATGGAATTTCACATCACGGATAGTGAGCACTGTGGCAAACAATTATGATGGCCTCCTGCAGACATTTGAGAACATCATTGCAGATACAACAATGGATGATGATACACTGGATTGTGCCAAAGGCTTTGTGAGGAAACTGGAGGATTTTGAGTTTGTGTTCATGTTGTACACATATGAACAAATCTTCTCTGAGACTGATGTGGTCTTTGATATTGTCCAGCAGAGGGCGATGGATGTTCTTTACTGCAAGAACAGAATTGAATCTCTTCTTGCATTTGTCAAAGAGAAGAGGTCAGAGGGGGATTTCCAAGCCATTTATGCCAAAACAGCAGATCTCACATCAGACCCACGAGATGAGCCCATGAGAAAGCGCCGTCTGACCCAATTGCAGGATCCCCAAGTGCGATACAGAAATCTGTACATGGCCATCCTTGATAACATCTTGGAGCAGATTCCTCTACGTTTTTCAAATTTGGAAAGCATGCTCTTCTTAGAATTAGTCAATCCAGGGAAATTTGATGACATGAGACAGGTATTTCCAGAGGAGGCCTTCCAAAGTGTCCTGAAAAGTTATGGCCATCACTTTGATTCAGGAAGACTGAGGTCAGAACTTCAAGTCCTGTATTGAGATCAAGACTTGCAGGGTAACAGGGGAAAGCTGTGTGATTACTTGGTGTTCCTTAAAGACATGGAGTTGGACAGTGCAATGCCTCAGCTTTACAAACTGTTCTCATTAGTGGCAACAATTGAAGCTACATCTGCAGGTGTAGAAAGGAGCTTCTCCTGTTTAAAGCGACTCAAGTCCTACACCCGAAACACAATGGGCCAAGGCCGTTTAAGCAGCCTAGCTCTGCTGGCCATTGAGAGGACACTGGTCAAGTCACTTGAAAAGACTCCTAGTTGGTACGACAGGGTCACAGACCATTTTCTTGAAAAGGAACGTAGGGCAGAATTTACTTTTAAATAAATAGACAATTTTATGATGTAGGCCGAAAATGAGCTTCCCCTCTCTGACAGACCAGTAGCCGCCACTGATATATATATATATATATATATATAGGAGGTAGAAGAGGAGAGGGTAGATGTAAATCGCCCTTTTGTAGCTGGGGGATCGATTACAAACGCAGAGGTGTTTACAATCGATCGCCCATCTCACTCTCGCTTATTCCCCCTCCCGTCTGTCTGGGCTCAGATACAAATCTGAATGGCTAGGGGTTTTTCCATGCCCTCCTGATCTCAAACGTTGAAAGCTTATGGGAGCTGCAGCGTTTATGGACAGAAAGGAACCGCTCGTCGAGACGTCCGCGTGCAGCCCCTTTCTTAACGCGCCCTTGCGGCAGCCGCAGCCTGCCAGAAGTGCATCCCAAAAACACCAGCAGCTCCGCATACACAGCAGCCAGAGGAGCGCTCGCTGCCGGACGCGATGACGTCAAACATGGACGTCATCGTCATCCAACAACTCATCCTCGTCAGCCCCGGGGCAACTGAGAGAGAATACAACTCTCTCAAACTTCCCAAGGAGCTCACCGGCAAGCCTCATGATTGCAGCCGCTGTTTTGCCTCAGCACAAATGTGGCCAGAATCACCAGGCTCAGACGCGGACACCTCTTCCCTGGAGAAGAGTGCCAAATGATCGTCCCAATAGGGAGACGCTCATAGTAAATAACAGAAATACACACAGACAGCGCCCTCAAGGACTGTCTATGCGCGCTCCTCTCCCAGACAGAAAACGCCCAGAAATGTGTATATCAAGTGTCAAAACCTGGGACACGGATGAGCACACTCTCTTGAACGTTTGTAAGGCATAATATAGATTCCCTTACCGGAGTCGATAGAATCGCGATCAGACAGAACAGTCCCGAAAGACGAAAAGATACTAGGCGTTTCTCAATGTCAAGGAAGGATCCTCGGAAGCCAGAATTTTCAGGATGCTACGTCATCGACATCCGTCGAAGGACTGTTCCAATGTCGAGGATCCTCGGAATTTCAAACAAGGACTGAGTCCTTCGTTCGAAAAATATCCCATATACAGGAAAGGATGCATTTGTGTAGCCTTCGCGCTCTTCGCGCTCTCAAATCACCCACAATCATATGCGCGCAGTTTTGGATCTTGTTCAAAATTTTTTTTTTAAATGTTGGACCTTAGCTGGCAATATGCTTTCAAATGTAAGTATATTTACGTTACCAAACATTTATTATAACTGTAGTAAATATGTCAGATAAATAAATTTTAACATTTAAATGCCAGTACAAATTACTACCGTATTTATATTATAAATTATAAAAATACAAATTACGTTATTGATGGCTAACTGAACCGGACCGTCATTTAACAATTGTTAGCTTGGTTGCCGTCACCGGCATTTCTTTTATAAATAACTAGTTAAGTTGTCCAAAGTAATTTAACGTTAATATTATACCATTATACCATTATACCATTCACAGCGTCACGTGCACTTGCTAGTCTGTTCCATTTACGTGTTCTCCGAATGCTAAAGAGGAGCCTCGCCTAGCCTCTGAAGGAAGTGACTTGGAAGGACCAGTCCTGCCAAGGAAGTATCCTTGACATTGAGAAACGCCTACTGACTGTTCCCTAGGCGCTCCTTTTATACTTCCGGGTTCGCGCTTATGATGACGCCATAGGCTGTCGCCGGACAATAGGATTGGAGTGGTGTGATTCTTTGGCTTTCAGACATCAGTTCACGTGTGACGTTCCCCAATGCGATTGAACGCAGAGTTGAAGTTCCCTTCGAAAGGGAACATCATTTTTCACACACATTTCCATAAAATTTCAAAAAATAATTATTGATTACTTCAAGGGGCAACTAATGACACCTCATTTTGATATTATTCATGTCTGGTAAAAAATTGGGATTAAACGGGTTAAGATATTATGACATTTATGATGTCTACTGTACTCACGGTGATATAGCTTTGCTGGCTACCTACAAACAAGGACAGCTAGGGCCGATTACGTTACCTAACAACACAGTTGACTTACCCTTCCAATGACGACAAAGCAGATTTTATGCGGCAGACTCCAAAGTTGAATATTCATCACAAAATTAGATTGTGTCCATTTGTACCCCTCCAGGTATTTGTAGGCTTTTAAAGAGTCTCCGGAGTAGGACGAGGGAAAGTTGATGAGGTAGTTGTACATATCAGGATAATGCAGGTCAGAAAAGCTATCCGTTCCTTTATCGATACACGTTAAAATGCAGGTGGTGTAAACAGAATGGGTCACGTGACTGCCGGAGCTCTATAGATATAGAAAGATGGTTCATTCCTATTAGTTATGAATGGGAGAAACTGCAATGCGCAATATGGTGGAATATACCCGCCTTCTAAGTAAAAGAGCCAATCGCTGATTGATAAAGTTATCACTCAGCTGCAGTTAGAGGCTCTGGTTCCCATAGAAACCCGAGACTCATGCTTAGGACTGCACATGTGCATTGGCTCATCTAGCCTTTTTTAACACTATTTTTTAACGCTATTTAAGCATAAGAAACAACATTTATTGGACAGTTTACGTCAGATTTTGTTGCTGATTTGAAATATGTTATTTAATTGCGAGTTCAGCAAGCAGTTTTTGAAGTTTAAGGATTTCCCCATTCAAAGATAGGACTTGGTCTTGGATGCCCAAAATAGCTGCCTGGAGGCGTTGCAAATATGGCCGCCGAATGAACAGACTTTCCTTGAAAGGAACTTTGGCGTGACTCAAATGCTGTGTCATGTGCGAGACGCTGCAAAGCATGTCAGACCTAAGTGCAACGGTTAAATGTGTCTGGCTAGCAAATGTTTACATTAAAGCTGCTGTCGGTTAATGAAGATTTGATGTATGAACTCGCGGCTAAATTGGAATCTGTCCTGACAAAAATGATAAGACTTTTCAGTTTTATTGACATCTCTATCTTTGATATTACTTTGGTCACTGTCGCTATTGGTACTTGTAGAAGAATATGGGCTTTACGGTTATTGCACGTTCATTCAGACAGCATTCAAGACGTGACTAAGCTGCTGTGTGAACTTATTTTCTTACCAGTAACCATAGCGACAGTCCTTTGCAGTGTCTCGTGCATGACACAGCATTTGAGTCGCGCATAGAACACAAAACTGACAGGAGCAGCTTTCGGTGGAAAACAGTGATTGGATCTAAAACCTTCAGATGACTCACAGCTTATATCTCTGTTGCTGTAAGTTACCGAAAGTAAAACCAAACACACGAAACCCCTTAGCATGGTAGCTCTCTCGCACTGTATGACATGACAGACAACTAGTTGTCTGTCCTCAGATTTATGGGTGAGTTATGTTAAAGAATGCGGTTGTCACTCCTGTAAATAACCGTACTGTGTGTAAACGTAATTAAGGACTCAAATGCAGGACTGACAACCATGTTCTGGTGCTGTGTGAATGTGGCCAAAAACTGACAATGTGAACGTAGCCAATGTTAGATGCCAGCTTTATTATTATTTTTATTATTATTATTATATTATATTCTTTTAATCTTAATTTATGATTCTGGATAATCTGGAATATATATATATATACATATCTTTTTTTTTTTCTTCTTCTTTTAAAAAATAGAGATCATGGTTCTCCAATGATTCTGAAAACAAAACATTACACAATAAATAAACAGAATTTGTCTCGATTTTTTTTCATTTTTACATTCAAGGGTAGAAACACTACTCCAGTCACTGTCCAGTGCCAAAGAAGTAGACTAATTGGTAATGTGGGAGCAGATGTGAAGTAAATTTATATTTCTGAAATATAGTAAGTGCACACAAGTGTTGTGTGGATTGAAAAGTTTGTAATTACAGTTGTGTAGCCTACAGTTCATTTCGACACTTCAGTTTACATGGCCAGACCTAGCCCTTATGTTAATCTGGCCCTGTGCCTTACTAGCTGCCCAACATCAGCTATTCACACCTAACATGGCCCACATAGCCGTTTCCCCCACAGAGACAGCTTGCCTCTGTACAAAGTTGCATTTGCCTTATGTCATTTCTTTCTCATGTTCCCACAAGTGTGTCTGTATATCTCAGAAATTCAGCCTTGCCACCCGCCAGGACCACCTGGACACCTGGAAGAGCAGTGTGATGGGCATCCTTCAGCCCAAAGCAGCCAATGACCTGCAACGGAAGAGAAAAGAACAGTGAGACGGCAACACTGATGAACACCAGCCTGAGCCACAAGGAGCTGACAAGCATCATCTTCTCCTTGGCCCACACCCTCATGCAAGCCTCAGAGTCCCAAAGGGGACTGACCCCCGCTCAGTGCGAGAAGGCACAGGACAAATATACAGACCCGACAGGATTTTTTTATTTTTTTGTTCCCATGAGGAAAACAGCTTATAAATCATACAAAATGCAGAACGTTATCTGTGATAGGTAGCTTTAGGGGATTGAATATACAGTTTAAAGTATATTCAGTACAGTATAAAATTCATAATGTCTATGGAATGTCCCCATAAAACATAAAAAAAACAACATATGTATGTGTGTGTGTACAGGTTTGGCTATACTTGTGAGGGCCAAATGTCCTCACTTAGTGAAATATGACAACACCTAGTGAGGACATTTTACTAGTTAAAAAGGAATACAAATCGGCTAAAATATGTTTTGTTTTTTTGCACATGTTCTGTGGTAGGGGTTGGGTTAAGCCATTTAAAATATCATTAACCTGATATACAATCAATGGAAATCTATGCAACGTACTCACTAATATAGTGAAACAAACACGTGTGTATGTTTGTTTGTGTGTGTGCGTGCGCCTTTTGAAGGGGAGTTGATTAGTGAGGTGATGAGGATCAGGTGTGGGTGATGAGGTACATTTACACGACAACAATATACTAAAAATGGAAAAGTTTTTCCTATGCATTTTTTAAATACAGACAACAACGTTGTCAAAACAATCACACGGACTAAGCATGCTGTATTATGCACGCCAGGCCAGTAATTGGCGATGTCACTTTGTAAAGAAACACTACGCGCCTAAAGACTGAACACGTAATATGCATACACATTACGTCACCGTTTTTACAAATCTGCGTTTTTGTAGTTTACACAGCAATGATAACGGTATCGTTTTCAAAAACTTGCACTTTGAATCCCATTTTCAAAAGTTTGCATTTTCAGGCCCCCAAAATGCCACTGTCGTGTAAATGTGTAAAAAGGGCCAAAATGCATAAAATCCAAAAAACAAAATTCATTTTTAGTTGAAAACGGTGTTGAGTAAATGGCCCCCTCAGACTATTTCTGTTCCACTGTAAAGTCTGTCCTGCAAGTAATTAGTGGCATGACATAACTGCTATCCCCTTAAACCCTTCGCTCTTGTGGTGTAAATCATAATGTATTTAACCAGCTAAATGAGAGGGTTACCATTAAACCACATGTAAACAATTAGTCCTTACAATAATAGTTATACACAGAGTCATACCCAAGCCACAAGCAAGATAGCCACTGTAATAAAAAAGTTGGGGAAGACAAGTAATGAAGAGATGTGTTTTTTGTTTAATTCAAATTCTAGGCCTTGACATGTTCAAGATTTGCAAGATTATTTGTAGTTTACACGATATGATATAACAGTATTTTTTTTCAAAAACTTGCACTTTGAAACCTGTTTTCAAAAGTTTCTGTTTTCAAGTCAAGTCAAGTCATCTTCATTTATAGAGCGCTTTTCACAATACATATTGTTTCAAAGCAGCTTGCAGTGACAATAGGAAAATTCTTATAGAGCTAAAGTTGGTTTTAGATTGAATCACTTCCGTTGTAAAAATTCTTAATTATTACTTTAGGGGCAAACTTTTCAAGCCCTCAAAACGCGATGTCATGTAAATGAACGGTCAAAACACATAAAAAAGTTTTCAGTTTTTAGTGTCGTGAAAACGGCCACTAAAAATGAAAGGGGAATAACAATTAATGAAGAAAATCTGCCCGGTCAAGACATTTTTCCTCTTGCTGTGTGTTACCTCACAGGGAATTAAGACCCACAGTAAAAAACACAGTACTAGCTTATTTTTCACAGATCACAGGTCAAAAGACTGGATACAGTAATCAACATCCTAAAATGTGCTGTTTGACTATAATTTGACATTAAGTGGTATGTGTTTTAAAATATTGTCATTAATATGTGAAAAAAACAGTATGGTTAATTCAAATATCCAGAAAGTATTTGGGTGAAATATGGAGGGCAATTCTTCAAAATAAACAAAAAGGCAAACTCCAAAACATATGTACTCAGTACGAGGATCTGACAAATTTGCTTCACGGTACATATAGCTTGGAGTGAGAACCAACCATTTGTGAAAAATTAGTGGAAGCTTAAAGCATAAATGTAATCAATAAATGCTTTGTTAATCACAGATTGTACACACTAGATCAATAATACACTTCTATTTGGACTACTAGTAAAGCATTTTTTAACATTTCTAAACATATAATAAACAAGCCATCTTCTTTCATACAGTATGTATATTTGCCATATTCTATCAGAAATTATCTTCAGGATGGCAACATTTCTTCACACAACCAAATTCCTCACTTGCAGTGCAAGGAGATAGTCTGCGTTCTGGACAGTGTTGTTTGAAAGCTAAACACAGATATGATAAGGTCTGGTAAACATATGTAAAACTCCCTTTTCACTCTCCTCTTGAGAACAGAGCAAAGTTTCCAATTCAAGTCATGGTTGTACAAACGTTTAGCAGGAAACTTTTTTTATTTCTATTTCTTTGTAATTTATACCTTTATTGTACTACAACTGAAATTTGCTCCAACAGCATTCTCCCTGGATCAAAAGGTATTTGTTTTATTTTTTTTATTTTTTTATGAAAAAAAATGTTTTTATCACCTTTTTAAATCATCCTTTAACCTTTTTACTATTACAGATTTCAGAAAAGCCAGTTTGTAACTTATTATTATTATTATTATTTGCTCTGGTCAAACATTATCATTAAATATTAGTGTGGATAAATAACATTCACTTTGCGAAAATAATCGCTATGAAATTGTTATGATAATTCATGTGGTAACATCTAAATTTATTTTATTCAAAACATTTATTCTCCAAACTGCTTGTCCTAAGCAGGATGCTGGAGCCTATTTCAGCGCCGCACGTCCTGATATTGTTGAGTTAGATGCGTTCCTGGGTCAACGTATTTTGTTGATCCTGGAACAACATTCTAGTCTGAAAATTTAGTCTTAATCCTATTCCTACCCCTAAACCTAACCCTACCCATAAGTTATCCCAAAAATCAGAGGGAAATAATAGTTGAATAACAATGATGTAGAAGCACCAATTCATGATTTTAAGCCTAAACTTGACATAATCTGTAAACTTGTCCCTCAAATCTGATTGGTTGATTTAAATGTTGTTCCAGGATCAACAAAAATGTTGACCCAGGAACATGTTGAACTCAGCAATATCAGGTTATGCTTCAGCGCCTCAGGCCAAAGGCAGGGAAACACCCTGGATGAATGGCCTGTCCTTTGCAGGGCATTACTGTATAGACCTAAATAACATAGAAATAGCTCTTTAAGCTAACTCTTACAGATTACACCTTTTTACATTGTTGGCTCACTGCTGGTTGGTTGTTGTCATACTGGATATACAGATGAATCATCAATTTAATGTGTTACAGTAGCTTCTCGTATTACAGGAACCCTGCTGGTAAAACCCAACAATGTGTCTTTATTAAAATGTTGGTTCTGTCACTGAAAGGATCACAGTTTCAGCAAAGGAAATAGCATGGAATATTAACGTGTCAGTGATCATTCCATTACGTTAAACAGTACGCATATAAGAACTGATGCTATTTCTGGATATGAGATGTGGAGATGTGTGTGCGTGTGTGTGTGTGTATACATATATCCTGAAAAAGGCTGTGTTGCCGAAATGCGTAGATCTATTTTTAACTTGTTTTAATGATTTAAGCCCAGTTCATTAAAGGCTTTTTACTTAACCATGTTAGTG
>RJVU01050431.1:2483841-2532608 GCA_003731715.1 Anabarilius grahami | reverse complement strand
GCCACTGAGTTTCAATACAGCCAAGCTGTAGAATAGGCCTTTGGCTCAGATCGATCTAATAACAAGACTTAGGTGTCATAGAATAAACACAGTGCCAGTTTTCAATAGTGGCCATCGCCTCAACTCCAGGGCTAGTAATGTCTACTGTATAACCATGAGTAATGTTCATGGTCTACCCATACTTATGTAACAATTAGTCCACTGAAGGGAGATGGATGTGGAACCCATGTGCAGTTTAACAAAACGAGCCAAACAAACTAAACTAAACCATGAAATAAACAATATAAACTTGTCTAGAACTTGGCATTAACACACTTGACAAACTTATACCGACAGAAGGATTACAAGAAACAAAGGAACATGAGGGCTATAAATACACATGGACTTATCACATAACACCTGAGAGTATTCAAAAAATCAGCCAATGACCAAACAGAACAGAGATTGTAGCCGAAGAAGTGGATGCAATTTCCATGTTTGGAATATCAGATATTCAATAACAAGACTGGTTAAATACAGGAACTTGTCTAAGAAAAAACACGCAACATACGTGATCCTTGTCATCGCAGAATCTGACCAATGAGAAAAAAGTGTCAAGGCTTTCACAGCCTATTTTGAGCAACTGCAGCACCTGACCTAGGTGGCTGGTCTCGTTTTGCTCTCACGGTAGCTACTTTGATGGCACATGTGATCGTAAGGCGGCTGCAGCCCTGATCAAAGTCAGACAAATTTTCTAACCAGAATGCATTGCTTTTGTCAGGCCGATCGGCAAGATTTGCTGCATGAAGTTGA
The DNA here is from genome assembly GCA_003731715.1 of Anabarilius grahami. Lineage (NCBI taxonomy): Eukaryota > Metazoa > Chordata > Actinopteri > Cypriniformes > Xenocyprididae > Anabarilius > Anabarilius grahami. Next base: position 2,531,816 of record RJVU01050431.1, on the reverse strand, counting down.
ACAAGCATAATGACCCAACGATCAAATAGAACAGAGAAAAACATGACTATAGAATAAACCAAAAACAACATGATACATAGAGCAAAGGAATCACATGACATAACCAGGAACATGACAAAACTAGGAACATAGCTATGACAATTACAAAATAAAAGACATGAAAACCTAAAAGTGATTCAAGGTCCAAAACCAAACGTGACAACTTACATTAACCATCTGTCAATGTTGTTTAATAACTGAGGTCAATAATAGTGCAGTGAAGTATATATAGGGGCAGTCGTGGCCTAATGGATAGAGAGTTGGACTTGTAACCCAAAGGTCATGGGTTCGAGTCTCAGGTCCGGCAGGGATTGTCGGTGAGGGAGTGAATATCCAGCGCTTTCTCCACCCTCAATACCACGACTGAAGTGAGACCCTTGAGCAAGGCACCGTACCCCCAACTGCTCCCCGGGCGCCGCAGCAATGGCTGCCCACTGCTCCGGGTGTGTGTTCACAGTGTGTGTGTGTTCACTGCTGTGTGTGTGCACTTGGATGGGTTAAATGCAGAGCACAAATTCCGAGTATGGGTCACCATACTTGGCCACATGTCACTTCACTTCACTTCGTATATAATTATGTTGCTCATTTTAATCTGTGAATAAATTTAAACAGATTTTAAAAAGCTATTATAAGTTATCCATCCTTTGATTTGTTGATCTGTACACATCATAAACATTATAAATTGTCTTCCATTTACAGGATATGTTCTACCATTTCATCGCTTTGCTGTTTTATTTTGGTGCATTTTTGCTGGAGGCTACAGTTTCATCTGCAGGTACATATGCAAACAGCACCACCTGTATACGCAGACCCCGGGGCAATATAATGACATTTCTGGACTATCGGGAATACAGCATTAATGTTGCCGCAGCGGTGAGTTGTTAACCCTACCTTTTTTCCCCTTGCTTTTTCTTTGTACCCCTTTAGCATAATTTTTCAATGAGCAGGGTACAGCATTGCTTTCAGTTGTTTACCTTATGCGTCAGATCAAGACACATTTAATTCTTTGCTTGTATTTGTAAAAAAAGAAATTATTTTATAAATATTTACACTTTCATAGATATTTTGATATTTATATTTCATACCTTACCCCACCCCTACCCTAAACCTAACCACATTTCAACAATATAAAACACGTAACAGGCAAATAAAAGTACAGTCACAAGTATTTATTGCAAAAACAGACCAAAAACAGGATAAATTTGTGTTGCATTCCAAGTATTCTGAAGCCATACGGTATTTATATGTGAAGAACAGAGTGGAACTAAAGGTTTTAATCATTAAAAATTATCCTGCTCTGTGAATGCAGCAACACACACTGTCATATCTCAATAAAAACAAAAGATACACCAGAACTTTAGCATGACACAATCGGTCACGAGACGCACAAGAACTTATGCCATTTCACTATCAAAGCTGACGTAACATTTTTTTCTGGTGGCAATTTTTTAATGTGTGCACAGGATGAAGATCTTTACGGCAGATAGATACAGTGATTGCTTTGGGTTAAATCAATCAATTGGTACTTGTACTTTTTGAATAAATTGTAGTATCTGGGTCATTCATACAGTTTGGTGGATTTTATGTTCTCATGAAACAATACTGCATATTTTACATAAAATGTTAAAGGAGTCATGAATTAAGAAATCAAATTTTCCTTGATCTTTTAACATATAAGAGGTCATTGTACTATTAAAACATCCAGTAAATTTCAGAACTCAAAACTTCCTTGTTAGTCCACAAACAGCTTTTATTGAAACCAACCTGCGAAAAACAACTCATTTTGGATTTTGTCACATTATGACGTATAGTTAGTGTTGTTTTTGGCGGCCTGTTTTAATTTTAGTTTTAGTCTAGTCTTTGTGTCAAGCTGTCATTTTAGTTTTTATTAGTTTTAGTCACGTTCATAATTTTTTTTAGTCTAGTCAAGTTCCAGTCGACTAAAAGTCTGAGCATTTTAGTCTTATTTTAGTCAGAATTATCCATGGCTATTTTCGTCTAGTTTTAGTCGACGAAAACTGATGACATTTTAGTCTAATTTTAGTCAATGAAAATGTTATTTTAGTCTCTTTTTAGTAATGCAATTCTATTTAACCTAATCAATACAGTATAGTACCTAGTAGTATAGACGAAACTAAAACAAATTTTTAGCCAAACCCATTTTAAACAAGGTTATCTTATTATATTGTTACCTACATTATATAGATAATACCTTATAATGCCTTGAGATGTCTCTTAACCCTTTAAGACCTGAAGGCTTTTTTAGTTTTTTTTTTTCTTTTTTCTTTTTTTTCCTGAGCGACAAACACAAAAGTAAAGACTCATAACTCCAAAACTGTAGCAAGGACAGTCAAAAGGTAGGTATCATTTGATAGAACACTTTTTAAATTTTTTGAAAATATAAATTACATTACATTTGGACATTTTCATGCTGAAAAACTGCTGATAAAAGACAAAATATATCTATCTATATATATATATTTCGTCTTATAATTTTTCATTTTTTATTTGACATGGAATAACTCAGGAAGGCAATAAGATCAGAGAAATTCTTTTTTGGTGATACTCTCCTACATGTGAGCTGCATCTTTTTCAAATTTTGTGGTGATAAAGTGTTATTCATTTTTTCGCAGCTAGATGGCGCCCACGGGCGGTAAACTCCAGTTTAGAGGCACTTCTCAGCACTCGTTAGGAGTTTTTCGAAGTGGTTAGATGCATTAAAAAGCTGAGTTTCTAAGTTTTAAGATGATACCTATTTTGTGTTATTCCACATTGGAAAATGAACTTGGATGGTTCCAGGAACATTGGATACACACTGCATCCCGGAAAGATGAGAGACATGTTTTTAGCCAAGTATGTTAAATCATTCCATGAGTAATATCTTGTGATCAACTAAATATATTATGTTGATTTTGGATTCATTTTAATCGTAAGAATCTGCTTTAAATAATGATGTGCATTTTTCATGAAGTTATGAGCACGTGAAATCTACATATTTCCCTTCATATCGGTCCCTTTCTCTATGTCAGAGGAAGTGACGTCGCCTGCGTCTGCGCAGTGCGACCTGATGCAGCTCCTGAAGTGAGACACAGGAAACAGAAATACTGCAAAATAATAATAATAACGTGACTAAACGAGACGAAATAATGTTATAACATTTCGTCTCATCTCATTTTGGTTAATGAAAATGAAGAGACATCTTAGCATAGTTTTTATTTTGTAAACCACATTTAGTCTCGTTTTTATTCGTCGACAATATTGCATTATACATTTAATTATAGTCATCGTCACATGACCAGCATTTACGTTGCATCTCGTCTCGTTTTCATCACGTGATAAAGGTTAGTTGACGACGATATTTAGTCATAATTTTCGTTGACGAAAGCAACACTACGTATAGTGCATCTAAAGACCGCCTCTGCAGATCAACGGCTACTTCTACACCATTGCATCTTTGGCCCCGCCCACTGGCATGTTAGTAGCTGTGTTTTCATTACCCTTCAAATTGTGAAACACGTCAATTTTGCAAAAACTCCCATATATTGCAAAACATATATTACGCTTGCATGAGGTGGTATTAGAAAGGGTTCCTTCTCCCAGCAGGGAGTCAGGGTTTTACAGCCGGTACTTCATAGTTCCAAAAAAGGATGGAGGGTTGCGTCCCATTCTAGATCTGCGCCTATTGAATCGCAAGTTCAGAATGCTAACTCTGAAACAAATCATGTCACAAATCAAGTCCGAGGACTGCTTTGTCACAATAGAGCTGAAAGACACATACTTTCATATATCCATCCTTCCTCAACACAGGAAGTTCCTGAGGTTCGCTTTCGGGGGCGAAGCGTACCAATATCGGGTTCTTCCCTTTGGCCTAGCTTTATCTCCCCGCACCTTCACAAAATGCGTGGATGCAGCTCTGGCTCCGTTGCGACTCCAGGGCATCAGCGTGTTGAATTACATAGACGACTGGTTAATTCTAGCACAGTCAGAAGAATTGGTGGTTCAGCATCGAGATGCTGTTCTCGCCGATATGGGATTACGGCTAAACGCAAAGAAGAGTGAGCTTTCTTCAGCTCAGAGAACCTCTTTTCTAGGCGTAATTTGGGATTCAGTGTCAATGCAAGCACGTCTATCGCCAGCTCGCATAGAGGCCATTCTCATAGCCGTGAACAAGCTGAAGCTAGGTCAGTCATGCACTGTGAAACAGTTTCAGAGACTGTTAGGTCTGATGGCAGCTGCGTCCAACGTGATACCTTTTGGCCTGCTGTACATGAGACCTTTGTAGTGGTGGCTCAAAACCAAGGGGTTTTCCGTTTCCAAGGGGAAATCCGTTTTGCATGATCAAGATCACGAGGCGATGCCTTCATGCTTGTGTCATGTGGAAAAAACCTTGGTTTCTTTCCCAAGGCCCGGTGTTGGGGGCTCCTTGTCGTCGCGTAACACTAACGACGGATGCATCCCTCACTGGTTGGGGGACGGTCATGAGTGGCCGCTCGACTCAGGGTCTGTGGAGGGGTCATTATCTTTCCTGGCACATAAACCAGTTGGAGATGATGGCTGTGTTCCTGGCACTCAAACATTTCCTCCCAGATCTCAGAGGCCATCATGTGTTGGTCCACACGGACAACACAGCGGTGGTCTCTTACATAAACCATCAGGGGGGTCTGCGGTCGCACCCCTTATGCAAGTTGGCACACCAGATCCTTCTGTGGGCCCTGGGGAAGTTGCTGTCAGTCAGGGCAGTATACATCCCAGGGCATCTGAATCAGGAAGCAGACATCCTGTCGAGGCAGGGGCTGAGGCCCGGGGAGTGGAGACTTCACCCCGAGGTGGTGGAGCTCCTTTGGGAGCGCTTCGGGAAAGCAGATGTCACGAGGGATGCTCAATCCTTCACCCCCGCCCGCAGTTGTGGAAACTGTGGGCGTGGCCTCTGAGGGGGCACAGCTCATAGATTCCGGTCTCCCTACTGAGGTAGTGGAGACCATGCTCCATTCCAGAGCTCCCTCCACGGGGAGGCTGTATTCCTTGAAATGGAATGTGTTCTCTTCATGGTGTAGAGAACCTAACTTTGATCCTGTTAACTGCCCAGCCGGTACAGTTCTGGAGTTTCTTCAAGAAAAGTTTTCTTCTGGCTTATCTCCTTCTACGCTAAAGGTCTACGTGGCGGCCATTGCGGCTTACCACGTGCCTTTAGAGGGTGCTTCTCTTGGCAGACACCCATGGGTTACTCGCTTCCTTCGTGGTACTCTGAGGTTGAGGCCTGCGGCACGTCAGAGAGTTCTGACCTGGGACTTGGCCATAGTGTTGGAGGGCCTATCTATTGCTCTGTTTGAGCCTATTGAAGAGGTTCATGTAAAGTTCCTCACTCTAAAGACTTTTCCTCCTTGCTATCTCATCGTTAAAGAGAATTGGTGGTACAAGCCCATTCGGTCTCTCCATCTTGCTTGGACTTCGCGCCAGGCATGGTTAAAGCCTTCCTCTTTCCTCGGGAAGGTTATGTTCCTCAGGTCCCCGCTAATGTGGCGGGCCCTATTATGTTGCAGGCCTTTTGTCCTCCTAAAATTTCTGGATCCAGACCAGGAAAGATTTCATTTGCTGTGCCCTGTCAGGGCTTTGGATGCCTACGTCCACAGAGCTGCCCTGTGGCGTAAAACGGATCAACTGTTCGTGTGTTTTGGGGCCCCACGTAAGGGGCACCCAGCATCCAAGAAAACGTTGAGTAAGTGGGTAGTTGAGGCTATCTCACTTGCGTATGAGTCTGCCGGACATTCTTCACCACTTAAGGTCCGTGCTCACTCTACATGGAGTATGGCGGCCTCTTTGGCCTTATTGTCTGGAGTGTCCCTCCAAGAAGTTTGTGACGCGGCTGGTTGGTCCTCGCCGCACACCTTTGTTAGGTTTTATAACCTAGATGTGGCCTCGACCCCAGGGTCAAGAGTGCTGGTGTCTTAGTGTGCGCTGGACAGTTTCACACGGACAGGCACTTGGTTTTATGGCGGTGTGGGTATCTCATTCCCAAAGCGCTTGACGCAGCGCAAGCTCCCTTGAAAGGGAACGTCTCAGGTTACGTATGTAACCATGGTTCCCTGAGAGGGAACGAGACGCTGCGTCATGTTGCCATACTCCCTGCATGCCTGTAATAGACTTACTTCGACTTTTCAGAAGCTAACTCTGTTTGGTTCAGGTGTGCTTTATAGTTTCCTGGTCATGACGTCACCCGCCTATGACGTTCCGTCACGCCATTGGACAGATTTCACATGTGCTTCACGACGCAATCACGCAGAGGCGTTCCCAAATCGCTTGACGCAGCGTCTCGTTCTCTTTCAGGGAACCATGGTTACATACGTAACCTGAGACGTTTTTTTCACATTTACAGGTCATCTGGCATATGTAAAAGTCAATCATTCTTTAAAGGTGTGGTATCTTTGGACAGAAGATGAGACAGAGTTCTTTATTTAACTCATAAAAGACAAAAGAATTACGGGAATACTGGATTCTAAACAACAAAGAAATGCCACAATTTATCAAGACCTCGAAGCAGATAGGAAGGAGAAACACCTCATACGTGGCCACTCCCAAGTACAAGGGGCTTTCCTTGCCATTAATGCTTGGATTGCCTACATCTCCTTCGATAGAAATAATGGCTAGTGCAATGGCTGCGATATACTTAAACCTACTAACATCTGTTGCCATGGTTTTTGGAATGACTTATCGTGAGAGGAAAAAATTCAGTCGCATAATAGCTATCGGTTAATGGAAACGCCGTCATTTCGCAATAGTTTTTTAGTTTTGCGCAAATTTGTAATGGAAACTGGCTAGTGAGACGAGATGAGAAGGAGAGAAGAGAGAGATATAGGATCACTGGACTCGGGTCGGATTTATGCATAGGCATTCTAGGCACGTGCCTATGCTCACATGTCCAGGGGTGGCCCAATTACAATGAGGAGAAATTATATATATTTTTAATTATTATTACACTGAACAAAATTATAAACAAAAACACTTTGGTTTTTGCCCCCATTTTTCATGAGCTGAACTCAAAGATCTAAGACTTTTTCTATGTACACAAAAGGCCTATTTCTCTCAAATATTGTTCACAAATCTGTCTTAATCTGTGTTAGTGCACACTTCTCCTTTGCCGAGATAATCCATCCAACTCACAGGTGTGGCATTTCAAGATGCTGATTAGACAGCATGATTATTGCACAGGTGTGCCTTAGGCTGGCCACAATAAAAGGCCACTCTAAAATGTGCAATTTTATTACACAGCACAATGCCACAGATGTCGCAAGTTTTGAGGGAGCAAGTTGGCATGCTGACTGCAGGAATGCCCACCAGAGCTGTTGCCCGTGAACTGAATGTTCATTTCTCTACCATAAGCCATCACCAAAGGCGTTTCAGAGAATTTGGCAGTACATCCAACCGGCCTCACAACCGCAGACCATGTGTAACTACACCAGCCCAGGACCTCCACATCCAGCATCTTCACCTCCAAGATCATCTGAGACCAGCCACCTGGACAGCTGCTGCAACAATCGATTTGCATAACCAAAGAATTTCTGCACAAACTGTCAGAAACAATCTCAGGGAAGCTCATCTGCATGCTTGTTGTCCTCATCGGGGTCTCGAGCTGACTGCAGTTCGTCATCGTAACCAACTTGAGTGGGCAAATGCTCACATTCGATGGCGTCTGGCACTTTGGAGAGGTGTTCTCTTCATGGATGAATCCCGGTTTTCACTGTACAGAGCAGATGGCAGACAGCGTGTATGACGTTGTGTGGGTGAGCGGTTTGCTGATGTCAACGTTGTGGATCGAGTGGCCCATGGTGGCAGTGAGGTTAAGGGATTATATAAAAAACTGGATGACCAGTAATTTCCTACTACTAAATTCAGAAAAAAACAGAGATTCTAATTGTTGGACCAAAAACTTCTTTACATAATAACCTAGAATACTGTCTAACACTTGATGGCTGCTCTGTTAAGTCTTCGTCGTCAGCTAGGAACCTGGGTGTGCTCTTTGATACCAATCTTTCATTTGAAGGCCATGTTACTAGCATCTGTAAAACTGCATTCTTCCATCTTAAAAACATATCTAAACTACGACATATGCTCTCAAACAGAACAGTTAGTTCATGCGTTCATGACCTCGAGACTAGATTACTGTAACGCTTTACTGGGTGGTTGTTCTGCTCGCCTGATAAATAAACTACAGCTCGTACAAAATGCAGCAGCTAGAGTTCTTACTAGAACTAGGAAGTATGACCATATTAGCCCAGTTCTGTCATCACTGCATTGGCTTCCTGTTAAACATCGTATAGATTTTAAAATCTTGCTAATTACTTACAAAGCACTAAATGGTTTAGCACCCCAGTACCTAAGTGAGCTCTTAAAGCATTATAGTCCTTCACGTTTATTGCGATCTCAGAATTCAGGCCAGCTGATAATACCTAGAATATCTAGGTATTATCAGCATTATACCGCAGGTGGTAGATCCTTCTCCTATTTGGCACCTAAACTCTGGAACAATCTTCCTAGCATTGTTCGGGAAGCAGACACACTCTGTCAGTTTAAATCTAGACTAAAAACGCATCTTTTTAACCTGGCATACACATAACACATTATAAATTTATATTTTCCAATCCGTTAAAGGATTATTAGGCTGCATAAATTAGGTCAGCCGGAACCAGGAACACTTCCTATAACACCAGATGTACTCATTACATCAGAAGAAGAATGGCATCTACGCTAATATTAGTCTTTCTGTTTATCCCGAGGTTTACCCTAGTCAACTGGATCCGGGCCGTATCAAGGTGAGACCGAGGACAGGCTGTCAGGATTGATAACTCGAGATTCAATTGCAAGTGACAAACTCATTTATTAAGGAAATGCACAAGAGAAAATGAACAACGTGAGTGGCCGGAAGACTGTGGCACAGCTGGTTCTTTGGCAGCACAGGGACTACAATGGGCTGATCTCCAAACGCAATCCAACGCAGAACACCAGACAGATAAACATCCACTCTGAACAGAGGCTGGAACACCAGATGAGATAAACATCCACTCTGAACAGCGGCAGGAACACCAGACGAGATAAACATCCACTCAGAACAGCGGGAGGAACCCAGGAGACGAAAGGTAGAGCTGAAAGGAACACAGCGTGAGCCCACAGAACAATCCGACAATGAACGAACAAACACAGAGACATTAAATAGCAGTGCTGACAAGCAACAGCTGCAGCTGATCGCTAATCAGCGCTCGTGGGTTGCCCAGCAACCACACGTGACAGTCAAGACATACACACCCACACACACAACAGAACAGGAATCCACAGACCTGCGAACCGTGACAGTACCCCTCCCCCTAGGAACGCCTCCTGGCGTTCCCGTGGACCGTTACCTGTCGATTAAATTCATCGATAAGAGAGTGATCCAATATGTCTCTCGCAGGTACCCAACTTCTCTCCTCCGGACCGTAACCTTCCCAGTCCACCAAGTATTGAAATCCGCGTCCCCTCCGCCTTGAGTCCAGAATACGTTTCACCGAATAGACAGGTTCCCCATCTACGAGACGCGGCGGGGGGGGGACCGGGGCAGGCGGATTAAAGGGTGAATGAAAAACAGGCTTAATTTTGGACACATGAAATACCGGATGAATTCTCCTGTACGCCGGAGGAAGTTTGAGGCGAACTGCCACTGGACTAAGGATTTTAGTGACAGTAAACGAGCCAATTAATTTAGGAGCAAGTTTGTTACAAACGGTGCGGAGAGGAATGTTCTGGGTAGAAAGCCACACTTTTTGACCAACGATGTATTCGGGAGGCTTTGACCGGTGGCGATCGGCCTGAGCCTTAGTGCACTCCCGCACCTGGAGGAGAGCAGTTCTAGCCTTCCTCCAAGTGCGAGAACACCTCTGGACAAAAGCGTGAGCGGAGGGGACCGCGACTTTGGATTCCAAACTCGGAAAAACAGGTGGCTGGTATCCTAAACTACCTTCAAACGGAGTTAGGCCCGTGGACGATACAGGTAACAAGTTATGCGCATACTCAACCCAAGAGAGCTGTTGGCTCCAGGAGGAAGGATTCTGAGAAACCAAACATCGCAACACTCGTTCCAAATCTTGGTTGGCCCTCTCAGTTTGACCGTTGCTCTGAGGATGATAACCAGAGGAAAGACTAACATTCGCCCCCAGTAGACAACAAAACTCCCTCCAAAATTTGGACACAAATTGAGGACCCCTGTCAGAAACCACGTCCTTCGGAAGGCCATGAATGCGAAAGACATGATCAATGACAGTAACCGCTGTCTCCCTGGCAGAAGGTAATTTGGGCAGGGGAATAAAATGAGCCGCCTTCGAGAACCGGTCCACCCCGGTTAAAACCACCGTGTTGCCCTGGGAGGGAGGGAGGGAGGGAGGGAGGGCAGTAACGAAATCTAACGCAATATGGGACCAGAGTCTCGAAGGAACTGACAACAGCTGTAGGAACCCTACTGGAGGTCGATTGGAAGTCTTACCAACTGCGCAAACTGCGCAGGCCAAAACAAAACCACGAATATCTCGAGCCATAGAAGGCCACCAGAAACGTTGCATAACCAAATAAGCGGTACGATTAACCCCTGGATGACAAGCGACCCTGGAACAATGACCCCAACGGATAACATCGGACCGCAAGTTCTCAGGCACAAATAAACGACTCGGTGGACAACCGGACGGAGGCGTTACCCCTTGTAAGGCACTGCGGACCTTCGATTCGATCTCCCAAATGACCGCAGAGATGACCAGTCTCTCCGGTACGATGGAATCGGGAGACGACAGACGCTCGGAACGATCAAAAATACGAGACAAGGCATCGGGCTTGGTGTTTTTGGAGCCCGGGCGGTACGAGATGGAAAAATCAAAACGGCCGAAAAAGAGAGCCCACCGAGCCTGCCTAGAGTTCAAGCGTTTTAGCGGATCTAATGTACTCTAGGTTCTTGTGATCGGTCCAGACGATAAAAGGTACCCCTGGTTCCTTGCCGCTGTCGCCTTTGGCTTGCTTAGTTGGGGACACTTGACATTTGACTTGACATTTGATAATCAACAGTGCTTTGATCTGCCTGCATTGAAACTATTCTTTAAGAGCTGCTGTGCAGCCAAAATTATATACCAGTTATCAATGTAAAGCTGCTTTGAAACAATCTGCATTGTAAAAAGCGCTATATAAATAAAGGTGACTTGACTTGACTTATGGTATGGGCAGGCGTATGTTATGGACAACAAACACAGGTGCATTTTATTGATGGCATTTTGAATGCACAGAGATACCGTGACGAGATCCTGAGGCCCATTGTTGTGCCATTCATCCACAACCATCACCTCATGTTGCAGCATGATAATGCACGGCCCCATGTTGCAAGGATCTGTACACAATTCCTAGAAGCTGAAAACATCCCAGCTGAAACATGCTCTGGATTGGCGTATACGACAGCACGTTCCAGTTCCTGCCAGTATCCAGCAACTTCGCACAGCTATTGAAGAGGAGTGGACCAACATTCCACAGGCCACAATCAACAACCTGATCAACTCTATGTGAAGGAGATGTGTTGCACTGCCTGAGGCAAATGGTGGTCACACCAGATACTGACTGGTTTTCGAACCCCCCCTACAGTAAAACTGCACAATTTAGAGTGGCCTTTTATTGTGGCCAGCCTAAGGCACATCTGTGCAATAATCATGCTGTCTAATCAGCATCTTGATATGCCACACCTGTGAGGTGGATGGATTATCTCGGCAAAGGAGAAGTGCTCACTAACACACATTTAGACAGATTTGTGAACAATATTTGAGAGAAATAGGCCTTTTGTGTACATAGAAAAAGTCTTAGATCTTTGAGTTCAGCTCATGGAAAATGGGGCAAAAACAAAAGTGTTGTGTTTATAATTTTGTTCAGTGTATTTCTCTCTAATGGTAAAACAATGTAAGACAATTACTATCTAAATTAACAAAGTTGTATATATCGGGATATTTAAAAATTTCATATGAGAAACCTCATATCTCCATATTTCGTATTTTTGGTCACCCTTTACATCTGTCTGTGGGTTTTGCAAATATTTAACCAATGAAATGTATCAAAAAGATCCTCAAACTGTCGGTCAAACCTCATAACTCCACCTGCCTCTCTATAATGAGTGAAGCGCCACACGCAGTTTGGACTGTCTCTGCTCATTTGCAAGGGTACAAAAGAACTGGTTGTTTGAATAAGTACAACATTTTCTTTACTCAATCTCTCTCTCTCTCTCTCTCTCTCTCTCTATATGTATATATCAAATGAGAATCACAAAACGATCACATGAGAATGCGTATCAATAGTAGATGTAGCAAATTAGCTCAAAATAAATATGAATAATTAATCATAACTAGTTATAATTAATTATTAATATTTGGATCAGTTAATAAAATTAACTTAATGTAATAAAATTAATATTACAATCAATTAACCTGTTGTCCAATGAACGGACAGTGTTAATTGTTTATTCATTCTAAGAAATGTTCATTTCCAGGTTATGGGAAATAACAATCTTATTGTAAAGTACTACTAAAAGCCTGTAGTCAGGACCAGCATGAATAGGGACTCCGGTATGTGAGCGTGAAACACGGACAACTTTACGTGTGACATGAACAAGACTTTATTAACTAGACTAAACACTTAAACTACTCTAACATTCACACACATACATGCATACAGTTTACCAAGAGAGAGAGAGCTAAAGCAGAGTACAGGAAAGCAAGAAGTTACAGCATTGTTGGACATTCAGCAGATCAACAGCCTTGAGCAAACCATCAGTTTAGTTTTAACAGGCCCTTCTTTAAAAGGGGGTAAGGATACTCAATGTATCCGATGATGAGACTAAGTTTGATACTTGCATGTCTCTCCAAGTTGAATTAAAACTGTCCTGATGCAATTTGTGGAGGCTTCCGTTGAATCTTTGCTGATATTGTCTTGATGAAAGAGAACCAGTTGGATTCAGAGGATCTTTGGTGAATGGAAGTTTCTAGGCCGAAGCCTGGCACAAGCTTTGGGTTTCCGTAGAAGCTTCTAGAGCATCATCTTAACATCCGCATTTGTCAGTAAAAGAGAAGAAAAAGAGCAGGAAGAGAAGAGCAAGAAGAAGCAAGAAGAAAAAATTTGATCTTGTGATCAGTGAATATAAGGGGTGAAGATGTCACACCCTCTTGAGGTGTCTGAGCCAATAAGGAGTTTCCCTTTCAGAGGGAAGTTTTACGAGTCTTTGTTCTGTAGCAAGATATTAGCATAAGACACGGGATTGGATGAATGAGAGAATAACCTTCTAGATTCTTATAATACTAACATGTCACAGAGTTAGTAACATGTAACATAAATTACCAAATAGGAAATGAAAGTTGGAGTCCGTAGATACCAAACATGCTGCCAATGTGATCTCAGTTAACTATAAATTCCAGCTCTGGAATATATTAATACCCAAAATAGTTCAAAAGAGAAAATTAACAAATAGAATAAAGCCTATAAAAGGAAAGTCATGAAATGGGAAACTTGGATACATGTTTATACATTTCCTAAGTAGTTATATAGAGAATACATAGGATTAAGAGAGTTTATTTGTCCTTCTCAGGAAGGAGTCACTAACATTCTTTCTGATCATATAAGTACCCTGTATCTGTAACAGGACACCTAGTTCTGTCAGTATGTTAGCTACATTTGGGATGTTGGTTGCAGTTTTAGGGGGATGGGTTCACAGAACTTTGATAGTGGGAGTGAGTTTATGGGTAATTCATTAAATACAATGAATAATTGTGTGGCTGATTGATCCAGACGCTACATAGGAGTGTGTAATCTCGTAGAATATATACGGCAAATTATGTTTCATTAACAAAATTCGGGAGGAGCACTTTCAAATAATCCTTTCAATCATCACGTCATTCCAACCAGCTGTCAGCAATCAGTAATCAACAAGTCTACCCAATCAGCATAATGTGAGATCATTACAAATACGCAGTCAGCACCCATGTTCCTTGACAGTTTTTCAGCATTTGGTTACACCCAAATTGTTACAATGTCCGAGATTGATATCTTCCCGTCTGACGACGAATCCCTCGTAGATCTTTCGCTGCATCGCACCGATGCAAGCAGCACCTGTGCTCCACCACAGGACACCTGCGTCCCACCACAGGACACCGCAACCGAGCCTCCAGTACCACCGCACGGTCGTCGGCCAAGCCGCGCCGCTTCTCGTACCCCAAGACGCCGTGGCTTGCCATCACCTCCACTTTCAAGACATCCACCATCATCTTCAGCATCCTCTTACACTTCAGCACACCCCACAATCCCTGCAATAGAAAAATGGACAGTGTTGGGGTTGAGACAAGCACTAATAAGCGCCGATGTCCACTTTTCCAGAAGGATGAACAAAGCAGAGCTGTATAACTTGTATGTTTCTCTTCAGTCGGCATTCCCATCTCCAAAATCCACTCCACATTCCAAAACAGCTAACAAGCCGTATAAAAATCGCAAGGGCCTGAACCAACGATCTCAAAAAACACCATCTCCTTCCCTCGCGAGAAAGGGCCTTCAAGCTGGTGCCAGTCCTCACTCTCATATTCGCTCCGCCGAGCTACAGACAGCAGCGCCTCACGTAACAATACCAGCCTCCATAGACACAAACCACCCTTGTAACGTGAGTATGCCTCCGCCAGCGGCGCAGGCGCAATCTCAGCCTTTTCCAATCTCTTTCTTCAACCCTCTCCCGTGTCAGTGGCTTGCAGCCCCACCATCGGTTTCTAGCGAGAGGCTGCCTCCGCTAGCAGTGCAGGCCCAGACGCCCTATATTCCTCTCCAGTTTCCTTCATTTTCCACACTCCTCGCTCCAGGGGCCGACCCTAGCGTGAGGTTGCCTCCGCAAGCGGCCTCGGCCCCGGCTTGTTTTCCTCCTAACACTTTCTCCCATGCTCGATCTCCTTTCACACTGTTTTCCGCAACGGCAATGCCCATCCCACCAAACGCTACAGCATTGGAACCACCCCCCGTTGCCAGTAACATCAGAGCACAGATCCTCACAGGTGCGGACATAGATTTATCATCCTTGCTATCATTACTTCCTCCCTCCGTCTCAAATCGCCAAATCGACTGTGGCGATTTTTCTGTTACCCTTAAAAATCCAGTGCACAATTCTTCCCGCATTCTTTCTTTTTCTGAATTCTCCATTGCTTTCAGCCGTTATAGCGAAATCATTTGCGCAGCACTTCCCCACAGGAGACGAGAATTAAATGACTACCTCGCGATAATCGCAGAGCTCGCATTATCATACGGAGGAACACACTTTTACACTTACCATAAACTTTTTTCCGCCAAATGTGCCGTCCGCGTGGCTCAGTGGAACCAGTGCCCTTACTGGGGTGCTTTAGACACTGAGTTACACAACAGAGTGTTCTTAGGATGCCGTAACATCTCCTGCGCGGTCTGCAGATCTGTCGCTCACTCCACCACAGCTTGTCCCCTAATCAACCCGTCAATTCCTCCTTGCTCAGATTCATCACAAGTAAAGTCAACCAGTTATGTCCCGCGGCCAGCAAACACCAACTTTGACTCAGCCACAGATTTCAAAAGTCGTACCACTTCTTCAAACAGTCAAGTCTGCAATAATTTCAATTCAGGAAGATGCGCAAGGCAGCACTGTCGTTACATGCACATTTGTAACTTCTGTGGCGGCGCTCACGCCCGCATGATATGCCCTGTTAAAAAGTCTTTAAATAAAGATTCTAAAAATTACTTGTCGACTCCTGTGAATATTTCTTGTTTGTCTACTGAATTGTCTCACCACCCCGACACTAACTTTACAGACTATTTGCTGTCTGGTCTCGAACACGGTTTCAAACCCGGCGTTGAAAGCCTCCCATCCCAAAGCATTATTTGTAACAATCTCCAGTCTGCTCTCGCCGAGCCTGATACAGTCGACCTTCTAATTAAAAAAGAAATCGAGTCAGGTTTTATGATCGGCCCGTTTAACATTCCTCCTTTTGAATGTTATCGAATCAGCCCAATTGGAGTGGCTACCAGGAAATTTTCAGGCAAAAAACGATTAATAATCGATCTCTCGGCACCGCACAACTCCCCGTGTCCAAGCATAAACAGCCTTATCCCGCTTGAAGAATTTTCTCTTCATTACCACAACATCGATCAAGCTATAACCCTGATCAAAGACGCGGGTCGCGGCGCTTGGCTGGCCAAAGTTGACATCACTTCTGCCTTCAAAGTGATGCCCATCCACCCAGATTCTTGGCATTTATTCGGCATACGCTGGCACGGAAAAAAAATTTTTTCCGTCCGTCTAACTTTTGGATGCAAAAGCAGCACTAAGATTTTCGACATGCTTTCAGAAGCTATTTGCTGGATTCTCTCTAACAACTATGCAATTCCTTATGTCATTCACCTTTTAGATGATTTCTTAATCATCTCGCCTCCCGACTCCATCCCAGCCGCTCATCTTCTCACAGTCCAAAAGGTTTTTTCCGAGCTCGGGATTTCAATCGCCCAGGATAAAACCATGGGTCCAGCCACATCCATTGAATTTCTGGGCATTAACTTGGACACCGTTAATTTCAAAGCCTCACTACCCAAGGAAAAAATCGACAGGATTATTCTGGTCGCATCCACCCTCCTAGACAATCCAAATTGTTCTAAACGCGAGCTACTATCTTTACTCGGCCACTTAAACTTCGCGATGCGCATCATCCCGCAAGGCCGCCCTTTCATCTCACATCTCCTCATCCTCGCGTCTTCAGTTCACGCACTAGAGGACCAAATCTCCCTAACTAATTCATGTTGCAACGAGCTCAGTTTATGGATAAATTTCCTTAAACAATGGAACGGTCTGTCCTTTTTCTATAACACTCTCGTTTCTCTCCCCATGGACATTCAACTGTTTACTGACGCAGCTCCCTCCGTCGGTTTCGGGGGATTCTACCAAGGCCGTTGGTTCACATCTACGTGGCCCCCCCAGCTGTTAGACTCACCGCAGTCATTAACATCCTCAGCGCTGTTCGAATTGTATCCACTAGTTGTAGCAGCCTTCCTGTGGGGGAAAGAATGGTCCACTAACAGCATCTTAGTGCACTGTGACAACGAAGCAACCGTGCATTGCATTAACAAAGGCCGTTCTCACTCCCCCGCACTAATGCCTCTCCTAAGACGCCTCATTTGGATTTCAGCTTGTGATCAATTCATCATAACTGCAAAACATGTTCCTGGGTCAAAAAATCAAATAGCTGACGCTCTCTCCCGTTTTGCTTTCCAGAAATTCAGATTGCTGGCACCAGAGGCGGACCCATTCCCAACCCCAGTACCTCACTATTCAGAACTGATGTTCCCATAAACCACCCATTGAAACCCCTACTGGACGCCTCTCTTAATTCCATTATCCAAGCCGTTTCCCCCAGAACCCTCCAATCCTACCTAACTGCTTAGAAATGTTTTAAGTCTTTCCACTCCACATACAACCTGCCATTTCCTGATTTTTCACTGCTCACCATCACTTCATTCATATCCTATCTCAACAGTATTAAGAACCTCCAAGCCAGCTCCATCAAGGGTTATCTAAGCGGAATTCAGTTTTTTCACAAACTCATTTTTGGTTCACCCTCATCAGAAATAGCCAATTCACAGGCATCCATGTTGATTAAAGGCATCCAAAAAACCCAACCCACCCGCCCAGACGCCAGACAACCAATAACACTAGACATACTCACCAGATGTATCACCATTCTCCGCCGAGGCTACCACTCTATCAATACTGCCCGCACACTGGATGCAATGTTCATATTGGCTTTCTTCGGGTTTCTCAGATGCTCAGACCTCACTATCACATCCAACTTCAATCCAAAGGTCCACCCGACAATTTCAGATTGATCAGTGCTAGATGATGACACCATTTCTTATTTCATCAAACAAAGTAAGACAGATCAAACAAGGAAAGGCCATTTTATCTACATTTTCAACCTCTCATCAACAATCCAGCCATACCAATCCCTTTTAGCTTACCTCCATTTCAGGAGCTCACAGGCCAAATTCCCATCTGACCCACTCTTCACAGAAGACTCCAACCACCCCATCACACGTTTCTGGTTCCAGAAACACCTCAAGTCCATATTGATTCAATCTGGCATCCCAGCAGACAACTATTCTAGCCATTCGTTTCGCATAGGGGCAGCAACCACAGCTGCTCAAAAAGGCCTCTCCCAACACCAGATTCAAGCACTAGGTCGCTGGTCATCAGAAGCCTACAAGAGCTACATCCGTTCCAATCGCTTCCACATCAAAGAAGCTCAACAAACCCTCATCAGCTAAAGCCCAAACCTACAGGCTCAACGCATCCTCTCCAATTAACATCACCAATCCACTAAACAACAGAAGCATAGGAGTCCAAATCTCTGTACTACCAATTCACTGGATGGAAAGCAAATTTGAAGCAAATTCAGTTCATCCGCCACAGCAGTTTCATCGCCACCTCCCCATCAGGAGCTCATTCTTCATCCAACTAGCTTATTGGATGGCAGCATCGCCTACCCTGCTCCTGCAGGAACTCTGTTCCATCCAAGTCTTGATCCACAGCCACCGCTCCGGCAGGAGCTTGCCCATAGGCGACCAGTTTCGCGTTCTGCAAATTTTGGGGGTTATCAACATCATTTTCTGGCTGCTGTGCCATAAAGTGCGTATCATATGCACGCGAAAAACTGCGTACCATAAGCATGCCAAAATGAGTTTTGGCGTATATATTCTACGAGATTACACACTCGTACTATTGATACGCATTTTCGTGTGATCGGGCTCATATATATATATAAGCACTTCATCTTTTATAACATGAGATTTTGGACAAATTACAGAAAAACTGAGTACCCACATAGCTGTAATATACTTTATAATCTGTAAATTAATGAAAACTATGTGTGCTAGGTGTGATCGTTCTCATGTTGGACAAAACATGTAGCCGACTGTACAGGTGCTGGTCATATAATTAGAATATCATCAAAAAGTTGATTTATTTCACTAATTCCATTCAAAAAGTGAAACTTGTATATTATATTCATTCATTACACACAGACTGATATATTTCAAATGTTTATTTCTTTTAATTTTGATGATTATAACTGACAACTAAGGAAAATCCCAAATTCAGTATCTCAGAAAATTAGAATATTACTTAAGACCAATACAAAGAAAGGATTTTTAGAAATCTTGGCCAACTGAAAAGTATGAACATGAAAAGTATGAGCATGTACAGCACTCAATACTTAGTTGGGGCTCCTTTTGCCTGAATTACTGCAGCAATGCGGCGTGGCATGGAGTCGATCAGTCTGTGGCACTGCTCAGGTGTTATGAGAGCCCAGGTTGCTCTGATAGTGGCCTTCAGCTCTTCTGCATTGTTGGGTCTGGCATATCGCATCTTCCTCTTCACAATACCCCATAGATTTTCTATGGGGTTAAGGTCAGGCGAGTTTGCTGGCCAATTAAGAACAGGGATACCATGGTCCTTAAACCAGGTACTGGTAGCTTTGGCACTGTGTGCAGGTGCCAAGTCCTGTTGGAAAATGAAATCTGCATCTCCATAAAGTTGGTCAGCAGCAGGAAGCATGAAGTGCTCTAAAACTTCCTGGTATACGGCTGCGTTGACCTTGGACCTCAGAAAACACAGTGGACCAACACCAGCAGATGACATGGCACCCCAAACCATCACTGACTGTGGAAACTTTACACTGGACCTCAAGCAACGTGGATTGTGTGCCTCTCCTCTCTTCCTCCAGACTCTGGGACCCTGATTTCCAAAGGAAATGCAAAATTTACTTTCATCAGAGAACATAACTTTGGACCACTCAGCAGCAGTCCAGTCCTTTTTGTCTTTAGCCCAGGCGAGACGCTTCTGACGCTGTCTGTTGTTCAAGAGTGGCTTGACACAAGGAATGCGACAGCTGAAACCCATGTCTTGCATACGTCTGTGCGTAGTGGTTCTTGAAGCACTGACTCCAGCTGCAGTCCACTCTTTGTGAATCTCCCCCACATTTTTGAATGGGTTTTGTTTCACAATCCTCTCCAGGGTGCGGTTATCCCTATTGCTTGTACACTTTTTTCTACCACATCTTTTCCTTCCCTTCGCCTCTCTATTAATGTGCTTGGACACAGAGCTCTGTGAACAGCCAGCCTCTTTTGCAATGACCTTTTGTGTCTTGCCCTCCTTGTGCAAGGTGTCAATGGTCGTCTTTTGGACAACTGTCAAGTCAGCAGTCTTCCCCATGATTGTGTAGCCTACAGAACTAGACTGAGAGACCATTTAAAGGCCTTTGCAGGTGTTTTGAGTTAATTAGCTGATTAGAGTGTGGCACCAGGTGTCTTCAATATTGAACCTTTTCACAATATTCTAATTTTCTGAGATACTGAATTTGGGATTTTCCTTAGTTGTCAGTTATAATCATCAAAATTAAAAGAAATAAACATTTGAAATATATCAGTCTGTGTGTAATGAATGAATATAATATACAAGTTTCACTTTTTGAATGGAATTAGTGAAATAAATCAACTTTTTGATGATATTCTGCAAAAACTGCAAAAAAATAAAATAAAATAAACTAAAAATCAGCTCCATTGCGGATTCCAAGTGTTCAAGGGCTAAGGGTGTTCCATTTAAACACGACAAGGGTTCCGCCAGTAATGGGCACTCGTGCAGCGAAAGCAATGATGTACATTCGAGTGAACGAGACAGAGGGAAGTTAGGGAAGGAAGGGCATGAAAAATTGGACTTAAAGGGCTCGTTCACTAAGAAAATTTATTCACCCAGAGGATTTTAAGCTGAAACCATGGTCCTTGGTGATTCATGTACATGGCTGAAGGTCAGATGTAGCAAAACAATTGTTCGGTGCAAAAAACTGAACATTATTTGCAACATTATTACCTGTTAGTTATGATGAACAGATTAACAGATCATTATTTAATGTAAATTGATATGCTTACAAATGTCATTAAACTTTCGATTCACATGATCATGCACTTAAATGATTTTAACAGATGTTACAAAATGATTGAAAGCGTATTTAATTTACATTTGAATGCTAACAAATGTCCAAAAAAACTTCAGTGACCTAATTCACTTTTTTTACATTTACAAATGTACAAATGCAAAAAAGGTGTTTGTTAGCTATGAGTGATCCAGATGTTCAACAGAAAATTTAACAATATAAGAATGACCCACTTTATATTAATTGTCTTTAACAATGTACTTGGGCTACATTCACACTGTCAGTCCAAATCCAATTATTTGTCTGTCCGATTCGAATCTGATCTAAAATGACTGACTTTCCACATTGTGGAGCGCAACTGTTCAGATTCGATTTGTGTGTCCCATGCCGATCTTTCGTATTCCGGAATATCTGCATTGGTTTCGATGGCAGAGCGCTAGCCAGACAGCTTATTTTCTCCATTAGATCGAAAGATCTGAAAAAAACCATACATTTACCCACCCAAAGTCCCTCCACTCAAAGAAATCAGGACAGAAGTGGTTGAAAGTGGACAAAAGAGACTGGTGTAAACACCAAGCGTAAACGGGTATGTGTCTGCCTTGTCTACTTACCAGGTATAAACAGGGCCCTTGTTTCTGCAGCGACTTTCAGCATGTTTCCTATAACAACGTCGGATGTTTACATTTTATGTGGCATAAGAAAGTCACATAAACCACGTGAAATTCCATCAGAGTGATCAGACTGAAATTGATTACCAGAAATGCAATTTGAATAGGATTTCAAACCACATATGAACGTAGCTCAGATTTGTAAAAATCACATTTCATGTGATTCATTTTTAATTTAGCTAAACAATGTTGTTACAGCTAAAAGTCCAATGATCATAAAAGTACTAAATAATTAATAGTAAACACTAGTACTGCAAAAATATGAACAAATAATTAAAAAATGATTTGTAAAGATATGTAAATAGGGTGAATTCAGGATATTTGCCATTGAGATTACTGGAGAAAAGTGTCCTTAGTCCAGTTCCCATAAAGGTACTAAATGATTAGTAAACTTTTTAAACATTTACAAAAAATTAATAATTTCAACTTTAGATGGAGTACTGCAAAAACTGCAATCATTAATAAATGATTTGTAAAGATGTATAAATAGTACAAGTCTGTATACACACCACAACAAACGAAGACCAAATGTGTGACCTTTACAGACTGTGGTTATGAGTTAACGAATAATGTGGTTAACATAAATATTGTGTCAGCAATGGGGATGCAAACAAATTGAAAATAAAATAGCTGGATCTATTTGCAGGCAGTAAATACTTTAATCAAAATAAACTCCAAAATGCACTTTAGGTTAACTATGAAGCAAGAGACAGAGCAACACCTAACACACTGATGAGAACAGACAAAATGTAACTGAAACACAGGCTGTATAAATACCAAAGGCAAACAAAGGAGATAATCAAAGGCCCTGTTTACACCTGGTATTAAGATGTGTTTTGGTCGATAGGATCACAAGAGGTCGATGCTAAATACAGGTGTAAACAGGGTCTAAAACATTTTGAGCTTGCCCACTTTCGACCACTTCCAGAGGTAGTCGAAATCGCATTCGACTGGATTGCTTTTGTAGTGTAGACGCTCATGTTGTCGAATGTGTTTGAACAGCCACAAAAGACCGCCTACTGACCTAATGCCTAAATATTTAGGGGTTAAATATTTAGTTAGTGTGGTTGCTTCAACCCACGGAGTTGCAAAACAACCCACGGCAACAGTGGGAAAAAGTAACTCAACTCTGTGGTAAAATTGCGGACTTGGCAACACACACAGCACGCTGTCATACGGAAGTAAATGGAGGGCATTAAAGTAAGCGATTACGTGTTTATTTATAGTGTGATATGCCGCAGAAGAAAGCGAAATTATGCGCATGTAATATGAAAAATAAAGACAATGATGTGACAAAAGAGAGCAGAGTATTGAAACTTTTATGGTACGAGCCCTCATGTTTTGCTTGTATTATAGAGCTGTCTCTGTAATACTTATGAGTTCTGACACATCACTGCCCTTCCACTGATTACCTTTCGCAACTCTCTTGATAACGTTGGGTATGTAAAATCTTTGAATAGACTCCCACAAGTGCAGAATCGTGACGAATGTTGATCTCGAGTGATGTAAAAATCGCATGAATTCCGATATGACTGTTCACACTGCATTCACACTGCATTCACATTACAAAACATCTGACCTGTATCGAATTTAGTACCACATATGGAAGTGGCACAAATCGGAATTGAAAAGACCAGATTTTATGTGATTTGTACTGTTCACACCGTCATGGGGAAAACAGATATGAGTCACGTGGGAAAAAAACATATATATATATATAAAAAAAAATTAAAAATCTGATTTGGGCCACATTTACCTGCAGTGTGAACATAGCCTAAGAACAAACAAAACTGAGTGTATGTGACAATTATCTCATATTTAGCTTTGTGAATATAT
Source organism: Anabarilius grahami (assembly GCA_003731715.1). NCBI lineage: Eukaryota > Metazoa > Chordata > Actinopteri > Cypriniformes > Xenocyprididae > Anabarilius > Anabarilius grahami. Next base: position 2,508,259 of record RJVU01050431.1, on the reverse strand, counting down.
ATTAACTAATAATCTGTTAAGCATTATATAATGTTTGTTAATGATTTATTTAAGAAAGTAATTTTAAAGTGTTACCGGAGCTATTTGCCTTTTTTATATATACAAAAAAATGTATGCCCTATATCACATGACTTGGAGGAAGTCCAACATCCAAATAAGAATCAGTCAAACTTTTCTCTCTTTTCCTCATTTTTAGGTCATTTATCAAATAGTGTAAAACCAAATATATTCTGGACATAACTTGTACTGGACATGTATTTGTGTATATTGTTTTAAATATATTTTATATATCTATTAAAATTCTTCCTAAATGTTATTCTTCTGCTAACATGTTGTTCTTTCCTGGCTAGTAATGGGCTTTATTTGAATTCTTCCACTCTTTTATGGTCCAACCTGTTACACATGGCATTATAAATACAGTATGTCATGTAAAATGGTGGATAAATGCCATAGAATGTGAAATTGGAAATATTAAGTTAGGATTATTTATACAACCCGAATTCCGGGTAAAGTTGGGACATTTTTTTAATTTGAATAAAATGAAAACTAAAAGACTTTCAGATCACATGAGCCAATATTTTATTCACAATAGAACATAGATAAATATTAAAACGGAGAAATTGTACACTTTTATCCACTAAATGAGCTCATTTCAAATTTGATGCCTGCTACAGTTCTCAAAAAATTTGGCATGGGGGCAACAAATGGCTGAAAAAGCAAGAAATTTTGAAAAGATTCAGCTGGGAGAACATCTGGCAACTAATTAAGTTAATTGATATCAGGTCTGTAACATGATTAGCTATAAAAGGGATGTCTTAGAGAGGCAGATGCTGCGTCCCAATTCGCCTACGCCCTAAAAGTATGTACTCTTTCTGTGAACAAAAAGTACTTACTTTTGAGTGTGTAGCAAAAGAGTAGACAAGCTTTGGGACATACTATCACGTCATACAATTGCGTCTTTGCTCTCTGTCTCATCCTGTCACCGTAAACTGGCCTGTCAATCATCTAACATCCTCCACATTTCATTTAGCTAATTTCCTACTGTATCGGAGAGAAATGCAGCAGGTTGATCTGCAGTCGCGGGTCTTTCATGTGGAGAACTCTCCTCATATTAATGCATAATGATGCATTTAAAAGTTAATGGCCAATCGGATCTTTATAAAAGTCCACATTGGTATTTGCAGATGAAAAATAACACAGATAACATTAAATAAATATTTTCTATCAGGTTGAACTGATTATTAGTCACTCAAATCTCTCAGCGTAGATCGCGCAAATCCGCCATGTTTTGTAGTTTTTAACACTTTTTACTCGTGTTTGTAGTTCTGAACTGAATCCTCGTCTAACGCGCAATGGGTTGTGGGCAATATTAGCCTTTATAGTGTACACGGATTTTAATCTCAAATACTATTTAGGATGGATAGTATGGACATTGGGACGCAGGAAGAGTCTCTCAAAAGTAAAGATGGGCAGAGCTGTAAAAGAGTGCGTAAAAAGATTGTGGAATACTTTAAAAACAATGTTCTTCAACGTCAAATTGCAAAGGCTTTGCAAATCTCATCATCTACAGTGCATAACATCATCAAAAGATTCAGAGAAACTGGAGAAATCTCTGTGCGTATAGCCCGGGATACACTGCACAATTTTTGGCTGTCCCAGACGAAAGATTGCAATCGTGAAACAATAGTGGCGATTTCTGTGATCGTGGCTCTTAATCGGTGGTCCTATGTTGTACAGTGAGGTTCAAAGATGGCTGTTTTCCCGGTCTTGCGACCAAAGATAGCCTATGATAATTTTCTGATAGTGTCAGAAATTCAGCATGATCATCGCACAGTGTGTTTGGTGCTTTGACCTACGTCTACTGACCAGCCAATAAAAATGCAACATTAAATCAACGCGACACGGTGCTAAAGCATAAAAGTGCTTACCTCAAGCTCTTTTCCCTTCTTTTGCTGCTTTTTTTTTCAGCACATAAAAACTACAACTGCCAAAGTGTGATTCAACATGGCCTTTTTTTAACCACTAGCACATGCTAATGACGTTTTATTCTTCTATCGAAACTTGCATCGTAGTCTACGAATCAATAGGTGTCATCATCGTACAGTCTACATGCTTGTTGTACCCAAGTTTAATAGATCCATGTCGCACAGTGAGATTTGTAATGATCTTATAGGATTGCTAAAATCGTGCAGTGTATCCCGGGCTTAAGGGACAAGGCCGAAGACCTTTATTGGATGCCCGTGGTCTTTGGGCCCTCAGACGACACTGCATCACTCATGCCAACTAAAGCTCTATCATTCAAAAAGGAAGCCATATGTGGATGTGGTCCAGAAGCGCCGTCATGTCCTGTGGGCCAAGGCTCCTTTAAAATTGACTTTTTCAAAGTGGAAAAGAGTTCTATGGTCAGACGAGTCCAAATTTGACATTCTTGTTGGAAATGACAGATGCCGTTTCCTCCGGGCTAAATAGGAGGGAGACCTTCCAGTGTGTCATCAGTTTTCAGTTCAAAAGCCAGCATCTCTGATGGTATGAGGGTGCATAAGTGCATACGGAATGGGCAGCTTGCATGTTTTGGAAGGCACTATGAATGCTGAAAGGTATGTAAAGGTTTTAGAGCAACATATGCTCCCCTCCAGACAACGTCTATTTCAGGGAAGCCCTTGTGTATTTCAGCAGGACAATGCAAGACCACATACAACAGCATGGCTTCGTCATAGAAGAGTCCGGGTGCTGAATTTGCCTGCCTGCAGTCCAGATCTTTCACCTATAGAGAACATTTGGCTTATTATTAAATGAAAGATGACCACAAACTCTTCAGCAGCTGGAAACCGTTTCATTAGTTTTCCATTACCTCGATGCCCAGATGTCTTCAAACTGTTTTGAAAAGAAGAGGAGATGCTACACCATAGTAAACATGCCCCCATCCCAACTATTTTGAGACCCTTTTGCAGGCATCAAGTTTGAAACGAGCTCATTTTGTGCACAAAATTGTAACATTTCTCAGTTTAAACATTTGTTATGTTATCTATGTTCTATTGTGAATAAAATATTGGCTCATGTGATTTGAAAGTCTTTTAGTTTTCATTTTATTCAAATTTTAAAAAACGTCCCAACTTTTCCAGAATTCGGGTTGTACTAACCTGGGGCCCGTTCTTCGTATGTCGCTAACTCTGTTAGGTGGATTTGATTGATGACGATTTGGCATGATCATGGATTTTTCGGTTGTTTGACGCTCATCCTGGTCTTGCTGCCATAGCAACAGGTCTGTAAGCTTAAACCTGCTTGTGAGCAGGCTTATTTCATGTAAACAGGATTAGATCGCATCTTTTTAAGTGGAATTGATACTTAAAATCTGTCTCAGCCACTGCTAATTCATTTCAATAGTAGCTACTCTACTTATCCAGGGACAATAATTTACAAATTAATTTGAAAATATTATAAATGTTGTGTAGTCTATAATACTATAGGCACAGCCAGTTTTACTCATTGATTTATTCGTGATGGAATAATTGCTGCCAGCCAATCGCTGCATTGCTGATCGTTGTTTAGAGTATTGATACATCTGCCCTTTTCAAGGAACACGAGAACGCGCAGTAATCTCAGTCAACTCAATCCTGATATTTTAAGGCAATCCACAAATTCGTTTGAAGAACCAAATTAGCCAGAGATCAGTTATCACGATTAGATCTAGCATCTGTCAAATCATCTCAGATTTATTGAGCTTGACTAGAGTGTTTTTATGATAGACAGACATTTTCTTCCTCTGACAAGACAAAAGAAATTGAATTTTAAAAATGTTTTTAACAAACCTGTTGAGTCCAAAATCCACCAAGCCTGTTACATACTGTGTTTTCTATTATATAATATAAAAATAGGTAGGTTTAGGTGTAGGGGCTGTGTTATGTGCTCAAAAAATGTCTAAATAGTGTAATGTAAATAAAATTATTGTGGCTGTTTAAATTGAAAATCATACCTCAACATATATGTCATAATGGAAAAATTATAACCCATTATATAATTTCATCATGACGATAAAATTCCCATGTCCATTGTCTGTGTATGATACAAAAGGTTTTTCACTGAAAGCAACGCGAAAGCCAGCATGTCGAAAAATGATGCAATAAAAAGTGATGTTAAGGGGTCCCGATGTAAGGTTTACATTCTGTTCTGTTTGCTTTTCTTTTCTATCCGCATCAGAGTAATACAAAATAACATTCCAAGTAATTGCGGGTGGGTCACGGTGGATGAGAGATAAATCATTAATGTGTTGATTTTAATAAACACGGAACTCTCATTTGGTAAAACGCAAGGAATGTGCGACACTCTTTTACTTTCGTTTTCAACGACAACACATTTCTATTCAGGGAAAACCAATCAAGGGAAGCATAGGAAGTGCTTGTGATGTAGGAAGGGGATCTTATTATAATATTACCGCCCCCTGAATCTGTATGTTTCCACCCACGGCGCCGCCATTGTTTTCGCAAGCGACGAATAATACTGGTCCTGGAGTGCAGCAGCAGCAGCTGTCCCGCAGTTTAGCTACAACCCTGATCAAACACACTTGAATGTCTTCAAGATTACTAAAGCTATGTTATGGAAGGTGAGTTGTGTCAGAGCAAAACTCTGCAGGACAGCAGCACTCAAGAACGACCGTCCCTGAGCTCGTGATATAGATATGTCTATGTAAACATTACCACTGATCTGTTAACTGCTTAAATAGCAAACATACGAATCTCCATAAACTCCTGGCATCTGAGCCACTAAGGATGCAATTTTATTTATGAAGGGAATGTGGCTAGATAAGTTCATATACCAGCATGTATACAGTATAAGTCATTAACACTAGAATGCTTCACACGATCGTCAGTAAAACACAGGATTTGCAGAGAAATTGATTCTCAAAGATGGATCGATATCAACTGATCCAATTTCATATAAATTTATTTCATGATGTTTGCAAATTGTCTTCCTGAATATGTTTAGTTAGGACATTGCTAATGTACTGTTAAATGTGGCTAAAGTTACAATTTTTTCTTACTGTGTTCACGGAGACCAGCCATGTCATTATTTTCATTTTTAACCCAAAAACACGTGTAGTCTGTATAATTCATAAACGCATCTTGGCATCTGAGCCAAGAGAATTTTACTTGCCTGACCAGATAAGTAGCTTGATTAAAATGTCAATAACAACCAAAACGCGGGAATGATTCATTTAGCTTAAGTGGCGTAGTGGTAATGGATAGCAATATATGTAGCCTAATGTATATTGGCGCTGATAGCCTATTCCGCTGTTGAGGCGCACATAACCTCTTGAGGAGAATTCAAAACAAATGAGCTCTGCTCACACAAAGAAACTCAGTTATGATGTTGCAATAAAAATTCAATATGTGTGGTTTTTATAGCTAGCTATTTATGATATATGATAAAGTTAAGCATCACCCGACCGAAAGTGCTGAATTCCGGAATATCACCTTGATTGAAATTGACACTAATTTAATACAACAGTTCAATAAACAAGTAGTTAATATTAATCACTTACGTTTTAGGTGCAATATTTCCTGTTTTTTGTTCTATTTTAGCAGCGAAAATAGTTCCAAACAAAGCAGAACCAGCGCATCTCACAGCCGTTTCGAATGAGTGAAGATTCAATGGCCCAATCATAAACAACCGAATGATTCAGCCTTTTGAATGAATCGTTTGAATAAATGAATCAGTGGCTCACTCATTAAGACGGTCACTTGCCGCCATCTACTGGCGGTTTAATTTCATGTTTAAAAGTATAAATTTCCCACCAACATTTCTTATTTGTATATTCAAAAATATTTAAAGAATCTCATAACATTATTAAATGCAGTTATACTTTTTCAGTGTAAATTATTTAATTTGGTAACAGCCCTATAGTGTCTTACTATTTTAATTTATCAAATGTAAGAATTTGAAATAAAAGATTAAACATAAATTTTATTAGATTGGGGGAGGGGGGAATTTCCTTTATAAAGGTCAATTATTATTATTATTAATTAAGGAATTATTACTATTATTATAATGTAAGGAATATTAATAAAATACCCCAAGGGTAAATAACATAAATATGCAGATTTAAATATATCACTGCTGATAAAACACTGATGAGAATGTTGCTTACTTCAAAATAAATTATATTTACAACACACACAAAAAAAATCCTATTTTTATCCAGGCAAGCTAGTTTTTTACTCCAAGGGACCAGCAAAAAACAAAGCTTAATGTTGAACTCTGTATTTTGTATTTATATGCTCCTTTAATGGTAGCATCACTCTTATATTTGATACTGACACAAAGGAGAAGGCGCAGGCCTACAGAAAGATTTTATTGTCTTCAGATGTAGCTTTCACACTACCAGCATCTATAGAATGATTTTGATCAGCATTTTAGTGTTCATAGCAGAGGGCTCTCTCAACTTGTTATATTTTAGTTTGTCAATTGATACGATTAGTCTTTGCATACACACGCACCCCTCGAAAGCCTGAAATCACAGAGCCCCCCCACATAACAAATCCCAATTTAACCCCTGGCTTTAGCCATATTAGCCGTGCATCACGCTATCAAAATCATTCAGAATCGAATTTTAGCAAACATCCACAAAATACATGCCATACCTATGTTATATGCTGCATCAGGAACAGTTTGTAACGATCCATTTTGCAAGTTATATTTGCTATGTGAGCTGTATTATTTATGTATGCCTTAGGCTACGTTTACACGTGGGCGGCTATTTTCATAAACGGACATTTCTATGGGGTTCCGACGAGCTCTTTAATATGAAGTTGCAACATGCACTCGTCTCACTGAACGTCACGTCTGCGTCTGCCGAACGTGACGTCTGCGTCTGCCACATTACAGTTTGACTGCCTGGACGTGACGTCTACGTGACGTCTGCGTTTGCTGCAAGGGTTTCCAGCACATTCCATACACTAATTTGAGCTTTATTATACCTATTCATTCTCTATTATTGTTTACACTTATCCTCATTGGAAATAATATTTAACGTTTTCAAGTCCATTCATTATTTTTAGCATGCAAGCCACCCATGCAGCTTTGTTACTACAAAGTGCCTACTTTCAATTTTATGATAAAATATATAGGCCTAGAATAAAAGTGTTTTTACGCTCTTTAATTTGAGACAATTCGCCAGGATGAATCAATGACGTTTTCCTCTAATATTTGCAGCAAGAAATAAACATGAATATTTGAATGCATGGTAAAAAAAATCAGAACAATTTAATACGAACCACTGTCTCATGCAATTGATCAGTCAGTTTCAAAAAACGTGGCACTAATGCCGCTGTGTGATATTTGTACTGAATGAAAACAATTTTCGCACAGCGGCCAAAAGAAAAAAATGAATAAAAAAAATAAATAATAAAAAAATTGTGAGGGGATATTTGAATTATTTGTTAATAAACTAGTGTTTTCTGATTGTCACAAAGATGAATTTGACGATCTTGACTCATCTCCTCAACTGGACGCCCTTTAGATAAAAATGCTTCTTTACGGATTAAATAGGCTAATAAGAGTTTGTTTTCGATTTGAATTATTTCGTTTTAAAGTAGTAATTTAAAGCATTTTATAGATATTTTTATCATCTATGAGGCAACTATTCACTTAGTCTCGGTTCATTTTTGTGAAGACTTCCTTCTTAAGCCAGAGACGCGAAATGCGCATTCTGTTTGTTTTTATATTTATTTATTTATTTGAATCAATAGCGCACATTTATCTAGGGTAAAAAAAATTTTTAATTAGTATGGTAAAATGCATGACATGTTTTTTTTTTTTTTTTCTCATCCATAAATATTATTTTATGCAAGTCGTGTTGATTTGTGAAGAAGGCTAAATTGATCAAACATATGCTCATTGCGCTTCCTGCGGCTGGCCGCTCGGTTGTTCCTTAAAAAAAAACAAAAAAACTTGATTTTAACAAACATAGAATATTCCCAAAATATTTCTAAATTAACTAAAGAAATGAAAAGAAATTGACCACCTTACCATTAAAAAACAAAACTGAAATATTGTAATGGCTGCACATCAGCTGTGTTTGGGAAAGAGAGAGAGAAAGACAGACTCAGCTAAAATATAGTCTGATTATGGTTATGGCTAAAAATCCCAGAAAATATAGAGATATCATTTTTGTCTCTATCGCACACCTTTATATAGCCTATTTAATTAATCTTTGCTTGTTTGGTACACAATCCACTGATCATAAAGCTTAAAAAAAAAACTTATCTTAGGTTTTCTCAACAATATCTGGTTGTCCTGCATCTTCAATAAACAAGTAAAAGTTAGTCCATAATGCAGCTGCTAGAATTCTTGCCAGTAGTTTTTACTTCTATTCATGACTTCGTTGTTAACTTATCTGTTTTCTTTTCTTCTTCTGGCTACTGAAACTATTTATTTATTTACATACTTATATAAGCACCCAATCATTTATTTTGTTGTCGGATAAAATGAATTAAACATGGGCCAACGACGCCATCTATTGGTGAGCGAGTGCCAGCGTCGTTGTTTAGCTCTATTTTCATTTCACGCATTCATTAACGATTCCTTTCACGCAACGATAAGGATCGAGGACACGACAAATAAATAAATAAACAAATAAATAAAATTGGTGAATCATTTATATAAGGTTTTATTTATTTATATATTGAAGGGGCGGGTCTGGTTAATATTGTTATTATAATATTGTTATAATTTAAAATAATGGTTTTCTATTTTAATATACTTTATATTTATTTCTGAGATGCAAAGCTGAGTTCTCAGCATCATTACTCCAGTCTTCTTTGACGCATGATCCTTCAATGTCAACGTCGGAAAAAATCGTGCTGCTTAATATTTTTCTGTGATATTTTTACAGGATTGATTGATGAATACTGGCAGATTATTATTCAAAATATAGAAATCTTATCAATTTAACACTATTGCTGAATAAAAGTTAACATTTTCTTTTTACAAAAGAAAGGAAAACATGATAAAATAATATTAGAATCCTAATTTATATTTGAAATGTAAAATATAAGAAGAGAGGTGCTTGAAAAACTGAACATTAATCAGGCATAATGCATTTTTCCATGTATTTTATTATTATTTTACAGCAACAGTCTCAGATCTAGCAGCTGATTGGGATCGATGGGTTGGCCATCAAGCGTGTAGGCTACATTAAAAATGTAAAAAGATAAAAACACAATAACCCCCAAATGTAAAAAATTCCAAAACGGATTTCATAAAACTAAACGACATGAGTATACCTATAAGCAACACAAACTTCGCTAAAACATTGCTTTTAGGCTTTATACTTTTTATGTTATCTTTATACTTTTACAATTTAAAAAAGTAAAAAAAAAATGTCTAAATTGTTATATATTAATATATGTTTATTTAATATGCACATAATTAATGTATATTGAGTTTGCCGGGAAAAAGTTGCACTAAAAACTGACAAAAAAAAAAAAAGTCAGACGGAGATGTCACGTCCATTGAGAGCAGTGAATGAAGTGCAGGTAAATTGTGCATTATGGCGCGGGATCAGTGCCAAAATCTATGGCGCGCGATCAGTGCCAAAATCAAGCTTCCGAACGACCGACCAACCCATCGAACGTCAAACCGAACGTCTATCCGAACGTCTTGTACTTTGAGCGTCTAACTGAGCGTGTCGACCCACGTGACGACCTGACGTGACGCCAGCGTCTTGAAATTAACTGTTTTTTAACCAAGTAAGGATCCAAGCTGATGTGTAAAGTCTATAAATGGACATTATAGGCACTAAATTAAGATATTTTATACCTAAATACTAAATCCTGGACATTACAGGCAATTACACATCTAAAACAACACTAACATATTTTTTTTCCTGAATCCATGCTTGTGATTGTTTTACTTTCAAAAAGCAGACTGTCCATACAGACATTCTATATTCTTAATTTGACATTATTATCATTCTAACTTGTTTTTATTGTTAATTTTATTGCCCACTGTGCAATGTTCACAGTCCATGCAATACACTCTAAATTAATAAATTAATTATTGTAATTGCCTATACCATCAGACCAGTCTCTTTATCCTTCTTTCCCATGAAATCAACAGAATATTCAGGTGATATCATGTGAAGCCTCAGGAGAGCCTTTAAAATGTTTTTGAATGAATGTTTAACATTACAATTCCTTTAGTGGACAGTTGCCCTTACCCTCATATGGTCTTTGGGATCTGTTGAATGAGATTTTGTGACAAAATTATCTGTAATCTGTAAAATTATCTATTTATACCCAAATAATAACTGGGATTGATTTGGTTGATATAAGTAGCCTACCCCTCAAAAGTCAATATTGAGGCATGCCTTTTATATTATCTATAGAACTTATACTTTACATTCTGTAGAAGTGTGTTGCTGTGTTTTTATTTTATTATCAGACATGAAAAATACAAACTAGTCTTGTGTAGGCTACATCATAAAAGCAATTTCTCATTCTCTTGAAAATTTTTTAAAATGGTACACTCATGCAATTGATTATGTAGCCTAAGTGTCTGCAGTTTCCTAATTTATCAATCGTCATATATATATATATATATATATGAATGATATGGTTCCCTGTTGAATAGTTTTACCCCTCAAAACATCTAGGCATTAATTCCTTGCATGAGTCATTTAATGCAAAATGGTTGAACTAGTTGCCATGTATTGTCTCACTCCGGATTATGCATTTATTTCAATACCATGATTATCTGTGATGTTTGATATATACACTGTATTGTTTCTTTGTATTGTTTACTGTGCTTTTCTTGTGTCTATGTTTTGTTTGTAAAGCGCTTTGAGCTCTGGAAAAGCGCTATATAAATTAAACTTATTATTATTATTATTATTATTATTATCATAAACTGTCAAGTGTCAAGCATATTTTCTATACTTTCTATTAGACTTTTTTTTTGTAATGTAATGTAAAATGTAAAGGGCTAGATCAGAATATGATAGACACTTTTTTAAATGAAAGATCAAAAGGATAAACAACATTTTGTTTCCACAGCCTTCACTTGAATAAATGATAAAGTGATACATCAAATACATTTTATCAGACACTTGGAATAACATCATATAATTATTTTATGCAACACGTTCCTACGCGTGCTTACGTGTTGTTAACGCGTTCCTATGGTGACCGGTCGGAAGTGCGAGTAACCGATTGTCTTCCCAACGTGTTGTTTACGTGTGAAGACACGTTGTAACACGTTTGTTTTTTTTTACTTTAATTAACGGCTTTTTGTTTATCCTTTTGGTAAAACTATTCAACAGGGAACCATATCATTCATATATATATATATATGACGATTGATAAATTAGGAAACTGCAGACACTTAGGCTACATAATCAATTGCATGAGTGTACCATTTTAAAAATTTTTCAAGAGAATGAGAAATTGCTTTTATGATGTAGCCTACACAAGATTAGTATGTATTTTTCATGTCTGATAATAAAATAAAAACACAGCAACACACTTCTACAGAATGTAAAGTATAAGTTCTATAGATAATATAAAAGGCATGCCTCAATATTGACTTTTGAGGGGTAGGCTACATACCTTTATATCAACCAAATCAATCCCAGTTTTTATTTGGGTATAGATAGATAATTTTACAGATTACAGATAATTTTGTCACAAAATCTCATTCAACAGATCCCAAAGACCATATGAGGGTAAGGGCAACTGTCCACTAAAGGAATTGTAATGTTAAATATTCATTCAAAAACATTTTAAAGGCTCTCTTGAGGCTTCACATGATATCACCTGAATATTCTGTTGATTTCATGGGAAAGAAGGATAAAGAGACTGGTCTGATGGTATAGGCAATTACAATAATTAATTTATTAATTTAGATTGTATTGCATGGACTGTGAACATTGCACAGCGGGCAATAAAATTAACAATAAAAACAAGTTAGAATGATAATAATGTCAAATTAAGAATATAGAATGTCTGTATGGACAGTCTGCTTTTTGAAAGTAAAACAATCACAAGCATGGATTCAGGAAAAAAAAATATGTTAGTGTTGTTTTAGATGTGTAATTGCCTGTAATGTCCAGGATTTAGTATTTAGGTATAAAATATCTTAATTTAGTGCCTATAATGTCCATTTATAGTCTTTACACATCAGCTTGGATCCTTACTTGGTTAAAAAACAGTTAATTTCAAGACGCTGGCCTCACGTCAGGTCGTCACGTGGGTCGAAACGCTCAGTTAGACGCTCAAAGTACAAGACGTTCGGTTTGACGTTCGATCGGTCGGTCGGTCGTTCGGAAGCTTGATTTTGGCACTGATCCCGTGCCATAGTGCATTGGCTCACACACTGCACTGAGCCGTGTGAGGACCGTGTTCTGATACGTGTTAGCGAAAAAATAAATAATTAACTTCACTGCTACACGTGAATCACGCGTGAACGTCTGACTCGACACTTCACTGCCACACGTGATTTACGTGACGTCTGCGTGCAAGGACGTAGATTTGGTTTCAACATTGGGGGGGTTGAACGTTGGTATGCACATGTTTTATGTGTAGCGTTATTGGATAATTTATTTCTTCTTTATCTATCTATCTATCTATCTATCTATCTATCTATCTATCTATCTATACTTCATAACTTTATGAAATTTATGTATAATCATTCATCAAATTCTAACATAACTGAGTGAATCTAAAAAGAAAGAAATTGTTAAATATTGAAACCGGCAGTAGGTGGCAGCAATTCACTTTTTTATTGAGTGAGTCACTTAAATCGTTCATTCAGCCAAATTCGTTTAAAAGTCAGTTTAATTTAGGATACCGATGTGAATACTTTTGTCATTGATAATTATAGTCACTATTGAAAAATGATGCTGTTTTGGTAACTGGTTACAGTTGCACTTATAGTTATGGCTAAATTGCAATGGATTAGCTAGCTAAAATATATGTGGAGTGTATTACACAACATTCTCATACCTCCTTCTCAGTATGCTTTATTCTTTTTAACGTTCCTCTTTGACCAGCAGTTTAATATAGTTGGCTGGGCAGCGGTTCTCTTTATTTTTGGTGCTACCCGTGCTCTCTCATTCAAACAGTAGAGCACCACCCGCGTTGTTTTGGTGAAAGTGTGACGCGCATTGGTTGGGCGTTACCAATCGGTTCAATGGAGGGGGAGTATTATTATTTTTTGTCTAATTTATAATAACAAACTCATATTTAAAATAGAAACAAAATTATTGTTACAAAATAAATGAATTCTACATATTTTTCATTTGATCTACTGTGATTTTCATGTTGAAATATTGGGGCATTTATATAACTAACTGAAGCATTTGAATATTGGGGGGGTTACCTCCCCCCCCCATCCCCCCCACAAACTACGCCCCTGTCTGCGTGACGTCTTCGCCTCATCTGCGTCTAAAAATGAATGGATTTAATAGCAAAAAATGAACACGTCAGTGAGACGTTCAGTGAGACGAGTGCATGTTGCAACGTCATATATTAGACCTCGTCCGAACGCCATACATTTCGACCTCTCCGGTTTCAAAAATAACATCGTGCACACATGTCAGTTTTCAGAAAAGTGTTCATTTACACGTACCCGTGTATATATGCCGTCAAGAGCATGCCAAACATGTAGGTGGCGGTGTAACGAGAAGCTCAAGCCCACGTAAGCCAATCAGAATCCCGAAAAATAGCAACGAATCACTTCCTCTTCCTCTGAACGCTTACATGATCACATGTAAACATAGGTCGCACTTTTGACGTAGGCGCGAGCTCTGGCGCATGCTTTGACGTTGGCTGCCTAAACACCCGTTTGTCTCAGTTTACATACAAACGTGCAAACGAAGATTTTCAAAATCTCCACTCTGGCCGGAGTTTTTAGAAATACTCGTTTTCAGAGGCGAATTCTCCGTTTGCGTGTAAACGAAGGGCGCAAACGAAGGGAAATGTCTTAGTTTTTCAAAATAACCATGTACGTGTAAACGGGGCCTCAGTGTATTGGAATGATGAGCGAGCTTGGGGGCAGGGAGCATGAGCTCATTTGCATTTAAAGCAACCCACCCACAAAAACGGCTTGATTTTGCTCACACCCAAATCATGGCAAATTTAACAAGCTATAATAAATGATCTGTGGGGTATTTTGAGCTGAAAGTTCACATACATTCTGGGGACACCAGAGACTTATATTACATCTTGTCAAGAGGGGCATAATAGGTCACCTTTAAAATACCTTAAAAACTTGCTTTTTACTGCCGTGATCCGGATTTTACCACCTCCGCCTCATTGTGAGCCAGGAAAAACCCTGTATCCAATAATTTATATATATCCATAAGCATTTATTTTTGGTCTAACATTTTGCAACAAGTTCGGTTTGGAATTAATCACTGGAGTGACAGGTGATCTAAAATAATTTTTGTTTCAAAAGCAGGCTATTGTTTTGTACTTGGGTTAAGCACTGTTGTATTATTCCTCCTCCACGTCCTTTTATTTTGTTTAAAGAAGGCTTAAAGTAGATTATCCAAAAAAGGCAGCCTATCCAAAAATTTTTTTTTTTTTTCTGAACAGTTTTTAATTTTGAAGTCAATCAGCAATAAAACTATGTGCTGAACATTTGATACTCTACCTGTTTGAGTTTGAACAGTGTTCAAAAAGGTCCATAACTATGCAACCTTCACATTCACATTTTAAAGCAGAAACAAAATTATATTTATTGCTTTCAAGCAATTAAGCAATTAAAATACTAAACACTTACAGTATGTAAATAATTCTGTTATTTCTCTCTCCACAGATATTTGCTTTTATAGTGACTTTATGTTATGGCTGTAGTATGTTCATGGGCTTCAGGAGATGGAGAAAATAGCACACAAAAAATGGACCATATGTGACCCATTCATAATATGAATGTCTTCAAACGTCAACTGTACTATTATGGACATTACACAAGGTGATAATGTCACCACTGGTTTACCACAATGTCAAGGTCATTTTAACAGCTGTAAAATATATATATTTTTGGTGATTTGTCAAAAAATGATATAAAATCATATTTAAATTTTACTTGTTTTACTTGGTTATCCTTAAACTTAACTGGTGGTCAGAGAGGTACAATATTTCAACAGTCGTTGTTAGATTTTGATTTTACCTTATTTGTTATATTTTTAGATATATTATCAGATCCAGAAACAAATTGTAAATCCATTTTTTCACCTGTATTAGCCATTTCTCTAACAAAACCAAGGCAAAAACTATTTTTATGACAATTGTACTTACACATCTTAAGTTAGATGCAACTGTGTATGTAATAAGCATTATGTATTTAATATAACTTTTTTCCTAACTCATTTTACATTTTATAATAAACCATAATTTTTTTTTGTAATAGCCTGTGGAACTTTCTATTTTGGTGAAATGTGGCTACTAGAATTCATACTTTTCATGAATTACAAAAACTAAAATGCAGCTGCCTGGTTCCTTCATTGTTTTTTATTTATTTATTTTATTTTTTTTTGAAGAGCAAGCTCGGTGTAGATACTATCAGTACCCACAATATACTGTTAAAAACATTGCAAAATGCCAGTTACAGAGGAGTCAATTAAATGGATTAGAGTGATGATGAATCATTTACCCCGTTGATGAAGATTTGTTTGTATTAATGTCTCATTTCATATGCAAATATTAAACAATGTTTTACTTTTTTATTATTATTATTATGAATTGCAAGTTTTTAAACCTTTTATATGTTTTAAAAGTCTGTAATTTCCCCACATCAGTAAATCACGACAGCCAAGGGTTATGTGTCATGCTGGTCTAAATTATTGCAACATGACAAAAATTTGGTTGACCTAAGAATTGTTGTTTTTTTGACAGGAGTGTAAGATTGAACAAACATGGGAAATTGTTGAAGAGGAAACTCCTAGGAAAAAAAAGTGTAGTTTAAACATTTGTATGGAATTTAAAAATATAAATATATCCAGGTAATATACTGATCACAGAGATTTCACAGAGGTTATTTTGAAATGTTATGCAAGTGTTTTAACAGCTTCATCAAATTGTTGGTGGTAGTTGGGTCAGTACCTGTTGAATCTTAAGAAAACCTGGTCATGTTTCACTCTTTAACACATATTGCCTTTAATTGATACTGATTTAAATAACAATAAAAACATTTTGTTACAGTGATTCTTACTGTTATTTTATATTACAGTCATTAAAATTTAATTAGATTTACCATTTAACAAAATAATTGCACCATCACAATGCTGTAGCTCAGTGGTTAGAGCATGGCACTAGCAATGCCAAGGTCATGGGTTCGATCCCAGGGATTGCACATACTCAGATACAAATGTATAGTATAATGCAATGTAAGTCGCTTTGGATAAAAGCGTCTGCCAAATGCATAAATGTAAATGTAAATGTAATGCTTTGTAATAACAGCAGTTTGGGGAGAAATATAAGTGTATAAAACTCTGATCATATTATTATAATCTCTACCTAGCCTAAAGTATTCCAGTACTGTCCAGAGGTATTGCCACTTCAGCCTGTCAATGGCTTTTTCAACATCTAAAGACAGTGTAGCACATGGTGAACTAATTCCAGCAGTGTGAATATGTAGTAAACGGCATACATTATTAGCTGCCAGGCGTGATTTAACATAACCTGTCTGATCACTGTGCACCAGCTTAGTCATAAAAAAGGCTAAACGGGAGGCTAAAACTTTAGCATACAATTTAACTTCACTATTTAAAAGAGACAGCATTCTATGATTCACAAAAAGAGTTAAGTCTGTCATGTCAAAGGCCTCCCCAGTCTAGGGTCAGGGAGGGGAAACTAGGAAATTTATGAACAAACAAACAATAAACCAAAATAAATAAATAAATGAATAAAACAGGCAACCAAAAGCTCTCTTCTCCTGTCCCAGCACAGGTTTTTGAAACACTCAAGAGTAACATTCATTGGAAAATTCAAAATACTAAAAGGTTCAAAAAGACATCAGGAGGGACCGATGGGCCTCATTTATAATGATTACTTACGTATATATTACTTACGCACAAAACATGCCCTGAAAGAGGCGTACGCCACTTCCTACGCAAAAGATGGGATTATAAAAACAAAATTGATGGGAAAATTTGTGCACCTGCACGCAAACTCTGACCCATGCATAGGCTAAGAACTCTTTTACTACAGTGAGAAAAGTAATGAAGTAAACAGAACGATTTTAAACTCTGTTTTCATTTTGATATACACATTTACATTAATATTCCACTTTCATTAATGGCAATAAGCACTGAAATTACATTGTCATAAGGCCGAATTTAGATAGTGGATGTGCTATTTATGATCATTTTCCTGTTTTTCCATTTTTCCATGTATCGCTGTTTTAATGACTGCGAGGAGTGATAGGCCCACAATAATCCTCTTTAAATTAAACTGCCTATCTCATGTTATGACAAAATATTTTTAGTGAGAACGGTTTTGTTTAAAACAATTAAAATAGTATTTGGCCAGTGGAAATGAATGAATCAACTCTATTCTAAAAACTTTATCTGAGAAGTATTTAAAACAATTTTGTTTTTATGGATATTTTGATATATTTATTCTAAAACATGGATGATGTTGGATGATTTTTTTAGCAGTGTAATGTGTATGGAACAAATTGCATTTATAGTATAATTATAGACAGAGATTGTTTTGGCTTTAAGGCAGATCTAGGAAAAAGTTATTATTGAGCTAAAGTAAGTTTTAAATTACACCTTTTTAACTGAAAACAGAAGACTTTTAATGCGTTCTTGCCATTCATTTACGTGTTTAGTCTATAGGTATGTGCATTTGAATGTGTATGTGCGCAGATGCTTAGTCTTTCTTTACATAGTGACATGGCCAAAATACTTGTCTGGCCCGCATGATACAGAATTATTAGTTGTTTCTGCGGATCCGTGCGAACTGGAATCATTTTGATAATGTTTTATCTATACATAGGGAAAGGAAAGGGAAGGAGGCTGAAGCAGAATATAGGAAAGCAGTAAGTTATAGCATTGTTTGAAATTCAGCTGATCAACATCCTTGAGCTAACCATCAGTTTAGTTCTAACACACCCTTCTTTAAAAGGGGGGTAAGGATGCTCAGTGTATCAAATAATGAGCCAATAAGGAGTTGTTCCTTTAGAGGGAACTTTTTATGACTCTTTGCACTTTAGCCAGATATTAGCATAAGACATTGGATTGGGTGTTTGAGAAAACCTTCTAGATTCTTGTAATACTAATGTGTCACAGAGTTAGCAAAATGAAATGTAAATGAACAAATCGAAAACAAAGATTGGAGTTCATAGAGACCAAATATGATACCCATGTGATTTTAGTATGCAACTCTGAAACATTAAAACAAAAAAGTTCAAAAGAGAGAATTAATACATAGGCCAAATCCTATAAAAGGAAAATCATGAGATGGGAAAATTGGATAAATGTTTATACATTTTTCAAGTGGTTATATATATATATATAGAATAACCTCTCCCTTTGCCTTTCAGACGAGGCTCATGTTTTTAACAGTAACCTTGAGGGGTGGACTCATTTAGAAAAAATGTAATTGTCTGGTTTTAGCCAGGTTTCTGTCAAACACAGCACATCTAGTTTATAATCTGTAATCATATCATTTACAAAGAGTGATTTTGTAGAAAGGGATCTAATATTAAGCAAACCAAGCTTTATTATTTGTTCAAATAATGGAACCGAACAATGTACAGAGATCACTAAGCTAGTCGCATCCAAAGCAGTATCTAAAGCCCTTGCATTCTTACTATCCTCAATTAAAGTTTGGATGCATGTCTCTAATTCTAAAATCTTCTCCATCAGCCTGACTATCTCCCTGCATTTATCACATGTGTAAATCTCACCGCAGACAGAGAAGGCTATGTTATACATGTGGCAGGCAGTGCAAGTGACAATAACAGGTGAAGATGACATGACTTACCGTGTTTTTGGCTGATCCAACTCACCACATCCTTTGATGGGCTCGTAAAAACTTGAGTGTGCACGAGAAAAAAAGACCGCAAACACATATGCCAGGTTAACAGGCTAGCGAAATGCAAGCACATTGTGCTAAAGATAATGATTTAGATTAAAGCTAGTGATGTCAGATTAATATGACAGGCAATATTGGACAATATCTGATATATGGTGGTGAGTAAGTTATATTTAACAATATAAACAACAAGGAATGATAGTAAATAGAGATTCAAAACAAAAAGCTATACAGTGCTTACAGACGCAAACCACTCAGCAGCGAGGCAGGGTGATTCTAAAGAAGCATGCAATCTTTTGTGGACATCTTTTTTGTGTGATTCACGTAGAACTTCAGTCTCAGATTCTGAAGTAGAACCTGGGAGCGCTGGACATAAACAATGTATGAGAATGACACAGAAAAGATGATATTACGGAATAAAGTCGTTATTTTTGTTTTGTTTTTGCGCACAAAAAGTATTCTTGTCACTTCACAAAATTAAGGTTGACCCACTAGTCATATACCTCTCGGATTTCATCAAACATATCTTAATTTGTGTTCCGAAGATGAACAAAAGTCTTACAGATGTAACAAACAGTATTTCTATGGTAAATGACCCCTATTGTTTTTTTTTCTTAGGCCTTTTTTTAAAATCAGTGGTTCAAGCGCAGACCGAACCGTACTGTAAGTCATAGGCTATGTTCAGACTGTCAGTCCAAATCCGATATTTGTGCATATCCGATTGAAATCTGATCAGATTTAGCAAGTGCAACGAATACAGCATCTCACAGAAGTGAGTACACCCCTCACATTTTTGTAAATATTTTATTATATCTTTTCATGTGACAACACTGAAGAAATGACACCTTGCTACAATGTAAAGTGTACAGCTTGTATAACAGTGTAAATTTGCTGTCCCCTCAAAATAACTCAACACACAGCCATTAATGTCTAAACCGCTGGCCACAAAAGTGAGTACACCCCTATGTGAAAATGTCCAAATTGGGCCCAATTAGCCATTTTCTCTCCCCAGCGTCATGTGACTCGTTAGTGTTACAAGGTCTCAAGTGTGAATGGTGAGCAGGTGTGTTAAATTTGGTGCTATTGCTCTCACTCTCTCATACTGGTCACTGGAAGTTCAACATGGCACCTCATGGTAAAGAACTATCTGAGGATCTGAAAAAAAGAATTGTTGCTCTACATAAAGATGGCATAGGCTCTAAGAAGATTGCCAAGATCCTGAAACTGAGCTGCAGCACGGTGGCCAAGACCATACAGCGGTTTAACAGGACAGGTTCTACTCAGAACTGGCCTCGCCATGGTCGACCAAAGAAGTTGAGTGCACGTGCTCAGCGTCATATCCAGAGGTTGTGTTTGGGAAATAGACGTATGAGTGCTGCCAGCATTGCTGTAGAGGTTGAAGGGGTGGGGGGTCAGCCTGTTAGTGCTCAGACCATACACTGCACACTGCATCAAATTGGTCTGCATGGCTGTCATCCCAGAAGGAAGCCTCTTCTAAAGATGATGCACAAGAAAGCCCACAAACATTTTGCTGAAGACAAGCAGACTAAGGACATGGATTACTGGAACCATGTCCTGTGGCCTGATGAGACCAAGATAAACTTATTTGGTTCAGATGGTGTCAAGCGTGTGTGGTGGCAACCAGGTGAGGAGTACAAAGACAAGTGTGTCTTCCCTACAGTCAAGCATGGTGGTGGGAATGTCATGGTCTGGGGCTACATGAGTGCTGCCAGCACTAGGGAGCTACAGTTCATTGAGGGAACCACGAATGCCAACATGTACTGTGACATACTGAAGCAGAGCATGATCCCCTCCCTTAAGAGACTGGGCCGCAGGGAAGTATTCCAACATGATAACGACCCCAAACACACCTCCAAGACGACCACTGGACTGGTCAAGCATGTCTCCAGACCTAGTGAACATCTGTGGGGCATCCTCAAATGGAAGGTGGAGGAGCGCAAGGTCTCTAACATCCACCAGCTCCGTGATGTTGTCATGGAGGAGTGGAAGAGGACTCCAGTGGCAACCTGTGAAGCTCTGCTGAACTCCATGCCCAAGAGAGTTAAGGCAGTGCTGGAAAAAAATGGTGGCCACACAAAATTTTGACACTTTGGGCCCAATTTGGACATTTTCACTTAGGGGTGTACTCACTTTTGTGGCCAGCGGTTTAGACATTAATGGCTGTGTGTTGAGTTATTTTAAGGGGACAGCAAACTTACACTGTTATACAAGCTGTACACTCACTACTTTACATTGTAGCAAAGTGTCATTTATTCAGTGTTGTCACATGAAAAGATATAATAAAATATTTACAAAAATGTGAGGGGTGTACTCACTTCTGTGAAATACTGTATATATGTATGTATGTGTGTATATATATATATATATACACACACACTGCTCAAAAAAAAATTAAAGGAACACTTTGAAAACACATCAGATCTCAATGGTGAAAAATATCATGCTGGATTATCTATACTGATATGGACTGGGTAATGTGTTAGGGATTTAAGGATGCCACATCGTTTAATGGAAATGAAAATTATCAACCTACAGAGGACTGAATTCAAAGACACCCCGAAAATCAAGGTGACAAAATGATGCAGCAGGCTAGTCCATTTTGCTGAAATTTCATTGCAGCAACTCAAAATGGTACTCAGTAGTTTGTATGGCACCCAGGTGCTTGTATGCATGCCTGACAACTTCGGGGCATGCTCCTAATGAGATGGCAGATGGTGTCCTGGGGTAATTCCTCCCAGATCTGGAACATGGCATCACTGAGCTCCTGGACAGTCTGAGGTGCAACCTGGCGGCGTCAGATGGACCGAAATAATGTCCAAGAGGTGTTCTATTGGATTTAGGTCAGGCGAGCGTGGGGGCCATTCAATGGTATCAATTCCTTCATCCTCCAGGAACTCTCGCCACATGAGGCCGGGCATTGTCGTGCACCTGGAGGGAACCAGGACCCACTGCACCAGCGTAGGGTCCAAGGATTTCATCCCGATACCTAACGGCAGCTAGGGTGCCATTGTCTAGCCTGTAGAGGTCGGTGCGTCCCTCCATGGATATGCCTCCCCAGACCATCACTGACCAACCACCAAACCTCATGCTGAACGACATTACAGGCAGCATAACGTTCTCCACGACTTCTACAGACCCTTTCACGTCTGTCACGTGCTCAGGATGATCCTGCTCTCATCTGTGAAAAGCACAGGGCGCCAGTAGTGGTATATGTATGTATGTACAGTACCGGTCAAAATTTTGGAATCGGTAAGATTTTTAATGTTTTTAAAATAAGTTTTGTTTGCTCACCAAGGCTGCATTTATTTAATTAAAAATACAGTAAAAACAGTAATATAGTGAAATATTATTACAATTTAAAAATAACTGTTTTCTGTTTGAATATATTTTATACCTGTGATCAAAGCTGAATTTTCAGCTTGAATTCTCCAGTCTTCAGTGTCACATGATCCTTCAGAATTCATTATAATATGCTTATCTGCTGCTCAAGAAACATTTATTGTGTACAATTGTACAAAATATTTGTGTAAATTTTTCTTTTTTTTTCAGAATTCTTTGATGAATATAAAGTTAAAAAGAACAGCATTTATTTAAAATATAATCTTTTTTAACATTATAAATGTCTTTACTGTCACTTTTGATCGATTTAAGGCATCCTGGCTGAATAAAAGTATTAATTTCTTTAATATATTTTCAAAAAAATAAAAATTCTTACTGACCACAAACTTTTGAACGGTAATGCTGTTCTTTTGAACTTTCCATTCATATAATGCTGAAAATGCTGAAATTCAGCTTTGCCATCACAGGAATAAATTACTTTATAAAATATATTCAAACAGAAAAAAGTTATTTTAAATTGTAATGATTTTTCACAATATTACTGTTTTTACTGTATTTTTTAATTAAATAAATGCAGCCTTGGTGAGCAGACGAAACTTCTTTTAAAAATCTTACCGATTCCAAACTTTTGACTGGTAGTCTGTGTGTATATATGTATGTATATATATGTATATATACACACACACATACATACGTACACACACGCACACAGTCCTACTGAGTCTTCAGCCCTTACATGAAGCAGCTCCTGACCTTTCAAATACCATTATGCAAGACCAACATAAAAATCGGGAGTCACAACACATAAGAGATGCCTTTCAATGGTAAAGCTGTATGTATACAAAAGGCAAAATTAAATTCAGAGAAAGTGCACCTTCAGAGATTTCAAATGACTTTGACATCCTGGTGTACTTTTAAAGACAACTCCTCAAAAAATTTAATAAATATAATTTGATTTATTTATTTAAGTGGTTTTGAACTAAAGTGTTGTTCTATGTTTGTATAAATACTAATACAAGTTAATACTGTTCATAATATATCAGGACAATTTTTCAGATTAAGAATGGGGCGACTGTATTCCTGGAGGAGCATTAGAAGCCTTTAACCTTGCATTCGGCCCCTCAAAAATATGCTGATAACACACATGTGCTAAATATCAAGACTGATTTAGAAAGAAATGGAAAATTCATGGATGTGGACCTAATCTCATTCCATCAAACAAACTCCACATCTATCAAGTTGTGAAAGAGGGTAAAACCTTGAATAATGGTCTTCATTGATAAAGTTTAACAGTCTTCTGAGAAATTTTGGAATCTAATAGCAGAACTACAGAATTAAGCTTTTTCCGTAAGTTGAATAGGGAAGGCGTAGGATGTAGCGTAAGCTTTTTGAACTGCGAGAGTTTTACACTTTCTTCCTGAGTTGAATATGAAAGGCGGTCTGGCGGAAGCTAGATATTTTACTTCATAACTTGTTAAATATGGATATTTTTTGGGAGCTTTTCTAATATTAACACAGGTCCTAAACATCTTGCCCAGTCATAAACCTTCATTCCATTTATATTCTTTTGAGCTGTTTTGTATTGTATTGTGTTTTGTATCTCTCTTTCTGCGTTTTTTCTTCTTCTCAAATCTCCCTCTTGCTCATTCTGTCTCCTCGACCGTCATACGCCCCCTAATGCTGATTGGTTAGACATTTGTTGTTGGTGTCGGCCCGACTAATTTCCAAACAGTGTTGTTGAAAAAATACATACCCCACCTTTAATACTTGATTTGGCACTGCTGTGGCAGCCCTCTCCTTCACTAGACCTGGAAGAAGATTGACGTTTTTTTAAATACCCCATGGTACACACAGATATATGTAACCTCTCAATTTCAACTGCTTTTATATTTAGCAAATGTCTTATGTAAATATTTGTATGCACATAAAAATATTCAACTACTACATCACAATTTCACATACATTTCACAAACAGAAATGGAATAATGAGTCCCTGAACAAAATAAAAAAGGGTAGGG